>JAXCMG010000018.1:3887712-3962966 GCA_034642415.1 Podarcis siculus | reverse complement strand
AGAGAGAGAGAGAGAGAGAGAGAGAGAGAGAGAGAGAGAGAGAGAGAATTCAGCTAGGTGTGTAGATCATGTATTTAATTGAGGAACCCAACCCTCTTGGTAGCAGTGCCTGGTGCCCATTAGGACTTGTAGGGTAGAAGGCATGGAGGCCAACAGCAGGTGGCGCCAGAGCCAATGACTAAGTAAGCAAGTAAGAAGACCCAGCAAGT
Source organism: Podarcis siculus (assembly GCA_034642415.1). Classification (NCBI taxonomy): domain Eukaryota; kingdom Metazoa; phylum Chordata; class Lepidosauria; order Squamata; family Lacertidae; genus Podarcis; species Podarcis siculus. The sequence continues at coordinate 3,962,757 of JAXCMG010000018.1, read as the reverse complement.
GTTTTATTTTGGTGGGGAGGGAGGCAGGGCCGTCTTACCCATAGGCATTAGGGGTGCGGGGCACCCGGGTGCCGGGCTCTCAGGGGCGCCAGGCCGAGAGTCCGGGGCCCGAGAGTTCAGTCCGCGGAAGAGCCTGCCCATCAGTTGGAGCACCGCAGCAGGTTCTTCTGCTGCGGGCGGCTCTGTGTCGCGAGTTCGGGGGCGACCGAGCCAGCAAGATGCTGTGGTGGCCGGCTGGCTCCGTCCTCCTGCACACCTGGGCCTGGGCAACCAGAGGGGGCGCCGGACAGATCTTTGCACCCCAGCGCCACATATGCTTAAGAGAGCCCTGGAGGGAGGCCAATGTTGGTGGGGCAATGTACAGCCTGTCGTACTGGACCAGGCCCCCTATGATTCAGATAAACAACAATAGGACAGCGATCTTTAACAGATCTCCAAATATAACAATGGAAGGACATTGACCTTCATCTTCATCCTTCAGACACCTGTAAAGACAGGTGAAACATCACCTTTCCTAGGATTGGGCGGGGGGGGTGGCTATGCAGGGAACCAACTCTGTATTGCCATCCATTTCCAATTTATTTTATGTTTTGCCCTACGAGAGCTAGATATATATTTAGCCCATTCAGTTTAAGGCTTGGCATATCATGTTACCAACCGAGACTGCTGAGCTGGTTTTCCACCCCCACCCGCCTCATTTAAATGTAAAGAGAAAACAGATCCCCTTTTGTCTTCTAAATCAGTTCAGCTTGCAATTTTCCCTCTCTCTCTTTTCTCGCCCTGCAGACCAAATCACTGGTTGTTTTATATTTTCCTGCCTGCTCAGTTTCTCACTCCCCCACCTCTGCCCTGGCAGTCTGGCATCCCAACTCCAGTATCTGTCTGCATCTGTCTGCAACCATTATCTGATCGGTGGGGGGCCCAGGAGCCAGGAAACTGACCTGCCTACCGGAGGCAGCTGCCCTGCTCTGGTGTCGCTGGGAGCACAGATTTGCTTTACTTTTCTGCTCGCCAGCAATAACGCCAGCCTGGGTTGTCAGAACCAGGAAAAGGAGGTGGCTGCTTCTGTTGTTCTTAGAAAGATGAGTTTGATACCTGGCAAAGCTGGTACATTAAGGACCCACCAACTTCAGCCTGTCCCTGTCAGCCTTGCACCGGTTCACAGGACACCTTCTGGACCCCTTCCTCTTCCTCCTGAATCTCAGGGTTGTCCCTGCAGAACTCAGGATGGAGACAAAACTACAGTGGTACCTCGGGTTAAGTACTTAATTCGTTCCAGAGGTCCGTTCTTAACCTGAAACTGTTCTTAACCTGAAGCACCACTTTAGCTAATGGGGCCTCCTCCTGCTGCTGTGCCCCCGGAGCACGATTTCTGTTCTTATCCTGAAGCAAAGTTCTTAACCTGAAGCACTATTTCTGGGTTAGCGGAGTCTGTAACCTGACGTGTATGTAACCCAAGGTACCACTGTATAATCTGTTGGCCCTGTGTTTCTGGCTCTGCCTACCACTGAGTTCTGTATACAGTGGTACCTCGGGTTAAGTACTTAATTCGTTCTGGATGTCTGTTCTTAACCTGAAATTGTTCTTAATCTGAGGTACCACTTTAGCTAATGGGGCCTCCCGCTGCGGCCACGTGATTTCTGTTCTCATCCTGAAGCAAAGTTCTTAACCCGAGGTACTATTTCTGGGTTAGCGGAGTCTGTAACCTGAAGCGTCTGTAACCTGAAGCGTATGTAACCCGAGGTTCCACTGTACTAACATGCACCCAGAGGCATACCCAGAGGTTGGTGAAACCGGCCTCCGTTGGGAGTGCAGGCCGGGGGTGGGAGCAGAAAAATCACCTATCAATGGGGTATAAGATTTCAGTGTTGGAAACTCAAGTATACAGTGGTACCTCGGCTCCCAAACATCTCCATTGACGAATGTTTCGGAACTCGATTGCCATAAACCCAGAAGTAAATACTTCCATTTCTGAACGCGCCTCAGAAGTCGATCAGCATCCACTGATGTACCACTGTATTTTTCTCTACTTTCTCTGTAAATTTGCAGGCCGCCCTTTGCGCCTCGGGGTTTTTGAACATTTCAGAAGCCGAACGGTCTTCCGGAATGGATTACGTTCGAAAACCAAGGTACCACTGTATAAGCCAATAGCCAAATGGTACCTTAGACCCAAGTTGCAGTTGCCATGACGGAAGGTCTAGGTGCCTCCCCTGCCCCCCGCCAGTGAAATTTATGTAGTAATAGTATTCATTACATTTCTATACTGCTTTATATTTTAGAGGAAAAAATCTCAGAGCAGTTGACAACACCTTACAACATCAAATAAAACAATTCAGAATAAAACGAATTTACGCTTCAAGGAAAATATTTCAGATCCTTCTCTAAGTAACCATTATTACCTTTCTGCAATAGGTTAGTTGACCTCTGGTTTTAATTTTTTTACCCAGTTTTTATGGTGCGTATGGCATGTATAAACCACTTTTTCGTAATGGATGGCAGTGTACCATATTTTGATAAGCAACACAGATGAAAGTCATGGGCTGAACCAAAGGATCGTCTAGTCTAGCAACCTTTCCCCACCTATATAACATCGGAAGATGCCTTGCCAGGAAACTCCTCTATCCTCTTTCTTCAAACCTTGCCCTCAAGAAGCTCTGCTGACTCAGCGTCTTTGAATTCACGCTCAAGAGGATGCCACCTGCATTACTTTCCCCCCCTGAAGTCATGTGGACTAGACACTTTGCGACTTGCTTTTCTTCTTCTTCTTCTTCTAACAGGCTTACTTTGCCATTGATCCAGCGTGTTCCAATGTACACCCAAAGTCCTGGTGTTTTGGACACACAAACACATCGCCCACTTGTTGAGCCTAAAACGGCCGTCACAAATTTAGTTGGGATGGGAAAAAGGAGACTAATTAAGGCTTGCCAAATGACTTTGGCCACTGTCATGCGGAAGGTGTGGGTGAGCTAATTATTATCATTACCATCCTGTTTCCTGTCTGCTTTGGTGACACGGCAGCCAAGGTTACACCTGCCCTTTCCTTTCCACTTACAAAACACAAGAATTATCTTTGGGATAGCTGGGCATGCAGAATGCCTGATCCCAGGAAAAGGCTGTATATTCAGGGTTTATCCTAGGAAGTGCTGTGCATACATTAACCCCCCCACCCCCAGTAATAAATGATGATATAAAGAACAATAATTATTATATATTATGCATTGGCAACATGCAGGCTCAGATCCTATCATTCTGCTTTGTTGTTTTTTTTACAGCAGGTTTCTGGCCTTGGAGGCAGCCTAACAGGTTAAGTCTGCAGAGGTTAATCATACGGTTCCAGTATTCAAGCAAGTCAGCCGATTGGTACAAGCTGTTCCCCTGACTAATCTGAGCATCAGATTCAAAATACATATTTTCATGTATTAAACGCTGGGTCAATGGTAAAGTAATCCAGTCTCCGTTAAAAGAAGAAGAAAAAACAAGTTGCAAAGTGTCTAGTCCTCATGACTGCAGGGGGGGAAAGTGATGCAGGTGGCATCCTCTTGAAAATGTCTTAACTTAAGATGGATAGGAAGCACAAACTTTTTAAAAGAAAGTATTATATCTTTACTCTCACTCAAGAAAATCCCTCTAGGTCCTAGGACTTCTTTCCTTGCTACAGACCACTTGAAAATCACAGGTGGTCTGCGGCAGTCCACGTAATGTTTCTCCCTGTTGCTGCAGCAATCGTAAGACACTGTGCTAGATGCTGTACGTTTTTAAAAATTGTCTTATTTCTTGCTTCTTACATATTGCATTTCATTGTACAGTATTATGATTCTGAATTTCACAGAATTCAAACTGTAGTACTAGACAGGAAAGAAAAAATATAATACAAACACAATTTTTTTAAAAAATAAATATTAATATTGAATGTGGATGCACTGAGGACCAGCTGGATGAAACTTGTGGTCCATTGGTAGTCCGTGGACCAAACTTTGGGAACCCCTAAGACCCTGCCTACTTGAAGACACAGACACACCTAAAAAGTTATTCTGCTTGCTTGATAGCTATCCTTTGCCTCCCCCCATACATAAATTTTAATTGTTTGATCCATCAATTAAAACTCACATGTCTTATTCGCTATGGTAAGATTTATTTCTGTCAGGTAATAGCTCTTGTTATCCTGTTTTCCTAAAAGTACCCTAGCCATCTACAAAAAGCTGTCGGGTCGTTTGTGACTGACTTCATGAAAGGGCAAAGGAAAGCCTACTCTCTCCCAATATCCAGAAAAGGGGTATTTTTATTTCTTTCCACTCGCTTGCACATAGCTGTTCTCACCATTGGCGACTATAGACAAAGGGGTTTCAAGGTAAGCCACGCACTTTCAAGATTGTCAGAATTCAGAGCAGGATCTGGGGTGGGATAAAGAGACAGTTTTCCACCTTGACTGGCAAAAGAACACATTAGGAAGAACAGTCACATACGCAAATTAAACTAATTTGCTCCTATGATCCACAGAGGCCACATAATTCACCTTATTTGACCCCTGCGCCCCAGCACAGAGCATAGCATGAACACCTCTGAGCATGTACAAAATACTTCCCGCTTGCCACAGAATAATTCAACACCTTGTATTTGGGGGGCGGGGAGGCAAGAGCTCAAAATCCCTCATCAGACTAAAATTCTGGAGTCTTTCTGCACCATGAATTCTCCCTCCCCAAAGAAAACACAAATTGAAGCAGATCAGTTTGTCAGGAAAGAGAAAGGCGGATCAAGTCTGTTCAGAGTCAAGTTCAATATAAAATATTCTGGATGCCTTGCTACTTATTATGCAGATTGTCTGCGTAATAATGAACTTAAGAGGGCTGATAAATTTAAGTCTTTCAGTTACCTGAACACCACAATCACCGGGACTTTCCAGATACCTGCTCAATCCATTCAGGTCTGTCACAGGCTGTGCATTATTGATATTACGTTACTGATACACAGATACTCAGAAGTAAAGAGGAGGCTTCCTGGAGGAGAGACCAAGATAACAAACACTTGCAAAGCCCTTGCAACAAAACAGCCATCAAGCTCACTTAAGCAAATTTAGAAGTCGTAAGAATTTTGTGAAATAAATAGAACTATGAATCTGTTTGCCAATCAGTATCAAAGGCCCTGGTACCCCTACACAAGATCAGACAGGTCAGTGACCAAGGCATGACCTTCTTAGTGTTGGCACCAAGACCACAGAGTTATCTTATCTAGGGAGATCCGCCAAGCCCCTTTTATTTTAGTCTCCAGCCAGCTGCTGAATTAATACCTATCTATTAACATATGCTTGATATTAGGATTTACCAACCTGCAGTTCCCTGCTTTTAATGCTGGGTGCTCCTTAAAACCACTTAACTTTCATTGCTATTTTACAAGCATTTTGTATCAAGTGTTTATATTTTATGGTTCCTGTTTTCCTGTGCATTCAAAGCTTTGCAAGCTGCTGGGTGTGCATTTCCCCCCCCAAAAGGAGAATAACTCCATCCTTAGCAATCATTCATGAAATTATCATCAGTGTCTAGAACTTTTCTCTCCAACATGCTAGCTTTCTAAGTGCAGGGATTATTTTTTGTAATTGACTGGGAGGAGGAAACATTTAATGCTGCCATTCCTTATCTACTGTCTGGCATGGATCAGCCCAGGAACTGATTAACACACCCCATCTTATATTTGTGAGAATAAGGGAATATAGACAGCATCTTAAAAAGCAGAAACATCACCTTGCTAACAAAGGTCCGTATAGTTAAAGCTATGGTTTTCCCAGTAGTACTGTATAGAAGTGAGAGCTGGACCATAAAGAAGGCTGATCGCCGAATAATGGATGCTTTTGAATTGTGGTGCTGGAGGAGACTCTTGGGAGTCCCATGGACTGCAAGAAGATCAAACCTACCCATTCTGAAGGAAATCAGCCCTGAGTGCTCACTGGAAGGACAGATCCTGAAGCTGAGGCTCCAATACTTTGGCCACCTCATGAGAAGAGAAGTCTCCCTGGAAAAGACCCTGATGCTGGGAAAGATGGAGGGCACAAGGAGAAGGGGACGACAGAGGACGAGATGGTGGGACAGTGTTCTCGAAGCTACCAGCATGAGTTTGACCAAACTGCGGGAGGCAGTGGAAGACAGGAGTGCCTGGCGTGCTCTGGTCCATGGGGTCACAAAGAGTCGGACACAACTAAACGACTCAACAACAAGAAAAGAGAATATCAACTCTGATCCATAACTTTCCTGCAGGGGGTTGAACTAGATGGCCATTGGGGGTCCCTACAGTTATATGATTCCACTTACCAGCTATTAACAACTCCCAAATCACAGCAATGGTTGGGGGGGTAGGAGACCCCCAATAATACTGAATGAGAGAACCAAAAAAAAGGGTGGTTGTGTGGAAGAGACGAAATTACTTTTTGATGCACTGTTAGTGGGACAGACTGCGTTACACGTAAACCACACTTTAACCTCATTAGCCCATATAGCTCACTAAGCCTCTGCAGCAGAGATCCCGATTAAATTCAAGTGATCACAGTGATCAGGGCCTGGTGGTTCCCTCCTTCTCCCGGCCACCCCACCCCCACCCCCGTGGTTGCAGCACAACCAAGTTTTTATCTCTGCGCTCACTGCAGAATCACTGTTGTATATCATTCATTGAGTCACAGCTGGCATAGATGCCGTTGATCTCTGGAACTCCCTGACCCTAGATAGGCCAGGAGGAAGGATGGTTGTGGTGGTTTGCGAAAGAACCGTTACACCAACACCACGTGGGGCAGGGGAAAACATTTGTAACGAGCAGATCATACTTTGAAAGTGATTTAATGGAGAGTGAAATCACCGCCATAAGAGTCAAATTAAGTCAAATTATACTGATTATCAGGGACGCGGGTGGAAGAAGAAAATCTTGGGAACTCTAGTTTGTTAAGGGTGCTGAAAGGCATTAGGAGATGCCTCGCAGAGCTACAATTTCCAGAGCGGTGTAGCAATGAGTCCCACTTCCCAGGGAAGCTACAGTTCCCAAGGTGCTTTGGAGAAAACCATGACAGTTTGAAGTGGTATGTGGCTGCTTTAAAGTGTAAAGGTAAAGGGTTAGGTCCAGTCGTGACCGACTCTGGAGTTGCGGCGCTCATCTCACTTTATTGGCCGAGGGAGCTGGCATACAGCTTCCGGGTCATGTGGCCAGCATGACTAAGCCGCTTCTGGCGAACCAGAGCAGTGCACGGAAACGCCGTTCACCTTCCCGCCGGAGCGGTACCTATTTATCTACTTGCACTGGTGTGCTTTCGAACTGCTAGGTTGGCAGGAGCAGGGACTGAGCAACAGGAGCTCACCCAGTCACGGGGATTCGAACCACTGACCTTCTGATTGGCAAGCCCTAGACTCTGTGGTTTAGCCAGTACGCTGGCTCAAAGCAAGACGCCCTGCTGCAGGGTCCTGGGTGCAAACCATGCCAAGATTACAGGGTTAACCTCCCACCAGCTGCCACCCTTTTTTTGCCGCTGATGCCACCCACCCTGGGCCAGAATCCTCATCAGCCTGATGAGCTAATTAATTAAATGGGTTGCCAGGGACAGCGAGCAAAGTAATCTGGAGCCAAGAGAGACGCAGAATCTGCAGGTACAAAGACTGCTGCCTCAGCCTCAACGTAAGAGGAACCCAGCCCCTAGCCAGCCGTCTCCAGTGCTGCCCTGGGGTTGTTAGACAAGTTCATTCCACACACACACGCCTCCACCTTGACAGACTCAGGAGCACAGTGATTCGCACACATGACACCTGGATAAGGAACAGGAAAGATGCTTTCAGCCAGGGGTGGGCCATCTTTTTCAGCCAGAGGGCCACATTCCAATATTCTGGGGGCCACATTGCCATCCAGGCAAGCAAGAAGATGACATCTGGTGTGTAATTAGTGTGTCAGACTAGGACCTAGGAGAACCAGGGTTCAAATTCCAGCTTCAGACATGAAGGGGACATTGAGTTAGTCCAAATCTACCTCACAGGGTTGTTGTGAGGACCAAATCTGGTGGGGGGGGTGGAGAACCATGTAAGCCACCTTGAGCTAACTGGAGGAAAGGTGAGATATAAATGCAATAAGCGTAGGGCTGCCTTGAGTCCCATCAAACAAAAGGTGAAGCATAACTAAATATTACACATCAGGGACAGACTCCAGCCTGCCAGAGACACTCGCAAGGGGTGTGAAGCAAATGTTAGTGAGGGCTGTGGGGCTGGCGAGGGTGCCAAAAACCAGACTGAGAGGCCTGGGAGATTCTCCAAGCATGGCTTTTGTTCTTTTAAGAAAATAAGAATGGCAGTGTCAGGTCAGGATTTTAAATCTACCTAGCCCAGCAATCTGCTTCCAATGGAGAACAGCTCAAGGCTACCAGAGAGATCACATGCAGGGTATGGGAAAAAAGTCACCCCTGCCTGCAAGTCCAGATTGCAAGCCAGGAAGCTCACCCCACCGCCAAGAGAACATGTCAGGCCCCCAATGCACTAGGGGGACTGAGGCAAGGCACATTCTTACCCACAAGCCCAGACCACTCACCCCACAATCTTCACAACAGTGACCACGGGCCTACCAGTACGTTTCTGAGCACAATTCAAAGTATTGGTACTGACCTTTAAAACCCTAAACGGCCTCGGTCCGGTCTCCACCTCCTTCATTCTGCCCAGACACTGAGGTCCAGCGCTGAGGGCCTTCTGGTGGTTCCCTCGCTACGAGAAGCCAAGTTGCAGGGAACCAGGCAGAGGGCCTTCTTGGTAGTGGCACCTGCCCTGTGGAACGCCCTCCCACCAGATGTCAAAGAGAAAAATAACTACCAAACTATTAGAAGACATCTGAAGGCAGCCCTGTTTAGGGAAGCTTTTAATGTTTAATAGGTTATTGTATTTTAGTGTTCTGTTGGAAGCCGCTCAGAGTGGCTGGGGAACCCAGGCAGATGGGCGGGGTATAAATAATATATTATTATTATTATTATTATTATTATTACTACTACTACTACTACTACTACTACTACTGAAGATTAGCAAAGAGGAGGTGGCAAGATCTTGAAATGGCAGGTCTTGAACATTAAGGAGATGTTCCCTCACCTCACTTCTTGCAATGATAATTTGGGGGGGGGGGCTTGCACACAGGGGAATCATTTAAATCAGAGGCCAGTAGGTGCCAGCCCACAGGCCAGATGAGGCCCACAGACTCCCCCCTCTTCACCCCCAGACTCTAGCCAGTCTGGGAAAAAGCTTTCCGGTGAAACAAACAGGAGCTTGTTCTCAAGCCTAACTTCAGGAGGCAGGGGGCTGTTCTAGGGGCTGGGGTGGGGGTGTTGCAGTCAGAAAGAGGTAACTTTACCCTCTATGTATTGTGACACCTGCGTGTATCTCTGGGCCCATCTATTTGAAGGACACTGCTTCCCCCAGAGGATCCTGGGAAATTTAGATCCCCCGTTATGGGTCTATAATTCCCAGCACCTGCAGTTCCCAGGATTATTTTTTGGGGGGGAGCCATATGCATTAAATGCACAGTGTGGAGACCCCTAACATGCATGCCTGACTTTGGGTATCTAGGGCCATGATACCTGAAAAGCACTTTCTTTTCCCTCAAAGAATTCTGGGTACCCCTTGACAAACTACATTGCCCAGAATTCTTTGAGGGGAGGGAGAAATGTGCTTTGAACGTGCTTCAAAGATACAGTGTGTGTCTGTGTGTGGCCTTATCCACTTCCAAATTCGGCCCTGCCCATCAACTGGAACAACAACAACAGCAACAACAAATTATATACTGTTCCACCCTTCATCACAAGATCTCAGGTTCACAAGATACAGTGGTACCTCAGGTTACATACGCTTCAGGTTACAGACTCCGCTAACCCAGAAATAGTGCTTCACGTTAAGAACTTTGCTTCAGGATGAGAACAGAAATCGTGCTCCAGCGGCACAGCGGCAGCAGGAGGCCCCATTAGCTAAAGTGGTGCTTCAGGTTAAGAACAGTTTCAGGTTAAGAACGGACCTCCGGAACGAATTAAGCACTTAACCCGAGGTACCACTGTAGAAGGTTCCCCACTCCCTATTTAAAAACCAAATCCCCCACCAAGTCTGAAGTGGTACAGTCCATATGAGGGGCAGCCAATGAAGTTACCTCAAGAAATTGCTGGACTACAACTCCCATCATCCCTGACCATTGGCCGAGCCAGCTGGGACTGATGAGAGTTGTAGTCCAACAAGCAGGGCATCTCATTAGCTACTCCTCTTCCAGATGCTCCCACTTCATTCTGCTGCTTCTGTAAGCCCAAACTTGATATAAAACATTCTATAATAGTAACCTAGTATTTGAGCTCCAAACCCCAAGAGCCCCAGATCCTTGATGCGCAGTTTGATTACCACATTGAGATTCTAAAAAAAGGAGAATTTTTTTTTAACAGAGCAAGCTCTTATGTTAAAAAAAATAGCTTTAAAACAGTGGTTCTCAACCTGTGGGTCCCCAGATGTTGTTGGACTACAACTCCCATCATCCCTGAGCTCTGGCCTTGCTAGCTAGGGGTGATGGGAGTTGTAGTTCAACAACATCTGGGGACCCACAGGTTGAGAAAGTCTGTGTTAAACAGAAGCTATGGTAGCACACTTTAAAAGGTAAAGGTAAAGGGACCCCTGACCATTAGGTCCAGTCGTGACAGAGTCTAGGGGAGCGGCGCTCATCACGCTTTATTGGCCGAGGGAGCCAGCGTACAGCTTCCGGGTCATGTGGCCAGGTTGACTAAGCCGCTTCTAGCGAACCAGAGCAGCACACGGAAACGCTGTTTACCTTCCCGCCGGAGCAGTACCTATTTATCTACTTGCACTTTGACGTGCTTTCAAACTGCTAGGTTGGCAGGAGCAGGGACCGAGCAACGGGAGCTCACACCATCACGGGGATTCGAACTGCCGACCTTCTGATCAGCAAGTCCTAGGCTCTGTGGTTTAACCCACAGCGCCACCCGCGTCCCTGGTAGCACACTTAGGCCTGTTCAAAACGCACAACCACCCTTCAAGGTAGGCTAGGCTGAGATGCAGCAACTTGCCCAACACAATTTGAACCTGAGTCCCTCCAGTCAAACCCCACCCCCATCAGGGTGCTATTTTTATCCTAGCAGAGTTTCCACTAACCGAGCTCCCTTCTGTGGTTGCACTGTATGTATGAAAGTGCATAAATCAAGCAACCATCCTCTTTGTCACTGCAGCAAGGCCTGTTTCTGAGGGCAAATCAGAGGAGTTTGTTGGCTGTTTTATTTCACTGCCTGAGGATTTCCCCCTTCTGTCTGTATCTCAGAAACCACTGCCTTCAAGACATGCACTCAGAGACAGAACATTTGCTGTCTCCCTCAGCCCCCACGGGAGAGATAAAGCCAGCGACTGCATCTGCATGTTTTAAAAAATAAAATAAAATCCCTAGGGCTTCACCAGGCTCTTAATTTCATCTGCCCTGCTGGAAGCAGAGTCTGAAATGAGGACGGGGGCACATGACTGCTGTGATTCTGTGCCAAAGGGGATTTATTTGCAGTACAGGGCAAAGAGAAGCAAACTTTTATGGGAATAACATTTTTTTAAAAAAGATTAAAAATTGTGAACTTTTAAGTGAGTTTATTGTCCTCATGGAAAGGGATGCTTGGAAGCAGATCGTTAGTGGAGTCTCAGGAGCTAGCGATGGCAGAGTAGAGTTTCTATGGGGAGGGGGGACCCACTGCCTCCCCCTCCCAATGATGGACAGAAGGAAAAGCATGCAAAAAACCGAACACTGCAAAATGAATGATGAAAAGAAAAAGTTGTATGGTGTATAGACATTGAAAAATCCAGCTTCTTTTGGGATAGGGTTCTGATTTCCCCCCATCTCACCTTCGCCCCCTACTTTTGGCATACATTTGAATCCGAAAGAACAGCATTTGTCTTTCTAAGAGCAGGATCTCTTCATACCCAGCTCTGATAAAAGTGGACTGGAAGACTGTGGTCAATGCATGGAAGGGGCCGTAACTCTGTGGCAGGACATCTGCCCTGCATGCAGAAGGTCCCGGGTTCATTCCTTTGCATCGCCAGGCAAGGCTGGGTGGGAGAGACTCCTTGCCAGCCACTGTTGACAATACTGAGATGGATCAGAGACCTAACTCAGTACAAAGCAACTTCCTATGTTCCTATTAGAATCGGTTCTGAATTCAAAGCCATGAGGACCAGGATCTTGGTTTTTACTTTTAATTTTTAGGGAAAGAGCTGGGGCTCAGTGGATGAGCATCTGAGCTAGATGGAGGAAAGGGCTGATCTGATATATAAGGCAGCTTCCTATATCCTTATCTCCTCTGCAGGGTGAAATTGGGGGGGGGGTGTTTCCCCCTCTTGTTTTAAGGGCAAGATGCACAAGAGGAAAGGCACCATTCTGTTAAAACATGGGAACACACCCCCCTTCCTTGCACAGCAGGCGGAATTTCGTACATAAAAATAGCACCTCCCTCTTTTGCGTAGCACCCTTAAGCCCTTTGCAGCACCAGACCAGAGAGCAACAGCAGCAGCAACGTTGGTAAATAAATAGAAACAGAATCACGTGGGGGTGCGGATGGGGAGAAGAGGAAGAGAGGAGGACAGAAGTTAGCAGCTTAACTTCTGCAGGGTGTGAACAACAGGGGTCAGCAAACTTTTTCAGCAGGGGGCCGGTCCATTGTTCCTCAGACCTTGTGGGGGGCCGGACTATATTTGGGTGGGGGGGATGATGAACGAATTCCTATGCCCCACAAATAACCCAGAGATGCATTTTAAATAAAAGGACACATTCTACTCATGGAAATACATGCTGATTCCAGGACACTCTGCAGGCCGGATTGAGAAGGCGATTGGGCCAGATCCGGCCCCCGGGCCTTAGTTTGCCTACCCATGAACTACACTGTGAGGAAGGGTGCTAAATACCCCACCCCACAGCTTCCATCTAAATCCCTGGGTAGACTTTCCTGAATTGCAGAAAGTCTTGAAGGCTTGATTGCTTTTCTTGGCCTTACATGGAGGAAAATCTCATCCTGAGCTATTAAGTCCCATGTGATCCAAGTAGATCCACACACACACACACACACACACACACAGAGAGAGAGAGAGAGAGAGAGAGAGAGAGAGAGAGAGAGAGAGAAGATGCAAGGTGGGGGTGGGGTGGATACAACTTACTGCTACTTCAATCCCAGCCTTGCAAAGTTCACAAACAATGTTTCTGTTCCACAAAATCCATTTAGTGGCCTGTTTTGCCCCCACAGGTCAAAGTTATTCATTTGCAGTACAGTGGTACCTCGGGTTACATACGCTTCAGGTTACAGACTCCACTAACCCAGAAATAGTACCTCAGGTTAAGAACTTTACCTCAGGATGAGAACAGAAATTGTGTGGGAGGGCCCATTACCTAAAGTGGTACCTCAGGTTAAGCACAGTTTCAGGTTAAGAACGGACCTGCGGAACAAATTAAGTACTTAACCCGATGTACCACTGTACATCAGTCCCTGGGGGGCAGGGGGGAAAGTACTGACTCCTGCCCCAACCATGTTCCTAGCTTGGTTACCTAGAGCTAACGTTCACTCGCCACAGGTGAGTGGGCTATTTGCGATACAGTCACAGTCATGCTTTTAGGACTTAATCCATGCAAGGGTTACAATGCTGGTCAAGCTTGAAAAGAGGCTTTCCCTGAAATATAGTGCCCTTGTGTCTGTGCAGAGTGCCCTGCCAAGTAAATAAGTCAGTTCCCGCCCCCACACATTAGGACACACATCTTGCAAAAGGCACCTCTGTCCTTCCGGAAACCACACAGACACACAAACCAGGTGCCAATCCACCGCCAAGAAACTTTGATCCAAACACAGAGATCTGTTCCAGAGTTTTGGATCTGGGAAACAGCCAAGAGTTCTGGCCAAACTGGCCACGCCATACACTGGCTCCCCTGCTCAGTCTTCCACATGTGTAAAATGGGCATAAGAGCAACCTGATACTTGATGGGTCTGTGGCAAAAGGCGAAAGGTAGCAAGGGCTGAAATGTTGCAAGATGTTGCAGAGATGGAAACGTATTTAAAACACTGTTGCGGCTTAACGCTGCGATGGATTATTCCGCCCTAAATGCATTCCCTAGACAGTTTTGTAATCGCGGAAATTATAAATGGGGAAAGAGAGAGAGAGAGAGAGAGACTTTCTCAAAAGCAGCCTCACTCAGGGTCCTCAGGACTCTGGTATATTATGAAAAGGGGCACCCAATTGCACCCTCTCCAAATCCTTTTCGAATTGCACAGTACCATTGATAAATCAAGCCCTGGGGATTGACGCAAACCGGAATCAAAACAGAGAAAGCCAGCTCTCTGCCCAGGCGCTGCATTCATTCCATGTTGACCTGTGGAAAAGCTTAAACAGCAGCAAATAAACCATTTCAAAACCTGGAAAGAAATGGGGGGGGGGGAGCTGCTAGATCTAGGCTTCCTTCAGTAAAAATGCTGCACCTCTAAACAGAGGGTTGCAGTCAACTACCTTTTACTCAGAGTAGACCTGTTTAAATTAATGGGGCCGTTTATACCTGGCCCTTCACCCTAAAGGTCCTCACAACAATCGAAGCACAACGTTAAAATCAGTTTGCAGCAACTTATTATCACGTAAATAAGTTGGGTCTCAAACACATGCGCCTCAAGCGGAAGAGGTTGAGCCGCGGACCATTGCAGTCAATGGACCTACTCTGAGCAGATCCAGTACTGGCTGCAACACGCAGTTACTAGGAATGGCATCCAGCGAAGTTCTACTCGAGAGTAGACCCACTGGAATTAATGGGTCTGTAAAAGCCACGCTCGTTTTATTTCAGTGGGTCCATCCCAGTACGCCTGACGCGGGGCACAACCCAAGGGAGTGCAAGCCCCACCGGCGCCCAGGGGGGCTTACTTCCGAGTAGACTTGCCTGCCATTGCATTGTGCCTACAGAATGGGGGTTCCCCCCAACCCAGCTTCCCAATTCAAAAAGTGGGCAGGAGAGGAAATAAATGAAAACAATCAGAAATGGCCAGGAATCCAGGGAGCCCTAGAGATGCTCTTTTGGGGGGGGAGAGCCGGGACAGAGAAAGAGAGAGAGAGGAGGAGGAGGAGAGCGGCAGGAGATTAAAAGCGTAATAACGCCGGGTATTAAGTAGTGACCCTTGGCGAGGCTGGAACACAGCTCCAGACAGGGCCGTCACGTCTCCTGCGGTTCGCTCGACGCGCGCCATCCCCAGCTTCCCAGGCGATTTGGCCTCTGGGCGCCGATCCAGCCCCCGATCTCCCTCCTGGACTGAGTGGCGGAGGACGGCGGCGGCGGCGGGAAAGAGTCGGATCTGGCCAGAAGGATCGCCCTCCCCACCCGCTTCCCCAAAATAATCCCGGGATCCCGGAGTTGTTCTTCATTACGCACGGCGGCGGTTGTTTTCCTTCTGCGCCCCGCGCCGCGCGTAACGAAGAACAACTCCGGGATCCCTGGATTTCCAAGTGCTTGGCGCGCCTCCGCTCCCCGAACACCCCGCTTTCTGAGGCTGGATCCCCGCAACATATATATATATAAACCACATTTTGATATCATAAAAAAGCAGCAGCACACAGGATCGATCGGGACCAATTCTGCACTCACCCGCACCTGCCCGGCGCTGGAGCCTCTCCAGCCTCCCGCAACGCAAGCGGAGCGCAGAAGGAGCGGGGCCCCCCTGGGGAGATCCAGCCTCCTCCAGCTCTGCAGCTCCCTCCCCTTTCCCCGAAGGCGCCCCTGATTTCCAACCCCCGCTGGCGAACCCCCCTCCCCTTTATAAAGGGCAGGCGAGGGCCCTCCCCTTGCTCCTCTGATGGCCACTCCAGCCAGCCAATGGACGCGCCCTGGCACCTAGCAACACCCAGCCAGTTGGCTGCCGGCGGCCGCAGCCCCCTTTTTTCCGAGGGGCCAATGGGAAGCGGCGGC
Source organism: Podarcis siculus (assembly GCA_034642415.1). NCBI lineage: Eukaryota > Metazoa > Chordata > Lepidosauria > Squamata > Lacertidae > Podarcis > Podarcis siculus. Next base: position 3,946,818 of record JAXCMG010000018.1, on the reverse strand, counting down.
GGGTTGGGTTCCCGGGGCGGTCCCCCCCCCCAGCTCGGAGGAAGAGGGAGCTGAGAGGCGCAGACAACAGCTGGGCGGCCAGGCAGCCAATGGCAAGCGCGGAGGCCCCGCCAGCATGGGAGGTGGGAGGGAAGATAACAAACCGAACGCAGCGCGCCTTAAAGGGGCCGCGGGGTGCAGCATCCCGGGCCAAGGCGGAGGAGCGGGGAATGGGCTTCCTCGGGAGCAAGCCCGTTCACCTCTATGGGGCTTGCTCCCAGGTAACGGCTTGGAATCGTGTCCCAAGTTGCCGATCTGCAGTCCTATGGCTATTGTTGTTTAGTCGTGTCCGACTCTTCGTGACCCCATGGACCCCTATGGCTGTTACTCAGAAGTAAATTGCATTGGATATGTTGTTGTTTAGTCGTTTAGTCGTGTCCGACTCTTCGTGACCCCCCATGGACCAGAGCACACCAGGCACTCCTGTCTTCCACCGCCTCCCGCAGTTTGGTCAAACTCATGCTGGTAGCTTCGAGAACACTGTCCAACCATCTCGTCCTCTGTCATCCCCTTCTCCTTGTGCCCTCCATCTTTCCCAGCATCAGGGTCTTTTCCAGGGAGTCTTCTCTTCTCATGAGGTGGCCAAAGTATTGGAGCCTCAGCTTCAGGATCTGTCCTTCCAGTGAGCACTCAGGGCTGATTTCCTTAAGAATGGAGAGGTTTGATCTTCTTGCAGTCCATGGGACTCTCAAGAGTCTCCTCCAGCACCATAATTCAAAAGCATCCATTCTTTGGCGATCAGCCTTCTTCATGGTCCAGCTCTCACTTCCATACATCACTACTGGGAAGACCATAGCTTTAACTATACGGACCTTTGTTGGCAAGATGATTACTCAGAAGTAAATTGCATTGGATTAAATGGTGCTTATTTCCTCCTCCACCACCACCCCAGTTAATTGGGTTTAGGATTGTAGGTTTGGCCAGGAGATAAGAATTAGGAGAATTCTGCTTGCCGGTTGTTTACTGCAAAACAAGAACAACAAACCCCAAAGAGTCTTGTGGCACGTTGAAGGAGCACGCATTTGTTATTCCAGCCCAAGGTGTGCTGAACTAGAGTCTAATTCATCCTATGTATGGTGGTGATTCTCAGTTACAGGGGTGTGTACACACACTCACACATGCATAGAAGTAGAAGGAGAGTTGTATGCAGTGGGGTCAGAGGGAAACAGAAATGCCAGAAACACAGGAAGTGACCATTCCGATTAGAGCTACAATGTAGGCAGGATAAGCACAGAAACTCTTTAGGGAAGCAGTTGATAGGCTATTGATAGAAACAAACCAACTTGGTAGTGCTGAGTGAATTTACAACTGCAAACCATTGTCTCTATTAAGTCCCAAATGAATTGCATTGGATGTCTCCAGTATTTGCAATGTAGCAGCTTCACTCGGGAGCCTTCCTTTGAAATTCGAGCCTGGCCACTCTAAAATCAGTGGGGAATGCCCTGACACCTTGAAATGTGCTCCTACTCGTTTCTGATGCTGCCATTTCTGAGGTCAGATTTGTGTCCTTTTATTCTTTTGCTTAGGACGCAGGTGGCGTTGTGGGTTAAACCACAGAGCCTAGGACTTGCCGATCAGAAGGTCGGTGGTTCGAATCCCCACGACGGGGTAAGCTCCTGTTGCTCAGTCCCTGCTCCTGCCCACCTAGCAGTTCGAAAGCACAAAGTGCAAGTAGATAAATAGGTACCGCTTCGGCGGGAAGGTAAATGGCGTTTCTGTGTGCTGCTCTGGTTTAGTCATGCTGGCCACATGACCCGGAAGCTGTACACCGGCTCCTTCGGCCAATAAAGCGAGATGAGCACCGCAACCCCAGAGTCGGCCACGACTGGACCTAATGGTCAGGGGTCCCTTTACCTTTATTCTTTTGCTTAGGACAGCTTTCCCAAACCTTCCATATGTTGTGGCTTACAGCCTCCATCATTCTTGACCATTGGCCATGCTGACTGGGGCTGATGCAGGTTATGGCCAGTTGTTGGGAATCACAGGTGGGCAGAGTGCCTAGTTCAGTCCCTGGCACCTCCAGGTAGGCCTGGGAATGCCCCCTGCCTGAAACACTGCAGAGCTGCTGCCAGTCAGTGTAGACAATACTGAGTTCTGTGGACCAGTTGTTTGACTCAGAAAAGGCAGCTTCCTATGTTTCTAGCTTCTGTGTTCTCTCTCTCACACAGCAATAACATCACCTCCAGCGGAGAGGGGAGGAAGAAAAACAGGCCCTCTCTAGCTCACCTTCCAGAAGGGTCTCCAGCTATTAGCTCCTATGGCAACAAATCACTTGTGCCCAGCAACTCTTTAGTTATGCAAAGGTTCAAACAAAAGAGAATGTCCCAGACTATCTGTGTGCCAAACTATCTGTTTGACATGAGACACTAGCTTGACCATAAAATAATAAAATACAATAAAATAAAACTATCCTCTTCTGCAGACTCAAACCTTACACAGCTGTAAAAACCACAGGATTGGAAGAGAGCCGCCAGAGGACCTCCATCCCAACCCCAATCCTAGAACAATTTGAATTGCATCATTTGAATTTACTTGTTAAGGCTGTGGGAGTCAGAATTGCACTTGGCTTAACCAAAGGAGGGATGTCAGCCAAGACGAGCACAGAGAGAATAAACCTGCATCAGCACAACCAGACACCTTCAGCTGCCCCAACTGCAACAAAACATGTCTCTCCTGCATCTGTTTCTACAGCCACAGCAGGCGCTGTAACTCTCCAACAGTTTGACTTCGCCCCCCCAAGGTGCACTCAAAAGGAGCCATCCAGCCCAGCCTATGACACTAGCATTCAGTGGCGTAGCATGGGTTGTCAGCACCCGGGGCAAGGCAAGTAATTTGCGCCCCTAACCCATGGATTTGCGCCCCCTAACCCGTGGATTTGCCCTAACCCCAGATGTTGCGCCCGGTGCGGCCGGCCCCCCTTGCACCCCCCACGCTACGCCACTGCTAGCATTCATAATCTGGATAATTATACTCCCCTCTCACTGGCCTTGGGTGTAGGGCTTGCGATTCCTTGCAGATCACCTCCAAACCCAAAACAGCAACAGCAGGACGCATAACAGGTGTCACAAGAGAAGTTTATAAAATTATGCATGCCATGAAGAAAGTGGGCAGAGAAAGGTTTTTCTCCCTTGCTCATAACACTAGAAGACTGAGTGTTGGGAAACTCAGGACAAATAAAAGGAAGTCCTGGCTCTGCCAATAAGGGGTTCTAGCGCCACCTAGTGTTGGGCTCCTTGCTTTCCACCCTAAAGGTAAAGGTAAAGGTACTCCTGCCCGTATGGGCCAGTCTTGACAGACTCTGGGGTTGGTGCGCCCATCTCACTCTATAGGCCGGGGGCCAGCGCTGTCCGGAGACACTTCCGGGTCACGTGGCCAGCGTGACATCGCTGCTCTGGTGAGCCAGAGCCGCACACGGAAACGCCATTTACCTTCCCGCTAGAAAGCGGTCCCTATTTATCTACTTGCACCCGGGGGGGCTTTCGAACTGCTAGGTTGGCAGGCGCTGGGACCGAGCAACGGGAGCGCACCCCGCCGCGGGGATTCGAACCGCCGACCTTTCGATCGACAAGCCCTAGGAGCTGAGGCTTTTACCCACAGCGCCACCTTGCTTTCCACCCTACCAGACCCTATAGGCATCACAGCTACCCACCAAGTGCAAGGCTTCACGCATCTGATGAACAGGACTCTAGTCCACAAAGGCGATGCCATAAATAAGTCTGTTGGACTGAAGAATGCATAAGTAAGATAATGTGACTAGGCAGAACTGGAAAAATTAACAGTAAAACCAAGAGGATCTAAGAGGCAAGGGTTTTATGGAAGAATGGATGCCTTTTTTAAAGACTATTTAAAGAAATATTATAGTAGGATGAACTCAAGAGCAGGATTTGAGCTATGATTGACAGAAGTGATTAGATTATAAAATTGTGGTTATGATTTAATAGATAGAAGATAGGGTGAAGCAGAAGAGGAGAAACAACAACTCTATGGAAAACAGGGTGGGAAGTCGGCAAAGATAAGAGAAAAGATGAAATTGTGTTTTGATTGTGTATGTTGAAAATTAATAAAACATAATGGGGAAAAAATGAAATGAAATGAATCTGTTGGACTTTGCAGGTCCTGCAAGACTTTTCACTTTCTTACTGTGTTGGAGTCTGACCAGGCTCCTGCTGTTTCAAGTCTGCTGTTTCCAACCCCCGCCAGACGGATACTTTTAACATTTCATTTTTATGCTGTTTTTAAAATTTATAGCCCTTTATCTTTGTCAAAACAAAAACAAAACAAAACCTTGAGACTAACGGGTGTTTAGCATGCAATAACGGCAAGGCAGTAAAGACAGCAGAAGAGAAATAACTGAGCGCATCACACACAGCTGTTGTCTAACTAGCACCTTCCAGATGTTATTGGACTCCAACTCCCATCAGCCCTGATCACCATGGCTAGCGGTTAGGGATGATGGGAGTTGGAGTCTGGTGACATCTGGAGGGCTGATGGTTCACCAGCCCTGGTCTACACCGCCTGGCAGAAGTTCTTGCAGGATTTCAGGCAGGGGTTTCTCCCAGCCCTACCTGGAAGTGCCTGGGATTGAACCCGGGACCAGCTTCAGGCAGCCAATGCCCCCCCCCCCCCGTTTTAAAATGGCTCTGATCATGGTTTGTCCAGCAAATAAATGAAGGGACTTATTTGCACACATGACCGACGGACAGCTCCCTTTGTGCCCAAGATTCTTTGGGTGTCAGAAGAAGCAGGATGATCTAGGCAAGGTTTCCATGCAGACAATGAGGAAGAGAGAGGGGCCTGGCTCTTGTTTTATATGCAGTCCTCCCCAGTCAAATGCTCTGGAAACACCGGGGGGGGGGGGGGGCTGGAGGCAGACAGGGGAGGCTTTGAAAGGGAGCAGAATGCAATGGAAGATGGTTTTCCCTTCAGAGAGGGGAGGGGAAACAGGTTTTAAACTGCTTTATCTTATGATTGAGCTTAACATTTTTAAAATTTCAAATAGCTGTTTTTTATTTATAACTTTTTTCCCATTTGGAAATGGCATACAGGGTTTTTGTGCAATCAGACAGTATATGAATTTTATGAAATAAATAAAACACACAAGCTTGATTGATTGATTGCATTGCATTTATATTCCAAGGAGCTGAGAGTGATGTGAACATGGTTCTTCTTCCCCTCCTCATTTAACCCCCTGCAACAACCCTGTGATGTAGGTTGTTTTTGTTGTTATTATGTATTTTGTGTTTTTTATACTGTGATTTTTATGTTGTGAGTGCTGCGGGTATAGTGCGGTTAAATGACTGAACGAATGACAGAGGGATGGCCAAATCTGTCCATTTCAGTTTCTGACTTTTCTAATCTGCTGTTCCCAGTTTGTTCCATTCCTAGTTTGCTTTATTTGTGTGTTGTTGTTTTTAATTGTGGGAATTAAAAAATAAAATCAGCACTTTAGTCTCCCTTTCTCCTTCTATATACATTTTTTTAATGCAGCACACTCCTACAGTGTGCATTTTAAATGTCATTTTCACTGTTCTTTCCCCCCCCTTTTAAGCACCTTCCCCCAAATATGCATGTTTTGGGAGGGAGAACCGCATTGTGAAGTTTGGAGAAATGTGCGTTTCAAAAAAAGAATACAGTAGCAGTGTTTCGGTTCCAATCCTGTTCTGGAACGTGCCCTTTAGGTGAGGGGCTGGTTGCATCAAAATGTGGACTGAACCAGAGTTCTCCCCCATCCTTAATCACACAAACACACACACTATTTCTAGTCAATCAGGTTTTGGAACCAGTAACCTGTTTCCCTTGCTTATCAGAGGTGAAAGGGTGAGTGTACACACCAGTGACTTCTGGGCCAGGGGCGGTTAAGGTGGTGATTTAAAGTCACGGTTGGACTACAGCTCCCACCATCCCTGACCAATTGGCTGAGCTAGCCAGGGCTGATGGGATGAGGAGTCCAACAGCAGAAGAAGGGTCCAGGGTCCTCTTTAGATTTAGACCCTGGAGAGGCACTGCTGCTCAGTGTCAACAGTAGTGAGTTAGATGGACAAATGCTTTGAGTCAGCTGGGGAAACCCAGCCAGATGGGCAGGGTATAAATACCATCATCATCATCATCTTCATGACAATCCAGTTTCCTGAGAGTTCTGTCTGCAGCCTGAACTAAAGGTAAAGGGACCCCTGACCATTAAGTCCAGTCGTGACCGACTCTGGGGTTGCGGCGCTCATCTCGCTTTATTGGCTGAGGGAGCCGGCGTACAGCTTCCAGGTCATGTGGCCAGCATGTCAAAGCCACTTCTGGTGAACCAGAGCAACGCACGGAAATGCCGTTTACCTTCCCGCCAGAGCGGTACCTATTTATCTACTTGCACTTTGACGTGCTTTTGAACTGCTAGGTTGGCAGGAGCAGGGACTGAGCACCCTTCTGATCAGCAAGTCCTAGGCTCTGTGGTTTAACCCACAGCACCACCCGCTTCCCAGCCTGAACTAAACTGGCTTGCAAATGAAACCCCAAAGGTTTGATGGGGGAAACATAGCTCCACGATTCACATTCTACTTTGAACCCCATTTTAAAAATAAATTCTCTTTCCAAAGGACGGCAGAGGCAATGCAGACACAGATGCATTTATTATGTAATGTTGTGCCATGCGACCACACCTGGAAGAGAATGATTTGAAATGCATAATTGTGATAAGAGTTGTGTAGGAAGAGCCTGCTAGATGAGGCCATTGGCCCATCTAGTCCAGCATCCTGTTCTCAAAGTGGCCAGCCAGATGCTTGTGGTAAACCAGTCAGCAGGACTTGAACACAGGAGCACTCTCCCCATTGTGGCTTCCAGCAACTGGTATTCAGAAGCATTGCTGTGGCGGCAGAGCAGAGCTATAGTGGCTAGCAGCCACCGATAGCCTCTTCCTCTACGAATTTGTCTAATCCTCTTGTGAAGCCATCCAAGTTGGTGGCCGTCACTGCGTCCCGTGGAAGTGAGTTCCACAGTTTAACTTTGTGCTGGGTGAAGAGGTATGCAATGAAAATTAAGGGCAAAGAGCAAGCCACATTGAGGGAAAGGTCTAGCTGATCTCTTTCAGCTTCTGCCTTCTGGAAGAAGGTAAAAAGGTAAAGGTAAAGGTAAAGGGACCCCTGACCATTAGGTCCAGTCGTGGCCGACTCTGGGGTTGCGGCGCTCATCTCGCTTTACTGGCCGAGGGAGCCGGCGTACAGCTTCTGGGTGATGTGGCCAGCATGACTAAGCCGCTTCTGGCAAACAAGAGCAGCGCACGGAAACGCCGTTTACCTTCCCACCGGAGCAGAACCGATTTATGTACTTGCACTTTGACAAGCTTTTGAACTGCTAGGTGGGCAGGAGCTGGGACCAAGCAAGGGAGCTCACCCCGTCGCAGGGATTCAAACCGCCGACCTTCTGATCGGCAAGTCCTAGGCTCTGTGGTTTAACCCGCAGCGCCACCTGCATCCCCCTGGACCTGGACCTGGAAGAAGGTACAGGGTTATAAAGACTAGATCTAGCCGCCTGAGAAACAGTTTCTATCCAAATGTGATTTTGGTTTTAAACGCAGTGTAAGGTAGTCTCTATGGGAGTATATTATATTTAATTATGAGGTATCAGAGTTTTTAGGGGGTTGACCAGGCTGGGATAGCAGGCTTGTTGGTTTTTGAATGTCTGGTGTAGATTTTTTCAATTTCGTTGTTCTGTATGGGACAATGACAATAAATATTATTGTATTGTATCGTATCATAGCCAAATGCCATTAGGTAACCTCTCAAAATGAAGGGGCCGCTTCCATGAGATCTCACCACATGCCCACCAGCAAGTAACCTTTTTAAACATCGCTGTCAGTAGATCGGAGGGGGTTCAGCAGCCTGGACTGCCAATGCCACTTGAGCTACCGGAGATCTAACACCACAGTTCAGAACACTGGCCCAGCTCCCAGGATGTGCTAAGATCATTTGCTTTCCCCAAATCTGTTGGCTCTTCAGAGTTTGCAAGCACAACGGAACGTGCCAGCGAAGCAAGAAAGAACACATCTAATGCATCAACAGTTCAGCTAGCCTGAGAAGGAATTCCCAGGAAAAGCCACGTGTTGTAACAACGGGAAAGCAGCCAACCAGCACCATTTTGAAAACAACTGGCAGATGGCTTGTTTGGACAATTCAACCCCGCCCCGCAAGAATGTCAGATTGAGCTATATAGTAATCTTGCTGGTTTCTCCCCCATTTGGGTATCTAGCCCAGCTAATCCTGATAACCGTTGAGATTCACCAAAGGCTTTTTGAACAGAGTTGTGCATGTATCATCTCTGCAAGGCACACAACCACCCTGCAAGCCGTGTCAGTGTCATCCTCACTGGGAATCACCTCCTGCCGCAGCTGACCATTGATCTGCCTAACTCAAATGTTGCCATCACTGGCTGGCAGCAGCTTTCCAGGGAGTTTTTCCTAGCCTTACCTGGAGATGCTGGGGGTTGAGCCCGGGAACCTCTGCATGGTCTCTGCCACTCACCTGGGCTGGACAAACATTCCCCCCACTACGGCTGAGGCTGCATGTGTGTCTGTACTCTGCACGAAGAAGCTTACTGCACCTTGCAGCATCCCTCTGTCAAAAAGGCTCAAAGCATCACAGATATGGGGAGATGTTTCGTCTTGATACCTAGAACGTAGTTTAGGACTTCTTATCCAGGGAAGGGGAGAAAACAAAAATAGCTTCATGCATGCAACCCTCTGAGCCTGAGGGGGCTAAAACCTAGAAGTGTATAACAAAATCTCTTATTTCTGTCATTTTGGATTCACAGATGTCCATGGAGGCACAGGTCAAATCCGTGTCCAGGGCAGCTGTTTACCAGCTCCATCTGGTATGTAAGCTGAGACCCTATCTGCCTGCAGACTGCCTTGCCAGAGTGGTGCATGCTCTGGTTATCTCCCGCTTGGACTACTGCAATGCGCTCTACGTGGGGCTACCTTTGAAGGTGACCCGGAAACTACAACTAATCCAGAACTTTGGCTCCCAGTACATTTCCGAGCACAATTCAAAGTGTTGGTGCTGACCTTGAAAGCCCTAAACGGCCTCGGTCCAGTATATCTGAAGGAGCGTCTCCACCCCCATCGTTCTACCCGGACACTGAGGTCCAGCGCTGAGGGCCTTCTGGCGGTTCCCTCACTGCGAGAAGCCAAGTTACAGAGAACCAGGCAGAGGGCCTTCTCAGTGGTGGTGCCCTCACAGTGGAACGCCCTCCCACCAGATGTCAAAGAGAACAACAACTACCAGACTTCTAGAAGACACCTGAAGGCAGCCCTGTTTAGGGAAGCTTTTAGTGTTTGATGTATTGCAGTATTTTAATATTTTTTTGGAAGCCGCCCAGAGTGGCTGGGGAAGCCCAGCCAGATGGGCGGGGTATAAATAATAAATTATTATTGTTGTTGTTGTTGTTGTTGTTATAGATCCAATTATAGTTTATTGGGAGAAGGAGTCTTCAGGCCCAGGGTATCAAATGCTGCCCTCTGGCTCTGGCCCTCAGAACTCTCTCCAGAACACCCCCCCTCACTCGACTTGCTTTGCACCTTCTTTTGAGTGTTTGCCTGGCTGAGATGCCTCTTTGAACTCTGGTCCTATCTTGTGCTTTCCTGGATGGGGGAGCGAGAGAGCTGTGTGTGTGTGTGTTTGCATGCAGAATCCAGTTTGCTGAAGAAGAGGAAAATTCACATTCGCTGGGTCACTCACTCTTGCCTCTGGTCTTGTGGCACCTGGAAGCTTTCTTTGCCTTGTGAAATTTAATTCCAAACAGGCCTTACAGAGAATCTTCTTCCGCTGTCATCTCTTTATATCAACCTTCCTTCTGCTTGTTTCCCCAGCGAGAGGAACAAACACACATCTCGGAAGACCACAGCCCCGCAGAACAGGCCTCCGGAAAAATTGGGATAATGTTGTTTCAACTTTTCTTGTAAAAGTATCCTGGAGGCTTTTGATGACAACAACAACAAACAACTTTTCATCCTGCTATTCTACCTTTTAAAATTGTCAGAAATCTCAAGGCATCTGTTAAAGCACTTAAACCATTAAAAAAAATGTGGCAAAAAGTAGCAGGATTTCTGGAGAGGCTGGAGGAGCATCTTTGGTTTCAAACAACATCAGCCCACTGCATTGCAGATCCTGCATCATTCACAGGCCAGAGAGAGAGAGAAATACACTGAGCTGAATTAATTCTAATGCACAAGACTATTAGAGAGTAATGGAGAAAACGCTGAGTTATTGTGACCCCTGGTGGCAGAGAGAGGTACCACAGCTTAAATAAACATGGCCCAGGATGTGCAAAGCCAGGGGAAATATTCACCTGCAGAGTGGAGAAGAGGTAGCTGCGTCTTTCTAGTGGCATCAGGGCAAGATGACTCAAGAGTTAGAAGGATGTGTGTGTGTGGCACAGTTCAAAGCAACCTGTTGGTTTGAAGCATTAAACCACAGTCTGTGAAGGCAGAGTTATGGGAAACAGGGCTCGTTCCATCAGCTTTGGCTATCCCTGAAATATGAAAGCTGGCCATTATAACAACTGTTTAAAAAATTGGTGCCCAAGTTTCCCCCTCCCTCCCTCTCCCCTAGTGTGCAATTTATTTACTTATTAAGCTTGAAAGCTTGAATCCACATTGGCAGAGTGTAGCTGAGGAAGCAAAGAATACCCTGCTGATAAATAAAACTATCTCCCAGTACGTTTCCAAGCACAATTCAAAGTGTTGGTGCTGACCTTGAAAGCCCTAAACGGCCTCATTCCTGTATACCTGAAGGAGCGTCTCCACCCCCATAGTTCAGCCCGGACACTGAGATCCAGCGCCGAGGGCCTTCTGGCAGTTCCCTCATTGCGAGAAGTAAGGTTACAGGGAACCAGGCACAGGGCCTTCTCGGTAGTGGCGCCCACCCTGTGGAACACCCTCCCTTCAGATGTGAAGGAAATAAGTAGCTGTCCTATCTTTAAAAGACATCTGAAGGCAGCCCTGTTCAGGGAAATTTTTAATATTTAATGCTGTATTGTTTTTAATACTTGATTGGGAGCCGTCCAGAGTGGCTGGGGAAACTCAGCCAGATGGGCGGGGTATAAATAATAAATTATTATTATATCTCAGAATGTATGTGGCTACCAATTTTGGGGGAATTGCACATTTAGGTGAATTCAGACTAACAATCTAAAACATAAAAGTCCCTCACATAGAAGTACGACCAGACTGTACTGCTTGTTTGATTCCGGCTGAGGAGTTAAGTGGAATTGAAATGACACTTTTTCTTTTGCTTCCAATTCATAAAAGCTTTCTTCTCAGTGCTGTTTGGCGCCCAGTGGGACTGGTAGGGTCGAAGTCAGGGAGACTCCTCACTGAGTTCCACGAAGGCGACACTGAGACTTGGAAGAGTTGACAGTGACAGTGCCGCCCCGTTACTGTAAGAAAGGCAGGCAAATGGATGAGGAGGGGCTGGGCTGAGGGTAGACTGAGGTTGGTGGCGCTCATTCGCCCTAATGGGTGACATCCGCTGCCTAGAAGTGAGCATGAGAGTACATGGAGGGTTTGCAGAGTAGCATAAGCGAGTACATGCTCTCTGCCCCAAGGAACTGAGCAAGGATAACGTGCAGTGTGGGGCTGGAAGAGGGGAAGGCAACAGAGCTGAGGTAGCAATGGGCTTTCGGTCAAGAACGTCTACGTATAATGTCTGCGATTCCCTCCCTAGGCAAGTGCTTCACGCAGGGTAGCAGGCAGGCAAGAACCACCACGTTCACTGGAAGAGGTGACGCAAACGAGATCTGAAGTGGAATTAAAATGCTTTCAAGAGCCAGGCCACGAAGTTGCACAGGCATGGCCGGTTTGCAATGGCAGAGCGGTGGTGGAGTGCCCTTTCAATTTAAAAAACTGTTTTCAGGTTAACGAGGGAAACCGTTTCATCACAGACATGGCTCAGAGAGGTGCGTTTTCTTTTTTTTTTAATTTGCTGATCCAGAGACCGCTACGTCCCTCACAGTACAGTTTAAGCTAAATTTAGGAGAGGCGACACAGAAGTGTACTTCGGAATATACATGCTACAGTTTCAACTCTTACACTTTAAAGGCCTTTTAAAGTCACAGTTTGTATCAAATCCCTCCAAAGAATTCAGGGTGGTCTACAGTGCCGTTTTTTTTTTTTTTTTAAATACCCTGTTATCCTCATAACTGCCCTGTGAGGTAGGTTAGGCTGAGAGATTGTGACTGCTCTAAACTATCCCAGCTATTTTTTATTTTAATCAAGCGGATATTAGAACCTAGGTCTAGGTCTTGAACTCCACTGGTTTTCCATATCTTTCTTCTGTGGCGTGCCACCCCTTATATTTAAAACTTATTGACTTATTTTAAAGTAAACGTGGTGCTATTTTCTCCAGATGTCAGTAGGTTAGAAGACATCCTTCTGCATGGGAGTGGAGACCAGCTCAGTTAACCAAAGCGCACTTGCAGAGGTGAAGTTAAGACCTTTCCCGGGACCCAGCACTTGCTCCAGGAATTCTTAAGCCAGACCTGGGGAGGCAACAGTGTTCCAACAGTGGTACAAAGTGCAGAGACCTCTTTCTATGTATGCCAGTCAATTAGAGAGGCTTTGTTTTGGGAATTTCAGCCTCTTGGTTCAAAATGTGGCATGTGCTACTAGGCTTATGACTATCGAGGCAGGCGAGCCTGGAATCTACAAGAACGGTAGCTTCTTCTACATTCTGAATTCAGGCCAGGTGGGAAAAAAGGTTGCAGCTTTTGATACCGTCAGCCCCTGAAAAGTGGTGTCGCATCTTGCTGTTATATGTCTTCTGCTCCCACTCGGAGTCAATGACTGCAGTGCGAGCCCTTCCCAAAAATGCTTCAGGCTAAAAAAACATGGCAGTACGTACAACAAACTGGCCAAAACATCCCTACATTGATACAAACAGCACTATTGCTAGTTTTAGGGTTCGCTGTTGGTCACACACACACACACACACACACACACACACACACACACACCATAAAAGAAGGCTAACTTCCATGAGTTATGCTAGAGGACTGGCCGCCATGAGTTCCCTGGCCAAGATTTGCTGTGCCCAGATAGCGTGCTCAAGAGGCAGGAAGGGCGCATGGAGCAAAGAGTGTCTGCCGTCAAACAGCGCTTGAAGCAGCCTACCGGATTTGGGTGGTGGGGGAGTAGCCATCGGGGAACAGTTCGTCACCCCCTCTTCACAGTTGTCCTCAGCAAATAAAACATGGATGTCAGACAGGGGCTTTTAGCAGAGAGTAAAGTCCAGCTTGTCCGTTTTTCCAGCTCTCGCTTCTTTTCCTCTTTCTGCCTCACTAAGAAAACGTGACAATTACGGCCGCGTCAGCCAGGCCACTAAGAACATTTTACACAGAGTAGGCAACAAAGTAAAATTATTGTTATTATTATTATTTTTAAAAAAGTGTCCCGCTGGAATGTTTTCCATGTGCAAACTTGGTGGAATCTGAGCTAGCAACGAATACGGTTAAGTTACACCTACCACCTCTAGGAATCGCCCTGTCGGCAGGTTCCTTCCTAGAGACGTCTCGTCAGACCAGGGTAAAACGCCCGCCCATCAAGCTATTTACATAACAACTATGCCGCTTACATTTTAAAATAAATATAGCTGTGTGCAATCTCTAAGAGGTGTAATGACTTAAGAATGAGGTAATAAAACCCAGCTGCGTCTACGTCTCATTGTCGGGTGAGCGCATGTCGCTGAAAAGTTCAGGCAGGAGGGTGCCGGTGTGTCGGGGGGGGGGTGCTGCTGCTGCTCCTCCTTGGCTTGGCGCTGTCTGGGGATCATGTACTCTCCCCCCTTCCTCTTTGCAAGAACTACCCTTCCTTGTCTTTCTGCTGCCCAGGCGTGTAGGTGTGCAAAAAGTTCTTCAGCTTCGTGGGGTAATCCGTCATCACACCCGTCGCACCCAAATCGAACGCTCGCTGGTACTCTTCGTCTTCGTTGAGGACCCAGATATACACCTGGAGGGAGAGAGGGCACACAATGGATGCGTGACTGACAATACCTCCCAATACAACTTTTGGCTAAGCCTTCAGGGGTCAACAAACTTTTTCAGCAGGGGCCGGTTCACTGTTCCTCAGACCTTGTGGGGGGCCGGACTAGATTTTGAAAAAAATAATGAACAAATTCCTATGCCCCACAAATAAGCCAGAGATGCATTTTAAATAAAAGCACACATTCTACTCATGTAAAAACAAGCTGATTCCCGGACCGTCCGCAGGCTGGATTTAGGAGGCGATTGGGCTGGATCTGGCCCCCAGGCCTTCATTTGCCTATCCATGGGCTAAGGTCTCAACTGAAACTGAACCTAAGCAGGAATGCTGGCATTTGCTAACATTCATCCTTCATTAGTCTTGTCACCCACTTTTTAATTTTTATTTAACAGAGTTCATATACTGCCTGATTGTAAACCTCTAAGCGGTTCTCTCTCTCTCTCTCTCTCTCTCTCACACACACACACACCTCCCAATAAAAGACAGTGGAAAAGGAGCATTAAAAACAACTCAAATATAGTTAACATTTATAATAAGGTAAAAACACAGAGAACTGCTTTCTGCTGAGCCAGACCAGTATTCCAACTAGCTCAGTATTGTCCACACTGAGTGGATGCAGCTCTCCTGGGAGGCGACATTTCCTAGCCCCAAGGGGAGGTGCTGGGGAATAAAAAAGCATGTTGATTTCTACAAGCTTCTTTCCCTTTGCCCTCGGCTTCTGGGTGGGGAGGGAGAAAGAAGAAGAAAGACCGGAAGATCAAGACAAGAGCATGAAGCATAAAGCTTGTCCAGAGGTGAGCAGGTCAAGCAATGCTGCCCATCCACGTTTCCCGTAAGTTGAAAAACAACAGCCAGCCCTGGTGTCATGAGGACGAGAAGCATGATCTCCAGCGTACAGGCATGCTCCGTGGTGGCTGTGCGTACAGGATGATCAAAGCTAGTATAATGTGAGCTGGAAGTCACTTGCTCAGGTACTAGGTCGGTCAGAAGGAGTTAAGTATCTTTTGGCATCAGATAAGTCACTTTTGATGCTTTTGAATTATGCTTTTTTTGAATGGATGCTTTTGAATTCTGGTGCTGGAGGAGACTCTTGAGAGTCCCATGGACTGCAAGAAGATCAAACCTATCCATTCTTAAGGAAATCAGCCCTGAATGCTCACTGGAAGGACAGATCCTGAAGCTGAGGCTCCAATACTTTGGCCACCTCATGAGAAGAGAAGACTCCCTGGAAAAGACCCTGATGTTGGGAAAGATGGAGGGCACAAGGAGAAGGGGACGACAGAGGACGAGATGGTGGGACAGTGTTCACAAAGCTACAAACATGAGTCTGACCAAACTACGGGAGGCAGTGGAAGACTGAAGTGCCTGGCGTGCTCTGGTCCAAGGGGTCATGAAGAGTCGGACACGACTAAACGACTCAACAAAACAAGTCACTTTTGAAGCATCAGCAGCACATCAGAAAGAGAATGTTCATACTGGCTTTCCTTAGAATCCCAAAAAGCAGGGATGGGAGACCTCTGACCAGCAGAGGTCATTTTTGGGGCCTGCCAGGCCATGTCCCCCATGCCTCCCTGCTTGTGAAGTCATCTGATGGGTGGGAAAGTGGGGTTAAATCCTGCATCAGTTGTCCACCTATTACAGGGAACAGGGGTGCACAGCCAAACTGAGCAGGATTCAACTTCTGCCTATCAGCTGATGAGCAGGGGTTAAATTGTGCTCAGTTTGGCAGGATTCCATGCAGTGAGGAGATCCAGTAAGGAAGGGGTTCGCACAGAATCTCCTGCTAAAATGGGAGAAAAAAACTTCCTCTTAGCAGCAGCACTTTGCAAGGTGCTTTGAAGTTCCAATGTGATATCAGGTGACTGACAGGTGGAGGGCGCCACCCAGCTGTCAAATTCAGCCCTCAAGGCTGATCCCCATATGGATCAGGCCCAAGGAGGCAAGAAGGCTCCCCACCCTGGCTACAGGTTGAGCGGAGGTGGGAGTCAACGTAGCGCTTGTGTGAACTATGTGGGATCCCACTTAACACATGCCAAGTTCTTTAATGTGTTGTTTACGTCACACTTTTCTGAGGTTAGTTGGAGATGGGAACAGAACAGATCAGGTGCCACACAAAATTTCAGAAGATCTGTGTTACACCGTACCTGAATTCCTCGAGCAGTGAGGTGGTCAAATAATGCTTTCCTCATTAACAATCTGCAACAACAGGATAGTAAGATCATTGACACGTCTATCAAAGGTGTGATATATACATATATAGGTAAAGGTAAAGGTACCCCTGCCCGTACGGGTCAGTCTTGACAGACTCTAGGGTTGTGCGCTCGTCTCACTCTAGAGGCCAGGAGCCAGCGCTGTCCGCAGACACTTCCGGGTCACGTGGCCAGCGTGACAAAGCTGCTCTGGCGAGCCAGAGCCGCACACGGAAACGGCGTTTACCTTCCCGCTAGTAAGCGGTCCCTATTTATCTACTTGCACCCGGGGGTGCTTTCGAACTGCTAGGTTGGCAGGTGCTGGGACCCAGCAACGGGAGCGCACCCCGCCACGGGGATTCGAACCGCCGACCATGCGATCGGCAAGTCCTAGGCGCTGAGGTTTTACCCACAGCGCCACCCGCGTCCCACTATACATACATATATATATATATATATATATATACACACACACACACACACACACACATACACACAGTGGTACCTCGGGTTACATACGCTTCAGGTTACATACACTTCAGGTTACAGACTCCGCTAACCCAGAAATAGTGCTTCAGGTTAAGAACTTTGCTTCAGGATGAGAACAGAAATGCTCCGGCGGCGCGGCAACAGCAGCAGCAGCAGCAGCAGCAAGCCCCATTAGCTAAAGTGGTGCTTCAGGTTAAGAACAGTTTCAGGTTAAGAACGGACGTCTGGAACGAATTAAGTACTTAACCCGAGGTACCAGTGTGTGTGTGTGTGTGTGTGTGTGTAGCTATAACTCCCTTTCCACTAAACTAGCACTCCAGGCATCTGACAAATTAATGCAAAACAAGCTGCACTTAGACGTGCGGTTTATTGTGTTAGTTTTACTGGCTATTACGCTAGCACTGTCATGTCTTCTAATGTTCCTTTCAAACCGAGGAACCTGCTGAGTTATGGAACTGTGGCTCTTTGATTGATAAAATTGCCACGTTCTGCTGAATTTTAAATGGCGGGAGAGAACTGCATGCTGGAATTGCATTCAGCTGGAATACTGCCCCAAATGTCAGCATGTAAAATTACAACATGAATTCTCAAGTTTATGAGGTTGCAAACAGATCCGCCCCCCCCCCAAAAAATTAATACAGAAATGAGTGCCAAGCCTCCACTAGATTCCACTAGATTTCCTGAAGCAGCTTTTCCAATGTGTGAAAGATCACATAGAAGGTAGAAATTGACCATTAAGGAAACACTGGGAAGACGGAATAAAGTGTTGTCTGAACGCAGCCATAATCTGATTATTTTAAAAGTATGGGTAAACAGGGTGGGCTGTATTTTCTACCAGGCCTTGGGTGTGTTTAAACCCAGCTTTCTCTACTCTGACTGGGAGAGATTCACCAGGCGAAGCAACATCTTTCTCATACCTGCCTCCTGATCCTTCTAAGGGGATGGAACTGAGATTCTCTGCCTGGAAAACATGTCCTCTGCCACTGAGTTTTGGCTCCTCCCCAAAGCAGCACTTTGTACATTATCAGCAGGATATGCCCCTGTGGCATGTCTGGCTGTGCCTGCTAACTGGGAGGTGGCAAGACTAGAGCAACGAACAGGCAACCTCCTTGGGAAGGACGGGTCAGGTAATTCTACAGCACCTCTGCACGGGTACCAGAGGATGCAGAGATGCAGCAAAAAGAAAGAATAGCCCACCAGTGGAGGCTAGTTGGAGGGAGGCACTGAAACATTCAGAGGTGGGTGTTCTGGGCTCATGGGAGACTTGAATATGCCTAATGCCTAATATGAGGTCCAGCGCCGAGGGCCTTCTGATGGTTCCCTCATTGCGAGAAACAAAGCTACAGGGAACCAGGCAGAGGGCCTTCTCGGTAGTGGCACCTGCCCTGTGGAACGCCCTCCCATCAGATGTCAAGAAAATAAACAGCTACCTGATGTTTAGAAGACATCTGAAGGCAGCCCTGTTCAGGGAAGTTTTTAATGTGTGACATTTTAACGTATTTTTAATCTTTGTTGGAAGCTGCCCAGAGTGGCTGGGGAAACCCAGCCAGATGGGCGGGGTACAAATAATAAATTATTATTATATTATATTATACTAAGCGAAGAGCCTGACCATTTGGGATATAGAGCTGTGGATCAGGGAAGCACTGGGAAGCCCAAACAGCAAGAGTAGTGGGATCAGGGGAAGAGTTGGAGATAACGTTTGAAAACAGGCCCTAAGAGGTGTTACTCCTTTCGAAGCACTGCATTCGGGGAGAGGCGTGAGGCTTCTGCTCTAGAGGAGAATGATGGCACTATGGCAAAGGGCTGAGGAGGAAAGGTAGCCTTACGCGTCAGTAAGCCATATGGTAAACCGCTGGCTCCTTGAGATCTTCTCTGATTCTTTCAACCTAAGAAGAGAAGAGAAGAACTCGTGTTTATAGGACTGCCATTTTAATATATGCAACTGGGAAAACAGAAAAGGGATCACTGAGTGTAGCACATATATCGAGCTGGTTGGGCTTTAATGCCAAGTGGCTGGAAGATGCACTCAGAGCCTGAGAAAGGCCACAAGGCCCTGTTGCAACACAGTTTCAACATGAAAAATGTAGGAAATTGGAATGCAAGCACCACCCGTTCAAAAACATACAGAGAAGCCCGGATCCCTTTTACTATCATCCCTGCTGGTGCAAGGATCCCACCCACAGCCCTATACGGTTTTCTAGCCCTTCTCTCTCAGAAGTCAAGGGTGGATGAATGAGATTTCCCCCCAAAAGCTGGGGGCAAACCTTTGTGTCTAGCTTCTTGCCCCTTCTGTGCTTAGCAATAAATTAGCTTATGCAGAGGAATAACAGCAGTTCATTACTTTATGTAACTCGTAAGCAAAAAATAGGCCTTTAAACAGTTTACAAGTATAAAAACTAAATTATTCAAGCATTAAGAACTGAATGGTGTAATTCTGTAAAAGCAACAGAAATAAATGTGCCTGATTTATGCACAGATCATAAGAATTCATTATTATTTTTTCTCATTAAATAAAAAAGCAACCAAAGACTTCTGAGTGACACCACAGAACAAGGGTAGGAATTTCATAAAATTCCTCTTACTTGCCTTTTCTCTAAACTAAAAAGTCCTAAACTCCACAACCTTTTCTTCAGAGTAGGCAACACTGGCCTAGAGAAGACAAATCATTTGACTTGTTTTAAGGCAGCTTCCTTCTGTTTTTGCGAGAGCTTTGAGGAACCAGGTGAGCTCCGCTCCACTGTGCTGCTAGCACCACCGCAAAACAAGCAACTTACTTGAGAATGATGGAAGGCATAGGAATCTCCAAGAACTCCTCCAGGATGGGAAAGAAAGGCAGGAGGCCAGTATAGAACAGGCCGAGGAGGAGCAGGACACGTCGCAAGCAGAAGAGGATAGGGATGTGGGCGTTCTGGAGAAATAGAAAGTGAGAGATAAAATAAGGCACAAACACAGCAGGTTTAATGCACAACTAAGGCCAGTACAAGGACGCAGGTGGCACTGTGGGTTAAACCACAGAGCCTAGGACTTGCCGATCAGAAGGTTGGTGGTTCAAATCCCCATGACGGGGTGAGCTCCCGTTGCTTGGTCCCTGCTCCTGCCAACCTAGCAGTTCAAAAGCACGTCAGAGTGCAAGTAGATAAATAGGTACTGCTCCAGTGGGAAGGTAAACGGCGTTTCTGTACACTGCTTTGGTTCGCCAGAAGCGGCTTAGTCATGCTGGCCACATGACCCGGAAGCTGTACGCCGGCTCCCTCGGCCAATAAAGCGAGATGAGCGCCGCAACCCCAGAGTCGGTCTCAACTGGACCTAATGGTCAGGGGTCCCTTTACCTTTAAGGCCAGTACGTTTGGCGCATTTACAACCCAGCCTTTACCACACGGCCCCAAAGTGGGGGACATGTATAGTATTAAAAGTTGCTAGAGCATCTGAGTCCTAGTTTTAAATCCCCTTTCAGCCACGGATTTCAGTGGGCGATCTTGGGGCACTCACAATCTCTCTCAGCCCACCCTACCTCACAGGGTTGTTGTGAGGATAAAATGCAAGGTGGGGGGAGGAATAACTCTGTACGTGGCCTTGAGGAAGGACAGGAGAAAAGCATTGACAGGAGAAAGTTTATCAGGATGAAATGCTGGCCGCTTACCTCTTTGTGACACTTTTCAACTATCTCATGACTGACGTTGCCCCAAACCGTCAGATGTTCTCGCTTGTAAAGGCTCACCAACTCTGAGACCTGAGATCAATATGAACACAGAGGGGCTGCTGTTTTTTTGTTTGTTTGTTTTTGGCAGTTACACAATGGGGCAGAGTTTCTTTAATGTTATTTCTGAGTCCTCAAGTCATTGTATTATTTCTCTAGATCAGGGTTTCCCCAAACTTGGGTCTCCAGCTGTTACTGGACTACAACTCCCATCATCCCTAGCTAGGAGGACCAGTGGTCAGTCAATGTTCTTCCAGTTTGATGAAATAATAATAATAATAATAATAATAATAATAATAATAATTTATTATTTGTACCCCGCCCATCTGGCTGGGTTTCCCCAGCCACTCTGGGCGGCTTCCTTAGAAACAAAAAATACTCTAAAATATCACAGATTAAAAACTTCCCTGAACAGGGCTGCCTTAAGATGTCTTCTAAATCAGGTAGTTGTTTATGTCTTTGACATCTGATGGGAGGGCGTTCCACAGGGCGGGTGCCACCACCGAGAAGGCCCTCTGCCTGGTTCCCTGTAGCTTTGCTTCTCGCAATGAGGGAACCGCCAGAAGGCCCTCGGTGCTGGACCTCAGCGTCCAGGCAGAGCGATGGGGGTGGAGACGCTCCTTCAGGTATACTGGGCTGATACACAATACACAAATGGGCTTTTGAGAGGAACCAGACTGGGGTGGGGTGGAGTCTCACCTTTTTAATCAGTACGTCATTGTTCACCTTGATGTCTATGTTGACAGGAGTGTGGGGGAAGTCCTCAAATACCTCTTTCAGGAGAGGGATGCGCTTGTCTTCACCTTCGCAATGGCACTCTGATGGACACAAGGAGAATTTGGTTGCTGCTGGGGACACTCGCAGGCTGCCATCATTTGTAACGGGGAGAGCTAGAGTTGTTTCACATGTTACATGGCAACAAAGCTGATTTGGTGCTGGGTTAACATATGAAGCTGCTGTCACACCACCGGGTCCACCCAGCTCAGCATTGCCTACACTGGCTGGCAGCAACCTCCAATGACATAAAGTTCAGGATACAGAAACCCAACAATGCCATGAACAAAAAAAAATAACATTTCTAAAGTGGTAAGGTCTTCCAAATATTACCTTTCTGGAATGTTACATCCAATCTGCAGAGGTACGGTGGGAGTTCCTTTAAATAAATAAATAAAAAAGACATGGATGCGTTAACTCCACACAGATGCCGATTTACACAAACTGATTGAGCATCATCATCATCATTCAGAGACAGCCTTGTTTCAACCTCTCAGACCTTACACACACCAGGTGCTCTGGAAAGAAATATCTAGGGAAGAGTTATCTGGAATTTATTTTTAAGTCACAGGAACAAGAGTAATCTTTGCAGAGAAAGAACGTTTGGTCTTATTGTGAAGGAAGTAAATAATAATAATAATAAAAAAATAAAATAAAATTTTATTGATATCCCACCCTCCCCAGCTGAACCCGGGCTCAGAGCAGCTAACTACAATAAAAGTAACACAGCATTCTAAAATCAATTCATTCTAAAATCAGTTCAAAATTAAATTAATGGCAACCATTGGGCTAGAGTTCTGTGAGGATTACCAAAGGAGGGGGTCAGACTGTGCCTTGGCCAAAGGCCTGGTGGAACAGCTCTGTCTTGCAGGCCCTGTAGAAAGATGTCAAGTCCTGCAGAGCCCTAGTCTCTTGTGACAGAGCGTTCCACCAGATCGGGGCCACAGCCAAAAAAGCCCTGGCTCTGGTTGAGGCCAGCCTAACCTCCCTGTGGCCCGGGACCTCCAAGGTGCTTTTGTTTGAAGACCATAAGGTCCTCCGTGGGGCATACCAGGAGAGGCGGTCCCGTAGGTATGAGGGTCCTAGGCCATGTAGGGCTTTAAAGGTTAAAACCAGCACCTTAAACCTGATCCTGTACTCCACCGGGAGCCAGTGCAGCTGGTATAGCACCGGGTGAATGTGATCCCGCGGAGAGGATGAGGGGGGAAATGTTATTAAACATACACAAACAAATTTGCAGAGGAAGATTAGGCTAGAAATTGACTTTTAAATAGAAGAACTAATCAGTTCAATACAGTGCTTTATTCCTAGAGGAAGAGCTACCGGAGTGGCATGGGGCCTTGCTCAGCTGAGTGGTGGGAGCCCTCTGTGCCTCAGCCAATCAGCTTAAGAGGAAGCACAACAGAAAGATCCTGAAACAAGGAGACCACTGCGGAGCATCCAGGGAGGCAAGAAATACCAGTGTCACAGTTATGGAGCTCCAGAAAAACATACAATCCATTTCCACCACTAAAAGAATCCCACATTTACTTTCCCATTAAATCAGGGGTAGGGAACCTTTCGTAGCCTGAGGGCCACGTTCCCTGCAGGGAACCTTCCAAGGACCACATGCCAACCGGTGGTGCAGCCAGAGGCAAATGTGAGGCAGAGCAGCTAACACAGATCTTACTTTTGTACAGTAGGCTAGTTTTCTACGCACATTTTCACACACCACTCTCTACGCTCCATCCAGAAAAGCAAGATGCATGATCAACATTAAAGGTAAAGGGTAAAGGGACCCCTGACCATTAGGTCCAGTCGTGGCCGACTCTAGGGTTGCGGCGCTCATCTCACTTTATTGGCCGAGGGAGCCGGCGTACAGCTTTCGGGTCATGTGGCCAGCATGACTAAGCCGCTTCTGGAGAACCAGAGCAGCGCATGGAAACGCCGTTTACCTTCCCGCCGGAGCGGTACCTATTTATCTACTTGCACTCTGACGTGCTTTTGAACTGCTAGGTTGGCAGGAGCAGGGACCGAGCAACAGGAGCTCACCCCGTCATGGGGATTCGAACTGCCGACCTTCTGATTGGCAAGTCCTAGGCTCTGTGGTTTAACCCACAGCGCCACCCGTGTCCCTTATGATCAACATTGCAGCCAGGCAAAAATTGAGGTGTAGAGCAAGGCCAGGGAAGGGGTATGGAGAGTTCAGAAGGCTAGACAGAGGGAGCTAGAGGGTCACATTTGAACCCTGGGCCAGAGGTTCCCCACCACTGTGTTGTGTTTTATAATATCAGAGCCTGATGTGAGTTTTTCAAATGGGCGTTTCCATTACCAGCCTTCTTAGCTACTTCAGCAAGCTGCAAACCTCAGCAGGGGAGATCTGCAGGACTGTGGATGTGACCTTCTGCACCATTTTTCTATATTTAGAATACTTAAGCACATTATTAACTGTTTTCTAAGCCTTACAGACAGCTTTCTAGACCTTTTGTACTATGAGTCCCATGATTTGTATGCAAACAGCATCGAGTTTTGCCGTCAATTCAGTAGCATATAAATCATGTAAACAAACCAACCACGGACTGCAGGGAATTGGAGTCTGATGACCTATGGAGTTCACCCAGTTGGTAAATTAAGAGGTAAAGGAAAGAAGAGGGTGCTTATTTCAACTTACCGAGTATTCGAGGTCTGATATATTGACATCGACCCCGGTCGACCGTTTCAGATTCTCGTCATGAGACACGACGACTTGCTCATCCTTCGTCAGGTGGCAGTCAAGTTCCAGCATATCAGTCCCAACGTCAACTGCACTGAAGGCAGAAAGCAAACTTGAGCTTCTTTATTTTGGGGGGGGGGGGGTGGCAGCAGGGAGAGAAGTATCCCGAACCTTTAAAAAATGTGCAGCTTAGGTTTCAGCCCCACTGTAGGTCCATGTCACCTGCAGTTCTGAGGCAGAACAGAGCCCCAGCCAGACTGGAGCAGGAACCCTGAGGTCCCATTCAGGCATGGCAGGCAAGGGAGGCATTTCAGGAGAGGCGAGAGAAAGAGAAGATAAATATCTCCTTTCTCTCCCCGCCCCCTTCTCTATGCTATATAGATCTACAAGTCTTGCAGAGTACAATGCGAGCATTTTATTGCTATATACTGCACAAGTGCTACCAGAGAGCAGGAAACAACAACAACAACAAAATTTTATATATACCCCGCCCTTCCCGGTTCAGAAAACAGGGCTCAGGGCGGCTAACAACAAATTTAAAACACTTAATTGATGGAACAAAAAACAGTATAAAATACAGTATAAAACGTGAATAACAATAAATTCAGAATTCAAAAATCAATTTAGGGGGGAAATCCATCCAAATGAGTCCTTTCCTTTCTCCTTATAAACCACAGTGCAGGGAGCTTTTCAGCCTCAAAATGTACAACCACCGCAACTCTTAGGCCACCTGCACAAATTGAATGTTTAGATTGATGCAGATGGGTGATTATTTGTACCCCACCCATCTAAATGGGTTACCCCAGCCACTCTGGGAGGGTTGCAACATATATAAAACCATAATAAAACATTAATTAAAAAAAAACTTCCCTAAAGAGGGAAACTGCCTCAGTTCTAGGCATCTGCATAACACAGGGGTTGTCAGCGATCTACCCATGGGTGCAGTAGTGCCTGCAAAGCCTCCAAGCCTCCCACCCACTGCCCCCTCGGTCATGATGTGGTGAGGGCAGCTACCTTTTCCTCCCTCAAAAAGTACATGGAGGCTGAAAGAGCTACGCTCTTTCCCACTTCCTCTCTCGCCTCTATGTTCTTTTCCAGGGTCTGTTTAATTCCACTGGATCTCACTTTTACCCAGATCCCTAGAGAAAGCAAAAGGGCACATGCTTCCCCCGTAGCAGGGGACTGTCCCAGGGCTAGAGAAATAGCCAGCGGGGGTGATGCCTACAGCACTTGCTTAAAATTTCCAGATCTGGCTGAAAATGTCATTGAGCCCTGGCTTAGCACATCATGGGACATTTTTATTCAGGCTGCGGTACATCTTTCTGCCACCAGGGGCTACAGTAACCTAACTTTTTACCCATTATTCTCCAACAGTCCTGTGCATGAGAATTAATTCAGCAGAGAGTATTTCTCTCTCTGTCCGTGGCCTGTGAATGATGCAGGATCTGCAATGCAGCGGGCTGATGTTGTTTGAAACCAAAGATGCTCCTCCAGCCTCTCCAGAAGCCCTGCTGATTCTGCCACTTTTTTTAAAAAAACACGGTTTCGGTGGGTGGATTTTAACATAATGACACACACTTTGATATTTCTGACAATTCTGAAAGGTAGAGAAAAGCAGAATGCAAAAGCTTTTTTTAAGTCTCCAGGAATACACACACACAGTCACTCTGCTCCACTTCTTGACATAGAGGTACTATTTCTGGGTTAGTGGAGTCTGTAACCTGAAGCGTCTGTAACCTGAAGCGTCTGTAACCCGAGGTACCACTGTAGATTGCATGCTAGTGAAGGGGTGGGGGGAACTTTTTTTCACACCAGCCTCAGAATTAGTAGGAAAATGTGATGCACCAATAGCTACTGACCATTTACATACTGGTTCTCCAAGGACTTGAAACTAGGGTTCTGAACAGTTTATTTTCCACCTATAAATAAGGCATACAAGATGCACTGCTTGGCGTCAGTGATCAGGAGTGCTAGATCAAGGCTAAATCCCTCCTTGCTGGGTGACCCTAAGGCAGTCACAGTATCTTCCTGTTCAACCTAGCCTACCCCCACAGGGCTGCTGTGAGGATGTATGGGGATAAACCCCAAGCACGCCACTCCGAGCTGCTTAGAAGGCGGGATAAAAGTGCAAGAAATAAGCTAAAAGGGTCAATGCGCTGGCTAGCTTGTTGAAATCGGACCCTTACATGCTTGGTGTGATAGAACTGCTTTTAAAAATGCTGACAAACCTTTCTTTTTTAAAAAAAAATGCTGCTAAACCACTCTGGTAAGCAGTGTGGTATGGTGTAGTGGCTGATAAGCATCAACAATACAATGTTCTACCCACGTCAGATAAAATATGCAACAGGGAAAACTTTGCACCCTGGAGTCTCGCCTTCATTCGAGACACTGTGTTTGTGCAAAACATCTGACTGACCAAAGTCTTCATTTTGTTTCCCACAGGCCCTAATAAAGGCACTAATGAGCTCCTGCCTCAGCACCGTAAAGGGAACAGTGAAGCCACCCAGCCCAAGAAGATGATAGCTCCCTTGGTTGAGTGCTTAATGAAACGAAGCTGTTGTGTAATGTTAAACTCTTGCATTTGTGGCCCAAACACAACACAATAAAACAATGGAAGACTCTAAAAGTTAATCTCGGCTGGTGGCTTCGCAGGAAGCATGTTCTGATTTGGACGAGGGCTGAAGAGCCACCAAAATTGGTTCTGTGCTGCGGAATCCCTAGAGGTAGAAAGTAATAAAGAAGATTCTTCCCAGTTTCATCTATGAGGTTCAGGGACACAGATCCAGTGACGGCAGCCTCCTTTTCCAAGGAAGAACAGACCCAAAGAAAAGGAAGCACAGTTGATATTGAATGTGAGAAAAGTGCACATGATAAAACCACAAAAAGCCTTGTGGCACCTTAAAGGCTAACAAATTTATTATGGCATAAACTTTTGTGGGCCCACAGTCCATTGAGTGTAATCCTGAGTTGGCAAACCAGTGTGGTGCAGTGGCTTGAGTGCTGGACTAGGACCTGGGAGACCAGGGCTGAAAATCCCCAATCTGCCACCAAACTCACTGGGTGACCTTGGGCCAGTCACTGCCTCTCGGCCTAACCTACCTCACAGGGTTGTTGAGGGGATTAAATGAGGGGGAGAAGCAGGTACGCCACCTTGAGCTTTTTTGGGGAAAGGTGGCCTGCAATTGCAATTAATACTACTAATACTAATAAACGCATATGGCCGGAAGAGGGGATTGTAGGTGTGAAGGGATGATGAGCTGCTTGTGCGTAAAATCCGAGTCCCTCAGAGTTTGGCCAAGTCCGCAAACCTCTGCCTACGACGGAGCCCCTCAAGCATGGCTCTGTCAGTCGCTAGCAGAATCCGAAAGTGGGCGTTTTCGGAATCTCTTCCAGCATAAAAGCTCCTTAACGGAAACACGTCTTCGGGACTCTCGGCGTGACAGTTTCCGGCGAGGAGTGGGTGTCCCTATAGGAGGTCTTGAAACCTCCCCACTGTTTTCGCTGGAAGTGTCCCTGAGCCATCCCTCCGACTCACTTTCCCTCGGAGCTCCTCCTCTCCCCCTGCTGGTTCCCTCTTCAGCTGCTAAGTCTGTCTCAACCTCAGTGAGCCCTTCCACCTCCTGTCCTTCCGATGGCAGTTCCCTGACAGTAGGGTTCAGAGGGAACTGAAATGCCAAAAAGAATAGCCAACAAGTTTACCAAAAGCAAGAGAGTTGGCAAGCAATTAGAAAGGCACACCCTGACACTTCGTTATTTAAATAAAGCCAATCTTCACCACAATCTTTATGAAATCTGAAGAACCTCCTTCCGAGGTCTGCTTTAGCAGAGCTAAAGAAGAGAAGAGGGGGAACTTTGTTGTGTTAAAACCATCACGTTTAGCTGCCATGGAGATTAGAATTGCCCGTGGCCCTTTTCAACAGCCTTGTTCACGCTAGGAAAATTCTGACAATGCCTAGCACTTTGGAAGAAAGTGTACAGTACTAGCTGTGATAATACTACTAAGTACAAAGGAAGACTTAAAAAACCTGAATCAATTCCTGGGTTATAATCACAACTCCCTCACAAAGAATCGGGCATGTGTTCCCTTTCTGGTCCCCCACTGAGAAATCTGTAGTAATTTGCCATTTTGCAAAGAGTAATTGGATGCGGGGGAGGGGCAAGGCAACTCCGACACGATATTGATTCTGAAATTAATGCTGAAATCCACAGCCTGCACATTTCAAGGTAGTCTTGAAGGAATACCTAGCAGCTTTAATGAATTTACTGGGGAGTGTGTAGGTTGCAAAACAGCCCTGGGACTTCTAGTGGTTAAGAGCCATGCATCTCAGCCATGAGGGATGACCAACAGGAATGTCAAGGATCCAGATGGCCCATAAGATATCCTGGACCTATTATGGGCCTTATAAACTAATACAGTCAAACCTCGGTTTTCACATGTCTTGGCTGCCGAACATTTCTCATTTTTCCCCACTGAACTTGCTGACAGCTCTTTGATCCTCGGTTTTTGAACGTTTCGGAAGTCGAACGGATTTCTGGAACGGATTATGTTTGAAAACCAAGGTTCCACTATACAAGGACACTGAATCTGACCTGGAAACATATGGGCAGTTGGTGCAAGTTTTTAAGCACTGGAGTTTATTTCATTTATCACATTTCCATCCTGTGTTTCCTCAAATGGTAAGGTAAAGGACCCTGGATGGTTAAGTCCAGGCAAAGGCAACTATGGGGTGCAGTGCTCATCTTGCTTTTCAGGCCGAGGGAGACGGCGTTTGTCCACAGACAGCTTTCCAGGTCATGTGGCCAGCATGACTAAACTACTACAGTGGTACCTCGGGTTACATACACTTCAGGTTACATACGCTTCAGGTTACACACTCCGCTAACCTAGAAATAGTGCTTCAGGTTAAGAACTTTGCTTCAGGATAAGAACAGAAATTGGGCTCCGGCGGCACAGCGGCAGCAGGAGGCCCCATTAGCTAAAGTGGTGCTTCAGGTTAAGAACAGTTTCAGGTTAAGTACAGACCTCCGGAACGAATTAAGTACTTAACCCGAGGTACCAATGTACTGGCATACAGAGGACCATGACGAGTCCCAGAGCTCATATAAACGCCATTTACCTTCCCGCTGCAGTGGTACCTATTTATCTACTTGCACTGGTATGCTTTCAAACTGCTAGGTTGGCAGAAGCTGGGGTAGAGCAATGGGAGCTCACCCTGTAGTGTGGATTTGAACTGCTAACATTCTGATCGGCAAGCCCAAGAGGGGTTTAGACCACAGTGCCAGCCACATCCCAATGAGTTCCAGTTAGCATATATACTCACCCTCTCCTCATATTCTCCTTACAACAACCCTGTGAGGTAGGCTAGGCTGAGCTTGACTGACTGTCCCAAGGTCACCCACTGAGTGGGGACTTGAACCCTGGTCACCCAAGACTTAGTGCAGCACTCTAACCACTGCACCACACTGGACTGCCAACTCAGTGATTGCTGTGGTTGGCATCCATCTGTCTTGGGATACAATGGAAGAGTGCGCCTTTGGGGGTGAAGTCAAACTGCTGGAGAGTTACAGCGCCTGCTGTGGCTGTAGAGACTGATATGGGAGAGATATGTTTAACTGCAGGTTTAACTGTGTCCGATTTTGCTGCTACAGATGCACCATGGCCATTCAGGCTTACACTTACATCTGCTGAAGGGGACTATGGCCCACTACAGCTTATGCCACAATATATTTGCTAGCCTTCAAGCTGCCGCAAGACCCACTGCGGTTCCAAATGCTTGATTTCAGTACACCTCTCTCACATGTGATAACTGAATGTGTTTGCCTTTCGTGGCGTCTGTTCTTCTTGGCAAAAGGAGGTTATAGTCCCTGGAGACGTGCACCTGAGTCCCTGATCTGCATAGACGAATATTTTTTAATCACTTCGTACCTCTAGGGATTCCACATCACAGCGCCAATTCTGCTGAGTCTTCAGCCCTTGCTCAAATCAGGACACACACCACACTGATCTGCTGGCAGCAGTCTGTCCCCATCATCTGATTAGTATGTGC
Source organism: Podarcis siculus (assembly GCA_034642415.1). Lineage (NCBI taxonomy): Eukaryota > Metazoa > Chordata > Lepidosauria > Squamata > Lacertidae > Podarcis > Podarcis siculus. Next base: position 3,916,871 of record JAXCMG010000018.1, on the reverse strand, counting down.
CATAGAACATATGCAGTCTGTGTGCCCTGTGTGTTTTGCCTCTAAAAGCATTGGGATATTAGGCAACCATTAGCCCAGCACTAGGGAGAGGGCTGGTTGCTACGCAGGTCTGACTCTGCCACAATCAAGCCTGCATGGATCACTTTCCCCTGTCCCAGACTGCAGCCACTTGTGGCACCTCTGTTGAAAGGCTGGGTGCCCTCTTACTAAAAGGTTCATTAATCCAGGGATATTGTCTATGAAATACAAGCTTTGACATTCATATATTTAGTTGCAGGTGCAGATATACACCGGCCCACCCTGGATTTATTTTGTTTCAGAAGCCAAAGCTCTCGGTGGCAAATAGGAAATACACTGACCTTTATTTCTCTGTGACCCTTGCAGCAGACTGCAAGGAACATCTGATAACTTTAGCCCACTGAACAGGTGCCTCTTCTCACTGCCCTCTGCTGTAGCTTTTTTTCCAATGTGTATCCATGTGGCAAGGAGGCCCACGTAGGAAAGCTTTTAAAGAACACGGCAAACCTCTGCACGGCATTCCCAGCCTCAAGGCCAAGAAGTAACACAAACGCATTAAACTATCTAACTTTCACAACAGTGACCTTCTGTGTTCAGGGCTTCAGCTCTGTTGAAAAGCCGGCACTGGAAGGCAGTTTTATGTTTTGGTTTGAAGGAAACAGAAACTTTTCTCCTGGGCTCTACTCTCAAATTTGTTATTCTTAAGCAAGCAATCTTGGGCAAGCCACAACTTGCACACCAGTATTCCCTCCATCACGTATTACTTTCCAAAATATTAAAGAGAAAATCCATTGGCTGGAGTTCAATTAATGTGTTCCCTCGATGCAAAGGTTCGTGTTTGTGCTACTGGTCTTCCTCTTTCCCTGCATGCCCTCTAAATCTGTTCTAGGGGTTCCTAGATTTACAGCTATTATTCTTTTTTTGTTGAGGGCCATCCCACTACAGATGGAAGCTGGCCAGGAAACCAAGAGAATCCTCTCTCTCATCTGTTTTGCTTGTGGAAGGAAGGAGACACCTTGACAACACACAGCTCAGAAGACATCTGTCTGCCACTACAACAGTGAAAAGATACCTTGGAAGGTAGGTGGGGAGTTGAAGGGAGAAGCTACTCCTCCAGTTTAAACCTGCCTCCCTGACCTGGAAAAGCCAACCCCACGTGCTGGATGGCTTCCTTTCTCAAGAGAAGTTAATAGAAGGGAGGATGACATTATGTCCTCTGCAAACAGCAGCTCTTGTTTACACATGAAAGGAAACGCTAAAGTATTTCAGACACACAGATCCTTCAAAGGAAACTGAATGCATGCAGGGAATGTGGAATGCCACCTGCAGGAAATGAGGAATGCCACCCACATCTCTGTAGCTCAGGGAAAGGTCAAATAAATAAGCTTATTGCCTAACCTGAACATTTTTATTGAGATAATTTATAAGCAAGACAAGAGCCTCAGGAGGTCTCTGCTGATTAGCTCTCAAACACTGGAACAGATTGGACTGAAGCTAATCCAAGTGCTATTGTCCAAGAACAACTGGCTGTGTAAGCAGGTCATAGAATCATAGAACTGTAGAGTTGGAAGAGACCCCGGGGGTCATCTAGTCCAACCCCGTGGAATGCAGGAATCCTGCCCATAGCCATCCCTGGGTGGACTCAAACTACCAACGTTCTGGTTAACAGCCAGGCGCACTGACCCACTAGAGATGCACATGTGCCAACTGTCTGTGTAAGCAAAAACTGATGATAAAAATCGTGATACTCACTGGCGAAAGGCTGCCATGGTGTTTTCCAGATTCTCTCCAGCTCCTGTAGGGAAAAAACAGCATTTTAAAGGGAATAACAACCACTTGGCACCAGGATCATGGCTGCATGTTTTAAGAGCTTCAAGGGAGCTAGGCGAATTTTGTGAATTCAAAAACTACTAAACAGGACCTCTTTGCACCTGTTTTGAAGATGCTCCTGTTTTAGTGGCTGGAATGTTTCATTGTGCATTCTGAGGTTTGTACTGCATGGATGTTTATATTTTAACGCTAGTGGAACAGTTCTTCATATTTTGCAAACCACAGGAAACCTGTTTTGGCATCAAGTGGCAAATAAAATAATAAAATAATATTTTAAAGGCATTTCATGAATTTTATGGTTTGCTTGGCTCACCAAAAGGGAGAATAGTGCCTAGTTTCACCTCACAGGAATATATATATATAATGAAACAAGGATGCATAACACAGACTTAAAACCAGTGACAGAAATGGCGCAACTTTGAGAAAGCTGCTTCCATCTGCCATTGCTAAATGGATTTAATGCTATCAAAACTGGCCAGACATCTAAGTAGCACTTGCAACAAACTCAATCGCCTATACTACTCTGCTCCAACAAACAGTTCTTTGTCTTTCCTTCTTTATCCTTAAGGACCCAGTTTCACTGCACAGCAAGTGCCAAGTTGAGAGGCATGAGTCTGACACAGATTCTTGCCAAGGACTGCGGTAAGTGAGTGAATGTGGGTGCAAAGCTGTGTGGGGTCGATGCCAGTTTAAAGCCACTTAATATGCACTCCATGCAGCAACTCAGAACTCTTACCTCCAACATCTTGAGCGTACAATGTTTGTTAATACAACATGCAGCTGTGCACCAGCTGTTTTCAATAGATATCCTAGACAAAATGTATTGTGTGCGAAACTGTCTGCAAACAGACACTGCAATGGGTTAAGGAACAGGCTTTAGCACACATTTGCCACCCCATCCTTCCTCTTCCTCTCTCAAAAAGTCTAATCTACTGAGATATCTTCCGGCGTATGTGTCAAGCATAACCACTCTTCAGAGGCACTTGAAAAGTGAAAAAGTACAATTTAACCATTGTCCCCTAACATTTAGAACCGTAAGGAGATTCAAAGCTTATTTACCCTCACCCACTCATTAGCGCATGTGCTCACTGCCCTTCCTCCTTAAGGCTACAGTTCAGAGGTCACGCTCAGCTTAAACATACCAAACGCCTGTTAAATCGGGAAGCAAAAGCATCAGCTCCACCTCCTCAACAGAGAAAGAGAAAATATAAGCTACGAACTCTGATGTTACCAGGCAAGTTCTGCAAGGAAACCCCATCGTATCAATCCCTGTTCTCACTCTTTAAACACTGGTGGATGGTACCCATTGGGAACGGCAGGGTGGAAGGTAGGGAGCCCCATATTAAGTGGCCAGTTCTGGGTTTGCCACCTTCTTTCTTCCTGCTGATTCTATAAAGGCACAACAGGGTGAGGAAGAGGAAGTCCGGGCTCATTAACAGGAAAGGAATAAGCCAGGTACCTCTCCGTCACGCCTTGGTACAGATCCATACCTGCTGAAATGACAGCCTGCCACATAGATGTGAAAATCTTTAGGGAACAGGATAAAAAGATGACAACCACACCTGACATGATGTACTGCTTGTAATTCTGAAATCTTTCTGTTATTAGAAAGTTGTACAGACTAAGACTTCAGACCATCCAAGCTGGGATGGGTTGGTGCGCAGGGTGGAGAGACATAAGGAAGGCGTACACAACATGATGCCCTTCCAAATGTTGTGGACAACAACTCCCATAATCCCTGACCATTGGCCATGCCGCCTGGGGCTGATGGGAGTTCAAGTCCAAAGCATGTGGAGGGCACCATGCTGACTGTCCTTGGTATATGGCATGGGGACAATTTTGTTGGACAGGGGAAGTATGGATCACAGATAGGAACATAAAAGGAAGATCATACTGCAAAATTATTTGAATGTGAATATACCTGTTTGGTATATGTAGCTAATTAAATTTTATAAGCTGCGTTTGGAGGGTTTTGCCCTGAAAGGCCAGATATAAATATCTTAAATAAAAATTAATGGATTTGATGAAATGCACTCTAATCCACCTGGGTGGGTGGGAAATCTGTGTCTTCAATGCACCATCAAGGTTTCTGCTGCAACATATTAGCATGGCCACCTGCCCACTTAGTTGTTCATCTAATTACTATATTAACACATCTTGTTAAGTGGCTCAAGCACACATAAATATCACCACACCCAACTTCTACGGAACAGTCATGTTTCCCCCTTACTAATTAACATTTCTACCTTTGCCGTGCTCACACAGTGCAATGGAGGAATTAGCAAAATTACAATGGAAAAATTAGCAGAAGACTCTAAATACTTGATTGCGTAGTTATGTGAGTGAGGCAAACTTCTCTCTAATTAAAATATGAAAATCATTACTAGAAGAGGTAATGATTGCTTCTGCCTTAGATGGCTTTTTAAAAGTGTTAGTCAAACTAGTACATCATAAAGCCTCCATATTCAGAGACATTATTCCTCCAATTTTCAGATGACGAGGGCAAGCAATAAGGGATCGTAGTCAACCACTTTTGGAAACAGAAAGTTGGACTACAAAACAGCTGGACAAAACATGTACCAACTGCCCAACGTACTTTTGCAAGGTAAGAGACACAACTTAGCACAGTACTTCATCTATGAGATCAGTCTCCCACAACCTTTTGTGTTCTATATGTTGTTGAACTACAGCTCCCACCATGCAAGGCTCCTCTTGGGTCTGGTTTGGAAGTGCCAGCTGGTGAAGAATTCAGGATACCAGGCTGCTATTTGGCTGAAAACATGTGACACCATTGTTAAAGCATCTGCCCTGGCTGTCTGTCTGCTACCAAGCCAGGCTCAAGGTCTTTGTATTAAAGTCCTGAACAACTTAGGTTCAGGGTACCTCAGGGCTTGGCTGAACCCCTAATATCCCAGCTTGATCGCTGAGATCATCAATTGAGTTGGAAAGGCCCAATTAACAGCCACAAGTACAGTGGTACCTCGGGTTACAAACACCTCAAGTTACAAACACTTCGGGTCACAGACTCCGCTAACCCGGAAGTAGTACCTTGGGTTAAGAACTTCACCTCAGGATGAGAACAGAAATTGCGCGGGAGCACAGCAGCAACGGGAGGCCCCATTAGCTAAAGTGGTACCTCAGGTTAAGAATGGTTTCAAGGTTAAGAACAGACTCCGGAACAAATTAAGTTTCTACCAGAGTCCTTAGTCAATCCAGTGTTGTGGGCAGATATTCAGCAGGCGTTGTGTCTGCTTTTCAACACCTGCTGCAAACTTTTCTAATGCATGCATCAGGCTTACACAGGCAATTAAGAGAACTGTCCATCTTTCCATATTAGTTGGTTGGTTTTTTATTTTAACATTTTCTATGTTTTTTTACTGTGTGGTTTTATGCATAACTGTAGCAAACCACTCTGGATTTTATTTTATCAATAGTGGTATATCATTATTTTCAGAAAGAAAGAAAATCTCCCCTGACCATTGGCCATGCAAAGTGAGGTTGATATGAAGGGACAGAGGTTGGGGAAGGATGCAATAAAGGAACCATTATAACCACATTGTACAAGGCTGATTATACATACTAGTACATATTCAGAGAAGAGTGCAATTCTCTACATGCCCACCTTAGTTCTACCTGCAGGGCTCAGTAGTAAGCGATAAGAAAAATCATTTTCTCCCAGAAACCCAGAGAATCCTGTGCCAGACGGTGTGTGTGTGTGTGTGTGTGTGTGTGTGTGTGTGTGTGTGTGTGTGTGAAACTGGGCTAGGTGGAAAAGAAGCACAAGGCAGATTCTTTTACAGCTCAGGGTTTCTTAGGTTCTTAGCAGTGTCTCTTAAGTCACTTTGTCACATTAGCCATTTGTAAGAAATAAAAAGCACAGGTTTGGGGAACAAACATGAACAAAGTTGGCCTTTTATTTCCACATGTCAGAGAACTGAGCTGCATCAGCCAGCTGAGGATGGAACCTGGAATCCAACATTACAGAGTGAGTTTAAGTCAGACGACCAGCCCAGCTTGCAGAAGATTCAGGTGCATTAGTGCCTGATCTTCTTACCTCTATGTAATTTAACTCTGATGAAATGTGACCTAGATAAGTGCCAGACACTCTCAAGGCAAGCCTATATCGCTTTGTTATCCTGGGACAGGAGGTCTTTAGCAACGGTTCCCTAGAAGGGGAAATATAAAAGAATGACTATACCACAATATGTGCCACTCAGGGGCAAATCCTACGCAAGTCAATGAAAGTGTGCAATGAGTGGTTTTAGATCTGATCTAATTTCAACTTGGCATCTTAAACCAACTCTTAACAACCCAATGTGGAAGAGAGCCATCACTACTTATCTATGACCTGTACCTTGAGCAAATGGAGCAGCCTTACGGTTCAACATGAACAGGGGCCAAAGAGCTTATTGGATCCACCACTTGAAAACACAGATACATGTAGATGCCCGGTAGGGCTAATATAGTTGGTTGCCAGTTCAAGGCCCAATCCAGGCCCAATCCAAGGTGCTCACATAGTGTTTAAAGCTTTAAATGACTTAGGCCCCAAATATTTGACCCTCTTGGATGTTAACATCAGCAGATCTTGGATGTTCAATCACACTCAGAAGTTTGGAATGGTGGTGGCCCAGAAGAGGCAACTCCTACACTGTGGAATTCCTTTCCCACAGAGGTGCGCCTGACACCGTCATTATACAGTTTCTATTGTATTCTGAAGACACACTTCTTTACATTGGCCTTTGACATCTAAGATGTATGTTTTTGGTACCCTCCCTACGCCAGTTAAGTGCAATTTGTGTTAAAGTCTTTTTATTTTTATATATTACTGACTTTTTGATCACTTGTAACCTGCCGTGGGACCTGATAGTAAAAAGGCAGGTAAAACATCAACTAAATATTACAGCAATAACAATAAGAATAAAACCATTCCTGATTAAACAAGCCCACTTTTCAACAGGCCAAACAAAGGTCTCATATTTGCATGTTTGGCAGCTCTGCTCCTGAACCTCCCCAAGCATCGTTCATTCAAATCTACTCAATAGAAAGCATATTGTGTAGCACAAGTAAAAAAGAAAGCTCATCCACTCAGGGATGGGAGATTCAGGGCTCTGGCATAAGAGTATCTGAGAGCTCAGTTACTCATCTTCCAGAACAAGCAGTTTCTTAATGCAGGACTGTCTACTAATAATAGATGAGGAAGTTCTATGAAGGCTTGTAAACTGAGACAACTTGAAGCATTCATGTTGATGCTCAGGATGAGGCAGAGTTTGATTTCTGAATTAGATGGGAGGCAGCAAACAAGGTGGCTTTTATATGGCAGGTAACAGTACAGCCAGCAGCTAGAAAGATTAAAAGGCCTTAAAACAAGGCACATCACATTCATCAGGACAGAAGGCATTGACCCAACACAAATAAAAAAGCCTCCCTTTTCTCCCCGCCCCCGTGAAGAACCAGTATCCCAGCCCAGAGAGCATTAAAAATCTAAATAATGGGAGACAAAAACGAAAGGAGAGATTACAGCTTGATGGAGGAGTAGAGGTGAGGAAAGGGTCAATTCTTCTGTGATTACAACCAGCAAACGAACACAAGGATGCAATAGAGAAAGATTTTACAGAGGTGGGAGAGAGAGAGTCTTAACCTGGTGAGTTCTAGTTATATTCCAGGTCTAGGGGATGCATAGGTAAAAGGTAAAGGGACCCCTGACCATTAGGTCCAGTCGTGACCGACTCTGGGGTTGTGGCGCTCATCTCGCTTTATTGGCCGAGGGAGCCGGCGTACAGCTTCCGGGTCATGTGGCCTGCATGACTGAGCTGCTTCCGATGAGCCAGAGCAGCGCATGGAAACGCCATTTACCTTCCCGCCGGAGCGGTACCGATTTATCTACTTGCACTTTGACGTGCTTTTGAACTGCTAGGTTGGCAGGAGCAGGGACTGAGCAACTGGAGCTCACCCCGTCGCGGGGATTTGAACCGCCGACCTTCTGATTGGCAAGTCCTAGGCTCTGTGGTTTAACCCACAGCGCCACCCACGTCCCTTAGGGGATGCATGGAAGGCAGCAAATGGAAGTAGTATAAGCAGGTGAATGGAGCGAGGAAAAGATGGCAAGGATCTTGTCATCCAGATGCCTAAAATTCTTTTGATGGAGCTGAAAAATCCTGATCATCCCTGCAAGTAGCTGTACTTAAACATCTGTACTTAAAGCTAATTCCTGCAGAAAACAGCCTTGGTCTGGCCAGCCTCTTCAGGGACAATACAAGAACCAGTCCAAACAAGGCAAGTATCCCACTTCAACTGAAGGTCACAACTTTGTTTGGCCACACATCTTAGTTTTGCACAATAGGAGTGGAAGGCATTAGCTTAGCAGGATAATCTTCATGGAATGCGCTGATGGAGGTTTACTCTTGGGAAGCTTCATCACGCAGAAAGCAGCCTCAGTTCAGAGTGCAAGGCAGGTATTAACAGCTCAGGACTGGACTGCAGGTTCTGTAACTGCTTATATGCCCTCATCCATTCATTTAAAAGTTTCTGGATTAGAAGCACAGAATTGTAGCATTGGAAGGAACTCTTGAGGGTCATCTAATCTAACTCCCTGCAATGCAGGTATCTCCACCAGATCACACATGAATTCAACCTCTGCTTTAAAACCTTCAAGGAAGGAGAGTCCACCCCCTCTTGTGGGAGTCTGTTCCACTGTCAATAAATTCTTCCTGGTGTTTAGTCGGAATCTTCTTTCTTCTAACTTGAATCCATTGGTTTGGGTCCTACCCTCCAGAGCAGAAGAAAACAAGTTTGATCCACCTTCCATGTGATAGCCCCTTACAATATTTGAAGATGGCTATCATATCTCCTCAGTGTCTTTACCAAACATACCCAGTTTCACCAACCATTCCTCATAAGTCTTCGTTTCCAGACCCATTATTATCTTGGACACCCTCTCCTGCAGACATTTCAGCTTGTAAATGTCCTTATTAAATTGTAGTGACTAGAATTCGACAGACTCCAAGGCAGAATGGACCAAGGCAGAACAGAACAGGACTAGTATGATGGGGACACCATACTTCTGCTGATGCAGCCTAAAATAGCATTAGCTCTTTTTTTGCTGCTGCATCACTCTGCTGACTCGTGTTCAGCTTACGGTCTACTAAGACCCCTAGATCCTGTTCATAGGTGTCCCCCATCTTATATTTGCACAGCTTCTTATTCCTTCCTAAGTGTAGAACCTTACATTTGTCCCTACTGAAATTCATTTTGTTAGTTTTGGTATGCCACACACTTTGAGAACCAATGAACTTTTTGTTGTTCTCCCACACCCCTTTTAAAGATGGAAACAACATTTGTCCGCCTCCAGTCTGCAGGGACCTCACCTGCTCTCCAAGAGTTCACAAAGTTTATAAACAGGTGCTCTGAGGTGATATCTGCAAGCTCCTTTAGTCCCCTTGGGTGCAGCTCATCAGGTCCTGGAGATTTGAGTTCATTTAAAGCAGCTAGGTGTTCCCTTACCAGCTCTTTTCCTATCTTGGGCTTTATCTCCCTCCTTGCATGATTTATTGTGTTATTTATTGTGTTGCATGATTTACCAGGTTAGGCGCCACTTTCCTTTTGGATGAAGGCAGAGGCAAAGTAGGTGTTGTGCAGTTCCCCCTTCTCTCTGTCACCCAATAGCACAGGCTAAACAGATTAGAAAGTGAGTCAAGTGAAATCCCTTGAGGAAAGATGACAGTTTAATTGCCATTGGCTGCTAAAATGACCTAGCTGAGCAATAGTACTAAGATACAAGTGTAGGGTTGTGAAATATACCATTAAAGGATTCAGAAACCCCTCTTGCAAAAAAGGAGCACAATGAGCAACCCCTCTAAGGAGGAAATTTGGGGCCCATGTATTTTACCTCCTACCTCTACTGTGAGAGCAGGATGCTGAGCTGGATGGGCTCACTTTGGCCCGATCCAAGAGGCTCTTCTTCTGTTCTTCTTATTTATTATAATGCTAATGAACACATAGGTGCTGGTACCTCTTACCTTTTTATTACTTCCTTTTCAGCACATGTAGTTGACATTCAAGGGACGCGGGTGGCGCTGTGGGTAAAACCTCAGTACCTAGGACTTTACGATCGTATGGTCGGCGGTTCGAATCCCCGCGGAGGGGTGAGCTCCCATCGTTCGGTCCCAGCTCCTGCCCACCTAGCAGTTCGAAAGCACGTCAAAGTGCAAGTAGATAAATAGGTACCGCTTTATAGCGGGAAGGTAAACGGCGTTTCCGTGTGCTGCACTGGTGCTGGCTCGCCAGCTGCAGCTTCGTCACGCTGGCCACGTGACCCGGAAGTGTCTTCGGACAGCGCTGGCTCCCGGCCTCTTAAGTGAGATGAGCGCACAACCCTAGAGTCGGACACGACTGGCCCGTACGGGCAGGGGTACCTTTACCTTTACCTAGTTGACATTCAACTCTAAGGAAGCTGGTATCAAATGGTGAGAGGTAACAGATTTGGGATGGGGAGGATAGACCTTCCTATCATAAAGGGGTAGGGAATAACTACTGCAAGGTGCGTGCTCACAAAGTTATGAAGCGTCCAACACAATTTAAGCACAGGTTGCTCAATAAAGGTCTGGCATGCATATGGTATGTATTGTTGTGTTTTTATATTGTAAACCTGTAAACCCTGTGTTCCTCGGACGAAGGGCAGTATAGAAACATTGTTAATAATAATAATAATAATGTCTCCCAAAAAGACAGACACAAGATTATAATGCATTGATTTTTTTAAAGCCCTATCTCCATATGAACTTGCGACAGACCCAATTAAAAGACTGCTTTTAAAACACAACAAGATTTAAAAACATGCTGTCCATTAGCTGCCCTGAAACCCACCCACTCTCAGCTTAACCCTGACCCTGCTGCCCTCTCAGGGCTGCAGCCTGTCTAAACAAGACAGATTTTGCAACATCTCTAAAAAAGAGAATATTCTGAAATTGCCTATTTAAAATTTGACAGATGGCTGACAAGATAACAGGGCATAGGGAGGGGGATGTACAAAAAGGAATTCAGAAGGATGCAAAAAGGTGGAAGGAGTTGAAGTTTAGGAAGCAGACAAGTTGCAGAAGGGGGAGGGAGAGGTTGGAAAATCTAAATGATACTTCCGAAAGACGCTTCTGAAATCCGAAGCAGAGAAGTGTCTGACAAAAGGGAGGGCTTGGGGAGGAAGAATGAAAGGGATACTGGAGGGGAGGACTGCATAAAGGAGTGTGTGTGAGAGAACTTTAGAAAACAAAGCTGGCCAGATTTGGGGGATGTTGGAAAAGGCAGATCCTCTATAAAGAGGATAGGGGGAGAGAAAGGAAAGGAAACTTGCCATTGTGTGGAGGGAGTGAGAAGCAGCCCTGAGAGAGACGATGATGAAAAATAACAGTGTAACATACAAAAACAGAATACAATCTCCATTTCAACATTCGGACATTATCATCACAGTAAAATTTGCTTGCTGATGCCTGAAGAAGTGTTTTATTTTTTTGGGGGGGGGAGGCTAGGCACGAAAGAAAGGTAGCAATCTCCACCCCTTTTCTTAGGGGCGGGGGAGCAAGGAGGGGGCACAGATTTCAAGGTCAGCTTTTTTGAGAGAGGAAGAGAGTGAGCGAGCAAGGCCAGCATCACCGCCAATGTTCTCCCTTTCTTCTCTTTAAATTTCCGCTGAAGTCTCTAGGACAATCAACTGCTTCACCCGGAGATTTTCAGGGGCTGGGCTGGGGGTGTGACCTTGTACACATACACATTTTTCATCACCCCCAAAGGGGGAGGGCAAGTGAGTCTTCTCTCTCCTCTACCATAACCCCCCCATTTAGTTCCTGCCCAAGAAGACTGTATTATTTTTCTGTCACAATCCGTTGCCCCTATAGTTCTTTGTAGCCCCCCCTTCCACCCCCCTCAGAAGATTTATCTCCATTTATTGCCCCCCGAATATTTTCTCCCAACTCGTCGCCCCCAAAATGCTCTACATTCCCAATAATAGTTTTCTCTCCAGTTGTCCCCCACCCAAAAATCTGCACTGCCCCAAGAACATTCATTACCAATATTATATTGTTGAATGTATACAGCTTCCCTCACATCAATAAATAGCCATTTGGACACTTATAAATAATATTTAAAATAATGTACTTAATCATTACAAATATTCCCTCCCCCACAAAATTACCATTATTATATTATTAAATTCATACAGCTTCCCTCTCATATTCCCTGGGTGACTAACAACATTAAAAACAGTGCATTCAATAATTACAAATAAATAATATGCTAGGGACCCCCCTTTATATGATTTTGCATTTTTTGTATATTGTTTTTCTCTGTTTATTTTCTCTGTTTGTTCCCTGCTCTGGGATTGAAAATGTCCAGTTAAGAGAGGGATTTAAATACTGTGAATATTATTATTAGTAAGGCAAGACCCTACCCCCGCTCCCTAATTATCATTATTGTATGATTCAATTTGTAACAGCTTCCCTCCCATATTCTTCGCGATAGCCTCAATATTTTAAAAAATCCCGTATTTAATAATTACAAATGGTAAGGTGGGCAACACCCCCCAAAAAATCCTCTCCACCAGAGAACACCCCGCTTTTCTCTCTCTCAATTGCTACGCCCACTCCTCAAAATAAAGCTGCGCCCCTTCACAAAAGAAAAAAAAATCCTGCCTCTCGATCTGACAATCTATATGCATATACATGAACACAACGACGCCCAGCGGCCGCCCTCACCGCCGCGGTGGGAGATGTGCCGGCATCGGAAGCGGTGGCGCTTGGGTCGGTGGAGCAAGCCCGGGTACTTCAGCAGCAGCGCCGAGGTGAAGAGGTAGCCGCCCAGCGTGGAGAGGAGGTAGAAGACGACCGACATGGTCGCTCCTCCTCAGGCGGCCGAGGAGGAATGGAAGACGGCAGGCGCCGAGAGCTGCGGAAACGCAGCCCCTCTCGCCTAGTACCGCCCGCTCCCTCCTGAGCGGGGGTCTGAGGCGACCGGCCACCGCTCCCTTGTCTTTTCTCCGGACCGCCAGGGAGCTCCGCCCACTCCGGCAGCGCATGCGCCAATCCCACTTGCGGTTGGTGAGGGGGGGGAGTGATGATGATAAGGATAGCGGTGATGGAGATGGGAGAGGAGGCGGGAGGGCGCTCGGCGCGCTGATTGGTCGGCGAAGCGCGCTGCCCGACAATAACGATTTCAGCGCGGAGCGGCGAAGAATGTTGGCGGCGGCGGAGGAGAGAAAGGGATTGCTGCTGGTGATGGCTCCGCTGTGACGTCACGGGCCGTCGCTAGGTCGCAGACGCCCCGCCCACCGCGGCCAATCCAGTGTGTGAGGTAAATCTGAAATAACGGTCACTCTTTCCCTCCTCGCGCTTTAGAATAACGAACGCCACCAGCGTTTACGGAATAATAATTAACAACACCTTAAAACAGTAGTGACAATAAAGCTTAGTATTTCTAAGATAATAATGATAATAATAATAATATAATGGCCAAGCAATTGGGTAGTATTCAGTGTTCATCTTGCTCAGACAAGAACCATGGAAAAGAAGGAGCATGACTTTGATTTAAGTCCATCAGTTTCAATGGGGCTACTCGTGAGTAGAACTTAGATGGATACGACCCATTACTATTATTGATGTTATTTCAAATTCTTACCCGCCCTTCACCATAAGGTGCCACGGTGGAGATGCAGGAGTCTATAAAGTATCTTCTTAGCCATTCTTTATTTTAAAAAAATAAGGCCACACTAACTTGGGCTCCATGATTACTGCAGATGGTGACAGCAGCCACGAAATTAAAAGACGCCTGCTTCTTGGGAGAAAAGCAATGACAAACTTAGACAGCATCTTAAAAGCAGAGACATCACCTTGCCAACAAAGGTCCGTATAGTTAAAGCCATGGTTTTCCCAGTAGTGATGTATGGAAGTGAGAGCTGGACCATAAAGAAGGCTGATCGCCGAAGAATTCATGCTTTTCAATTATGGTGCTGGAGGAGACTCTTGAGAGTCCCATGGACTGCAAGAAGATCAAACCTCTCCATTCTGAAGGAAATCAGCCCTGAGTGCTCACTGGAAGGACAGATCCTGAAGCTGAGGCTCCAAGACTTTGGCCACCTCATGAGAAGAGAAGACTCCCTGGAAAAGACCCTGATGTTGGGAAAGATGGAGGGCACAAGGAGAAGGGGATGACAGAGGACGAGATGGTGGGACAGTGTTCTCGAAGCTACCAGCATGAGTTTGACCAAACTGCGGGAGGCTGTGGAAGACAGGAGTGCCTGGCGTGCTCTGGTCCAGGGGGTCACGAAGAGTCGGAAACGACTAAACAACAACAACAAAGGTTTATACTTTTGGGCAGTGTCATATACAAAATATATTCAACAGACTTGCACATGACAATTACTGTATTAATTCATCCTGACTAAGACACCCCCATTTGCTTATGCTACATAGACACATGCCCAAACCTTTAACTCCATAATAAGGTTTTAATAGACTAAAACAGACCAACACAGACCCTAAGCAGTCACTCTATTAGTTGCAGTGATTATTTAGTCCAGGATGCAAAGAGGCTGTGATTAGTATGGTAATTCTAAGTTAACTTTTTTTTTGGGGGGGGGCGTTATTTTTAGTGATCATGTTCTGGCTCAATAGCTTAGTCGGTAGAGCATGAGACTCTTAATCTCAGGGTTGCAGGTTCGAGCCCCAGAGTGGGCAGAAGATTTCTGCATGGCAGGGGATTGGACTAGATGACCAACATGGTCCCATCCAACTCTACAATTCTATGATGTTCTATGTGAGCAGAAGCTTCTGAGAACAGCTGTACGATGCCATTGCTCTTTATTCCTGCCAGCCCTTCCTCAAAACCTACCTTTTCCATTAACACTTCAACACAACCCTCTACTTCCCAAACTCTACTTGCAGGTGCAGCTTAAAGTGCCCTTCAGGTATCCTTGGACTACAACTCCCATCAGCCCTAGGCAGCATTGGCCAATGGTCAGGGATTATGGGAGTTGTAGTCCAGCAACATCTGGAGGGCACCATCTTGTATACCACTGCTCCCCTGTAACAAAGCATTGTCCTGTATAACAGAAACAACCATAAACTGTTTCCTTTCCTCCGTTTCACTTGTGGACAGATTCTAGTTTGTAACCTTCTTGGGACAGAGACCTTTCCTCCTGAACTGTGTTCCAAACCACCATGCAAACTGACACCAGCTTATCAATAACTTAAAGAAACAATCTGATTTGGTTTTCCCAAAGAGGCCAATGACATCTGCAGCACTTCCAACATATTTCTGTTCAAAATGAATCACTGATGTTCCATAACTTTCAGTTAATTGAAGATTATTCTTCAGGGAAGCTGAAATACCTTCATTCCCAACTTTAATTGTGCTGGGAGCCCCCTAGTGGGCTAGCCCAAGCAATTGCAACCGTGTGGTTCCCTGAAGTGCAAGGGCTTCCACAAGCGAGCCTCAGATGTGAATGACAGGCATTATTCCATAGGATTACAAATCCCTTCATAAACTGCCCTTGCATGTTCAGCCAAATCTCAAATACTGGATGCACAGCAGCAGCGGGAAACCTTAGACCTGGCGGCTAATTGCGGCCCTTTACGCCTAACCACAGGCCATATCTTTGAGTGCCTTTGCCTAGCTGGAATGTGTCCTTGAACTGTGATAATGTTTCTTGCTTGCCTGGTTGGTGAAATGTATGTGTAGAAACCTCTGACATTTTAAGGCTATAATGTAGCATATATTACAAAGGCAAAAGTCTTTAAGAACTTGCCACAGTTTGCTGTGGTCGACACAGTCAACTGCTTTTGCGTAGTCAATGAAGCAGAAGTAGATGTTTTTCTGGAACTCATAGGTTGCTCCTTTATAGCTGCAGCTGTGCTGCTTGAATTTGGCACCTTCCCTGTTGTGTTGCTTTCAGCAGGGATTGGATACACACAGCAGCGATCGGGGGTCCCAGAGCATATCCAGTCCCTTAACAAAACAGCACAGCAGGGTAAGGTGTTTAATTCAAGGCGCAGCCAAAAAATGAATGTTCCTTTGCAGCTGTGACTTACATCTGCCCTGTACCTCAACTAGAGCCAGGGCTTTTTCGGCTGTGGCTCCGATCTGGTGGAACGCTCTGTCGCTAGAGACTAGGGCCCTGCGGGACTTGACATCTTTCCGCAGGGCCTGCAAGACAGAGCTGTTCCACCAGGCCTTTGGCCAGGGCACAGCCTGACTCCCTCCCTCGGCAATCTTCGTGGAGCTCTGGCACAATGATTGCCAGTGGCTTGATTTGAATCAATTTTATAATGAATGGTTTTAGAGTGTTGTTTGTGCTGTATTTTTGTACTGTTTTATTGTTGTTAGCCGCCCTGAGCCCGGCTTCGGCTGGGGAGGGCGGGATATAAATAAAATTTATTATTATTATTATTACCCAATGTAATATCATGGCAGGTTATAGACAAGTGGGTATGGCTTGACCAGAACAGCCTTGTGGGCCAAATAGGGAGAGCAGGAAAGCCAAATTAGGCCTGATCCCATCCTGGTCACTAGGTGGGCAGGTTAGATTAATGTTTTCTTTTTAAGGTCCTAAATGACTAAACACAGGCTCATATCTGCAGGTGGGCCATAAAACTGAACAAACATTGTGGGATTATTTGCAAGAGTGCACCAAAGCCTTTGGCTGTTTTCTGCAGGAGCAGCAGGTGGAGCCACAGTGCAGAGAGGGAGAAAAGGATAGCTCAATTTGAACAAGGACTTGCATAGTCCAAAAGGTCATTGGCAGGCCTTGCTCCTCTTTTAAAGGCAAAGGTTCAAGGCCAGGAATGTGCATAGATTAAACAAGAAGCAAAAAACATCTGACCAGGCCAGAATATTTCCCAATCATGTTTGAATAATTGTAACATGCTATTCCACACCTGGAATTAGATGGAAGTCCAAACCACAGAGCAGCAAAAAAACAGTGTCCTTTGTTGTTGCAACACTTTAAAAGAATCACTGATGTTTAAGAACTTTTTAGTTCTGCTTTTTTATATATAAAAAAGATCTGTCCACATAAAATATCTGTTTCCTAATGGTCTGTGTATTTCCTTCTCACCCCTTCCCCTTTTGTCAAGCAGGAGACAATTAGCTGCCAGATGTATGTTTTACCAGCTTCAGCCAAGATTGCCTTTTAGCAGCTTTGATTGAATCACCTTTTATAGAAGATGGACATGACATCCACACTTCAGTACAATCCTTTGGCTGTCTACTCAGAAGTAAGTTTCATTGAATTCAGTGGCATTTATTCCCAGGAAACTGGATAGAGGATTTGGAAACTTCAGTTGGTCCAAAGGGAGGTGACCAGAATTACTAGGGGCACCTGATGACTGGAGCATATAATTGTAGACTTGTGCTAGATCCAATGATTACCCACAAGGATTCTTATATAAAGCTGTCCACATTTTAAGATCTATTTTGGAGGCCCCGCTCCCTGCATGAATTATCAAAGTGGCTAAACACAAGAGACAGGGCCTTTTCAGTAGTGGTGCCGATGCTTTGAAATGCCCTCCCTGTGGTGACTTGCCTGGCCCTGACATTTTCCAGAAAGAAACAGAAATTATGCAAATAGGCATTTACCATCTAGCTCTGCTGCTGTTTTTAACTGCTGCCTTTTATGGTTGGTTGCTTCTAATCCTTTTTAAAGTGCTTTATTTGTTTTTTATCGCATCGTGTCCCACTTTTTTTTAAGTAGCGCTGAGTATTTATTGGTAAAAGAGTGGGATATAAACATTAAATAGTAATAATAAATAGGATCCAGAACGTCCTTTAATGCAGCACTTTTTAGCTGATTTTTCATATCATCTCTCTTTGTATCCTCCTCCTCCTAAGAGCAAACTCCATCAGCCCCAGCCAGCAGGGTGAGGATATACTTCAATATGTTGTTGCAGCCACTTGAATACAATATAAAACAGTAATGACTTAAGAGCAGGTCTTATGTTTTATTTTTCCTTTCTTCATCTTGATCCACAGACCTTTACAAACTAGAACTTAATTTGGCTCCCGCATTAATATACCCCACCAATCCAGGGTCTCTGATAGGACTTGGCACATACATATGGTTTCAACACCGGGACTTTTTAAGTGCAATAAAATCAAAGCAGTGATTGCTGTGTGAATTCCAGCTGTTGTTAATCAAAATCCGTCATTTAGAATGGGGTGAGGTGGGGGGGAGGGAAAGAAAATACTAAATTCCAAAGCCAATTCAACTTGTGTGGTCAGGTAAGTCCTATTGTATCACAGCTTTTAATATTCCTCGAAGCACCTTGTAACTCATGAGCTGCTGGTTTTCCTTTGGAGGGAAGGACGGTCCGCGTTCCGTCACGTAGGCGTAAGGAAACCGAAGAACCCACAGTCCATCGGAAGGAAGTTTTATCTCTTGTTTCTCCGGGTAAAACACAGGGCAAGGAGGTGGCCCTGGCTGAACCTAGGAATGAAAGAGAAACAAACAAACGTAAACAAAATCTCCAGACAGGTAGCTGTAGCAAAATGACAAGTCTCTCATAAGAAAAGCCTACTGGATCAGGCCAGTGGCTCATGGCTACCCAGATACCTATGGGAAACCAGGATTCAAGCATAGGAGCAACTCTCCCCTCCTGTGGTTTCGCACAGCTGGTATTCAGAAGCATACTACTTCCTCCAGCTGTAGAGGCAGAGCATAGCCATCATGGCTCATAGCCATTCCTTGATAGCCTTATCCTTCATGAATTTGCCCAGTCCTCTTTTAAAGCCATCCACACCTCAGCCTTGTGGCTAAGATCAAGTGTAGTGGTCTCATGGCACCCTGAATGCAAATAAAGGTAACATGACATAAACCAGGGGCGAGGAAGCATTTCCACCCCAAGGGCCACATTCATTCGTGGGGAACCTTCTGAGGGGCCACATGTGAGCCGTGGGTGGGGTAACAGCCAAAAGTGAGTGATCCATGGATGTGACTCTCAGGCTACACTCTAGCCATGCAAAAGTCAGGGGCTTCTACATAAGCCCACTCTATCCAGGCAAACAAGAGGTATTGCCACTCTCCCAGGACACATTCCAGTCAGGCAAAAGCACTGCAAAGGGTGTGAGGCCTGGAGAGAGAACCCCAAAGGCCACAGAGAGAGCGAGAGCTGGAGGCCTTAGGTCCACATCAGGACCTGAAGTTTCCCACACCCTTTTGAAACCCTCCGCTTCAAAAGAACTGCCCTACTCCCTGGGCCAGTCACCCCCTCTTAGCCAAACCGACTTTGTGCAAAGATAAAAACTGCAGGGGAACTATGACCACAAGCCTTGGAAAGGTAGGATGTAAATCTAAGAAATACATTTAGTATAGGCCTAGCATTCTGCTGCTGCTATGGATTACCACTACTCATGTTCTAAGAACATTCACTAAAACACAGGTTGAAATACTGATACGTCAGTTGCTGCAGTTATCTTGTGAAGACTTATTATACTGCGCAGCCTTCCCCTGACCTATAAAACCAGAACCTGCCATGTGTGCTAAGAACAGTCAATGGCCCATCTAGTCCAGCATCCTGTTCTAACATATGGCAGAAACCCAAAAGCAGGGCCTCAGCACAATACACTCCAGCTTTTCTATAATCTCACCTGTGGCGTCAGTACTATCTGTAGTGGAGCATCAGGCACCACAACAAAGAGTCTCATCAGCTGAGCATAGTGCGGCTTCAGCCCCCGCCCCGGGTTGGACGACAGGATGTACAGGGGCATGTCGGAGTTGAGAGCCTTGAGAGCCGATTCCTTTGGCCCCCCTCCCATCACCTTCATGACCTTCTCGGGGCCCGAACACATGAACCTCCGGCCGCGGGCATCCTCATACTCGAACCCCACAAAGGCCCGGGCCACGTCGTCCCGCCGCCTCCCTCTGCCCATGACGACTGCGCTCCTTTTCCCGGGGACAGCCTTGTTAGGAGCAGGCCAGGAATTCGTGTCCAGCTCCCCCTCCTCTTCTGTCCGTGTCCGGATGACAATGTCCCAAGGCATTAGGTAATTCGTTCCCAGGATGAAACCCTGCTGGTCTAAGCCGGTGTGGAAGTTGTAAGCCTTGGCAGGGCCGAGTTTTACCAGCGACCAGCTGGAAAACTTGGGCAGGAGGCCCTTGGGGCAATTGGAGTGGAGCATCCCTGGCAGATACTCAACCGTCGAGGCTTGGCGGTCAACCAAGCTGGGCCTCTTCTCTCCTTTGGAGTCAGCTGCCTGCCCGTGAGACTCCGTGTTGTTCCCTCCGCCCTGAGGGTCGGCTGGGTAGGTCCCCAGGCTGTCTGTGGATTGGCCCAGACTGAGCGCTAAGCTCAGGCTGGTGCTCTCCCCCTGAGTCTGCGGCTCCTTCTCCTTCAGCTTTTCGGCTTCGCCCTCTGGAGGGCTGGGCGACGTCTCATTCTTTGCCGGTGCTGGATCTGGAGTGCTTGGCTGGAAGATGGGGAAGTTGATGTGGTCCAGTTTCCCACAGCATTTCTCTTCCAGCAGCTAGGAAAGCAAAAGAAAAGGGTAGAAATGAGAAGGTTTGCAACCTAGAGCCGGGTGGGGAACATTTTTCAGCTTGAGGGTTGTGTTTCCTTCTAGATAACCTTCTGTGGGGCTGCATAACAGTGGTGGATGCAAAACAGATGCAAAAGCAGGTGGAGCAATGGATGAGATTCCTATCTGTGTAACACAGGCCATAGCCCAGTCATACATAAGGCAGCCGTGTCTGCACACACACACACACACCTACCTCCATCCTTCTAGGTGAGCAAGGGCCATTGTTCCCCTTCCAAGCAGGCTTTGGTCATCTTGGTTTAATTATTTACTGGTGTTTTATCTTGTATTTTATTCTGTGAACTGCCCCAATTATAATAACAATTGTCCCAGCCCAACGATGCATTCAAAACAGGCAAAAACTGTTAGGATATAGTTCCATTCCACCTTAAAAGGAGCAGGCATGACTGGTGTATCACATGCCTGTTTACTTCCAGCTCTTGCTGGGAACTTCCATTTGTATATAGCTTTTGTATTCTTGCTGTTTTCCTGGACACAGAGGCAAGCAGTCATGTTTTTCCTTTGTTCTGAACTACGGAACAGAGGGAAAACATCCCCTCCCCCTTAGGAATGTGGCCTAAGGGACAGGGAGAGTCCTGAGGGCCAAACAGAGGGGCACAGAGAGCCACACCTGGACCTGGGGCCACAGGTTCACCACCCTTGCGATATAGAAATGCCTCCAGGAACATGCTGTGTAAAAGCCCAAGGCCTGGAAGCTGGGTATCCAAAGGCTGCTGGGAGGTTGTGCCTCCTGGGCAGCAAAGGGAAGATGCACCTGGCCCCACTTTTTTGTTCAAAAAGGGGTGGGAAATCTACTGCCCCTGGCCTAAGTACAAAAGCCCTCTGTAAGCAATTGGCTTAGAGCTTTGGGCAAGAGCAATCTGACCCTTTCCTTGCAACTTGCTGGGGGGAGACGAAGAGGGAAGCAGGAAAAGCACAGGGGCGGGTGGGCAGAAGAAGCAGGGAAAGGCAGGAAGCTGCCCACTTGCGGCCCAGATTCCAGCTGCAGAAGGCAGCCCCTGACAGATTACCCCAGAAGGAGTGTGGCCCTAAAGAGGGATGAAAAGGCCCACACAATGACAAGTCTTCAGCTGTTAGTTTACCCATCTAAGAACTGTATCGCAAGGGGAAGGTGACAAATAATTACCTGATAGAAATCGTAATTTGCTGCTTTGATGTCGAATGGGTCATCCCGGGGTGCTTGTTTCCTCCCACAGTTGCAGGTGCCAGTGGAGCGAGCTCGGCTGTTATGGTACAGGACAGGCGGGTTCCTGTCTGGTTCAGGTTTCTCCCCTAAAAAAGAGAGCCACAGAAGGAAAACTTCCATCAGTTGGTTCCTCTGACTTCTTTGCTTCCTTAAAAGCTTTGAACAACACAGAATCCAGAAATTTGAGAATCATAACCCCACTTTTTTCAGTCTAGTGAAAACCATGCATTTTGGAAGTGATGCAAGCCCTTTTTATCCAGGAAAATATTTGTTGCCACGGATTTTATTCAAAAGGGTGCTTGTCATTATACTAAATATTTTGCACTTGCTTTTAATGCAGATAGGACAGATTAAAGACCCCTAAGTCTAAAATGTGTGTGTGTGTGTGTGTGTGTCCATCCATCCATCCATCCATCCATATATGTGTATATAGAAAGATGTGACATGCTGAAAGTTTCACCTTTCAATTAGGGATCCCCCACTCTGGAAGTTGAACATGTAGCAGGAAATGATTGAACAATATTGTGAAGGACAATGAGGGCTAGAAACCTAAAAGATTAGCAAAAAGACTCTGCCTTCCTGCCTAGTGAGATTTGGCAGGGCCCATTTCCAAACTTATGTGAGTGTATATTAAGTGAGATGCATATGCAAACAAATAGAAAATTGGGAGTGGAGGAAGGAAGACAGTCCAGACCATGAGCTTCTAAACCCCGAATGACCTGAACTTACCCGATTTCGGAAGCAAGTGAAATTTATGCACACAATGCTGGTCGGTCAAGCTCCTCTCCTCGCACAGCTGGTGCCCGTTGCTCCAGAACTTGTAGCAGTCTTCGTGCAACTGCAGGGCATACTTGTGAAAGGCTGGTCCCCGGGCGTGCTGGCTGTAGACCCTCAAGGCCTGGGCCAGCTGGTTCTTGTGGACAGTCATGGTATAGTTGTGGGGCAGGTTGGACTGGTAGGCACTGTGGGCCATGGGGAGGGCCTTCTGGCAGCGGTTCTCTGAGAACTTGGTGTCAATGTCCAGGTAGCCTTCCAAAACCTTGATGCTCCCCATGATTTTGGAAGTCAGCTCCCCGATGGCCGAAGATGGGTCGCTGTCTTTGCCTTCAATGGCCACTTCGTACAGCTTCAGGGCTGTGGCCACCCACTTCTGGTAGGTGGGCAGCTCAAAGTGGGAAGGCTGCGGGTTCCTCCCTACACTGTCGTCAAAGCCCTTCTTGCCCAGAACCAGCTCCACGTGCTGGAAGAGGAACTCCTTCAAGGTGCAGTCCACCAGCTGCCCCGAGGAGCTGGAACTGCTGCTGCTGCTCTCCACGTGGAAAGACAGCTGCTGTCTCCCGTGCCGCATGGCCTGGTACCTCCGAGGCCCAGCCAAGGCAGGCGCCAGCGAGGCCTCCGCCTCCCGGGTGGTGCAGTTGCTCCGCAGCTGGTCCAGCAAGACAGCAATGGGGTCGTCGCCCTCTTGCGCCCCGCCGGCCACGATGTAAACAAAAGCCTGGTTGGCCGGGACGGTGAAGAGGCAGTTGATGCTCTGGTTGGTCAAGACCCGGCTCTTGCGGAAGATGCGGTATATCTGGTCCTCCAAGGCATGCTGGAGTCGCCGCTTGGGAGAGTGCTTCTTCGCGGGGGGCTTCTCCAGGTGCCCACAGAACTCCTGCCCCCTGCCGGGCGGGGGCTCCACCTTCAGGGCTCCGTTGAGTTGGAAGAGGAAGAGGAGGCGGGGCGGGCAAGGCCTGCAGTTGAGCTTCCAGTCCTTGCCAACGGGGCAGTCCTTGATAGCGGCCTTCAGAGAGGGCAGCACCTTCTGCCGCAAGCCGTCCAAGGCTCGGAAGACCCGGTCGTAGGTGATGTCGAAGGAGCAGGTGGGGTGGACCATGAGCAGGATGTGGCAGACGGAGAAGAGGTAGAGGAGGCTGAGGCAGTGGAGCTTCTCCTGGTGCTTCCAGAACTCGTGGGCCTCGGCGTGGGGCAGCTGGGAGCTGCCCGGGGCCAGGAGGTGAGCCCCCAAGCTGCCAGGCCCTCGGGCATCCCCCATGGCATCCAGGTCCTTGCAGGCTTGCAGAAGCTGGTGGCTGTCGCAGATGGAGGTGAGGACCAGGTAGAGCACCTTGCAATCCTGGCTGTAATAGGCTTCCAGGAGGTTGTAGTCGCCCTGGGAAGAGGAGGCGGCGGAAGAGGAGGCGGAGGAGGAAGAGGAAGCGGAGGAAGAAGCCGAGGGGGAAACGGTGCCTGGGTCTGCGGCGCTGCCGCCGCCACCACCTTCCCCTCCTCCACTATCAGTTCCTCCAGCGGAAGATCTGGCCTCGCCGCCGCGCTGGAAGAGGGGGAAGACTTGCCTGTCGCACACCGTGTTCACCAAGGCCGCCTTCTCCGAGCTGAGCTGCAAGGCGGTCTTCCCGAAGATCCCCACCACGCAGACCTCCTCTTCCTCCCCCGGGGTAACTACCCCGGGGGCGACGCTGCTGCTGGAGGTGGTGCTGGTGGCAGGAGCAGCGGGGGCGGCAGCGGCAGCAGGAGCAGCGGCTGTAGCGCTGGCGGCAGGGGCGGCGGCAGCAATGCCAGCGCTGCTGCTGCTGCTTCCCCGCTCCGCTCCAGCCAGCAGCAACTCATGCAAGCCCACGGGGCCTTGCACCGCCGTCGCGCCCACCATCCTCGCCTTTTGCAGCGGGATCGCGAGCCTCCGGGCAGGGCTGTTTTGTCGCCCCCCGGGAGCAGCCGCCGTCCGAAGCCCGGGGAGCACGAAGGAAGAAACTGCGCAGGCGCGGGGAGGAAAAGGAACGCGATATGTGTCGAAGCGGCAGCCAATAAGCCGCCGCGGCTGGAAAGAAATGGCCTTCTGCGAGCGTAGAGATGGGAAAAAGTGAAGAGGGACACACTTCCAGCGTCGGAAGGCGAGGTTTCCCCGTTTCTTCCACACCCCACCCCTTCGTTTTGTTAGGTTGCACCCTAGGCAGGCTTACTAGGTATCTAGTAGGGTATCTAGACTGCATCATTCCACATTACTGAACGTGTTGACAGGGGTTAATGGAATAATAATAATAATAGTAAATAAATAAATAAATAAATAAATAAAAATAAAAATAAAAATAAAAATAAAAATAAAAATAATAATAAATGGAAGGGACCCAAAGGGTCATCTAGTCCAACCCTCTTGCAATGCGGGGTTGATGAGAGCTGCAGCCCACCTACCTTTTATTGAAATATGTCTAGCCTGCATTTTTGGTTAAAATAAATAAGTAACAGCAATATTCGCTTGTACGTCTTGGTTTTCGCGGGGTGAGGACGGGGACCCAGGATTCCGTCCCCAAGGACCCTCCCAAATCCTGCTGCCAATCCAGCAGGCAGGAGACAAAGGGGAAAAAAAGGTCTGCAAAGTCAAGCCAGAAGGTGGAAACGTTGTGAGAGTCTGCTTTTAAAGTCTGTTTGAAACAAGTGAGGGCAGGGAGACTAAGGATTCTGAACTTGCACATGCTCAGACATCACTATGAAGCCGCTGCGTCTTGGAACTGCCCTTCCTCTTTCTGCGAGCCTCCGAATGGAGCACGTGACCTGCTACAGGCAGGGTGTTGCCGTAAGCGCGCGCCCTTCCTAGTCAACGTGCACAGGATTGGGCCCTGAAGCATTGCACAGGTGTATAGCCTTGTGCAGCTTTTCATATGATCTAAATTCCATGAATTCCCCACTTATTTCTCCCCACACAGTTCCTGACCACAGGACCAGTGGTCAGGGATGATGGGAATTGTAGTTCCAAAACATCTGGAGGGCCGAGTTTCGGGATGCCTGGCACAGAGGCATGCATGTTATGCCAGTGGATAACAGTAGATAACCAACGCTCACCTGAGCCAAGCCACCAATTTACATGTGGCTCTGGTTAGCGGATCCCACAAGTCTAAAAGTTTGCTTATCTCTGACGCAGGCAGCAGCCCATTGTCCACTATTGGGGTATAGCACATAGGAAGTTGCCTCCTGCTGACTCTGACCACACATTAGTTGGCCAACTCAGCATCCTCTTCACTGACTGGCAGCAGCTCTCCAGGTTTGAGACCAATACAGTGGTACCTCGGGTTAAGTACTTAATTCGTTCCGGAGCTCCGTTCTTAACCTGAAACTGTTCTTAACCTGAAGCACCACTTTAGGTAATGGGGCCTCCCGCTGCCACTGCGCAATTTCTGTTCTCATCCTGAAGCAAAGTTCTTAACCCGAGGTACTATTTCTGGGTTAGTAGAGTCTGTAACCTGAAGCGTATGTAACCCGAGGTACCACTGTTTTCCTCCCCCTGCCACCCAAATCTCTGTCTGGAGATGCTGGGGATTGAACATGGGACCTTCTGCATTGCAAAGCTGATTGCTCTACCACCGAGCTACAGCCATTTCTTGAAGCATACATCAGCCATGTAACTGGACTACCAAGTGTCGCTGGCTACCACTTAATACATTTCTGATGAGACCCATCATCTTGAACAACAATAAAACACTATTTTCCAAAGAGAACATGAATGAAGGGCAGAACAAGAAAGCCAGCAGATTGCCATATTCTTTTTTTATTGATCTGATTTCAGTCCGTGCTGCTTTACAATATTAAGTTTCAAGTTGCTCCAAAATGTGCCACAGGTAGCTATAGAAGCTATTTGTTTTTGAAATGTGCAGGAAGTAGGCAGCAAAGCGATTGAATTGACACACGTAACAAACAGCAATAAAATGAATAATGGGTAAGAAACGGATGCAGAAACACAGTGTAACTAGGTGAGCTGGGTTACAGCTGTATAATGCAGCATGCATATGTAGACGTGTACATTTAGGAACACTTTAGCCTACTGACCATCTCTACCTTAGCATTAAAGGTTCAATCTTTTTTTCTGGAATGCTCCATGTTTCAGATGGACAGTCTGAAGGGTGTCTGTTTACTCTGCAGCAGAGCTGGGGAGTCTATGGTCCTCCAGGTGTCACTAGACTCAAACTCCCTTCATCCACAGGCAGCTTAACCAATGGTCTGGAATGATGGGTGTTGTAGTCCAACACTGTCTGGCAGGACCACAGGGTCCAGATCCTTGTTCTACAAAGCTTCACACACACACCCCAATTTTTTTTTAAGCTTCTCCCTGGGAACTTTTGTGAGGATGCTCTTAAGAGGCCGCTGTCCTTGCACAGATGAACAATCTCCAATATTCCAAGCTACACAAGAATGTGTCATAGGCATATCAGGAGAAAACTGGCGCCACTTGTGCGCATATGCTCACAATATCCCTTCAAAACACTAAGGCCACATTCTACACCATACATGTAAAACACATTGCTTCTCACAAATAATCTTGGGAACTGTACTACTGGGAACAATAGCTCTGTGGGGGTAAACTACAATTCCCAGAATTCTTTGTGTTTTTCGGGTGGGGAGCACCTGTGCTTTACATGTATAGTGTGGATCTAACCCAACTGCATCTAAAGGAGAAATAAACGTTAAAAAGAGTTATGTGCCCAAGAGTTGTTTACCACAGTGTCTGAATTGAAAGGACTGCTATCTAAGTTAAGGCATTTCCTTCCATTGCACCGCCAAGGCAATTTGATGCTGGCGCCCTTTTGAGCTGCTCATGGGCTTGATGCAAAAGCAGCATGTCAACGGCCCTGGAAAACTAATGAGCTGAAGCTTCCTTTCCGGGTCCTGCAAATTTACTTTGCCTTTTAATGCACTTGCAAGCAGACTCAAGGCAAAGAATACACTCTTCAGATTG
This sequence comes from Podarcis siculus, assembly GCA_034642415.1. Lineage (NCBI taxonomy): Eukaryota > Metazoa > Chordata > Lepidosauria > Squamata > Lacertidae > Podarcis > Podarcis siculus. The sequence continues at coordinate 3,889,542 of JAXCMG010000018.1, read as the reverse complement.
CCGATACAGCTTTTTAGATGAGCTGCTGTGGCTTTTTCACTAGCTTTCCTCTGTTCGATGAATTTCCAGTTAAACAAGTTCTGGAGTTCTTCAAAACCCAGTCTGACCGAAGAGAGCAGGACCGATGAGAAGTCTGTACCCCCACAGAAAAGCATCAGCAGCAGCACTTTGAAAACAATAGCTGTCATCTTCAACCAGAACCTAGTCTCCCATCTTACAGATACAATCTGTACATAATGGTACACTCTGTAAATAGCTCTAGGTGCTACTCACATTGCTTAAGGAGTGTTTGAATGACCAGCCGATGATTCCAACCTCTTCCATCATGGCAGAACCTCATTGTTTTTCAGAGGATCAACAGGGTGTCAGGAACGACTCAACATGCATCAGGATCTCAAACCAGAAGCAAAAACCTCATTTGAGGTTTGCTGAACATACAGCCTCTTCCGGTACAAAGGCATGTTAGACTTCCTCTGCAATTCACTTTTCCCCCCTCAGAGAAAGGGACATTTTCCCTTATTGAGAAAAACATATACTTCCCCCTCTAGGAGAAGGTAAAAAGGTATTCTTCATTATGGAGAAAACATACACAAATTCATGTGTACACATCCACTTTAGATGAAATTTCCAAGATTGACTGCCACCCTTCTGAGTTTTAAGAACTTGGGAGTTTTTTAAAATGTTTCTCTCCCCAAATCTTTTTTAAAATAGTAAATACTTTAAAAATATATATAAACATTTCAAGTTAAGTTACAAATAAAACAAGGTTAGGAATGCCCAATTCCCCATGCAGGTATTTTATATCTTAAAGGTGTTTTATAGTGATAACCTCTTATTTGCCGATACGATGTTAAGCAAGGAGGGATGCTCTCTGGATGCTGCTGGGAATTGTAGTCCAACAAATCTAGAGGGCCACAACTTCCCTATCTCTGCCGTAAAGGAATAAAAATCAGGCTGGGAAAAAATACTTATACTGTCTCTCCTTTGTGTGTTTCACCTGGGGATGGTGAGCTCTGCTCTAAAGGACGATGAAGATCATCCTTTCTTCTCCCCTCCCTGCTCCCTGTGTATTTTATTGAAAAATAAATTCCTTCCACATTAGTAGTGCCCATCAGCAGAGGCCAGAAAACCAGCACGGGGAACTGCAGGTAGGCAGGAGATGCTAACTTTGCTCCTCAAAGCTGCTTCCTTTAGGCAACAGGGATGGAGAGGGACTCTTTGGGTGAGCCAACTGTGAAGAAAAGAGAGAGAGAGGTTTCAACTTTTCCATCTGGCTGTAACTTCAGTTTTTGCACCGTTCTGCCCACGCTTCCTAAAGCCACTTCCTCTCCTCAGGCTGCACACCTCACCTCACACCCTCCCCTCAAGTTCTTTTGTACAGATGCAGAATGCATGTTAATTGTAGCAACACCTCTTGCTTGGGCTGGGGGAGGATGGGGAGGGGTGTGCGCGAGTGTGCACTGGCAACCCCGCATGTACATGCGTTCAATATGTGAGCGCGCATTACGCCAAACCCAGAAGTGGCCCGAAAACGTCACAAAAAGGAGCGGAACGGGAAGGGGTGGGGTAAGCGCTACTTGCAGGATTTTTCAATGCCGTTTTAAATACCGTATTTTTTGCTCTATAAGATGCACCCGACCATAAGACGCACCTAGTTTTTAGAGGAGGAAAACAAGAAAAGCCAGCAATAGTCTCAGACACGCTCGCTCGGCGCGGCTCTTTAAAGATAGAGCGGCTCTTGCTGGCTTTTCCGGGAGGTGGGAGAAGGGACGGAGGGCAACCCGTCAGTCCCTTCTCCCACCTCCCGGAAAAGCCAGCAAGAGCCGCTCT
>JAXCMG010000018.1:3857717-3887312 GCA_034642415.1 Podarcis siculus | reverse complement strand
CCAGCAGAGCAAGAGGGAGAGCTGTGCAGTGCCTCTTGGTCTGCTGGCTTCCCAGTGAAGCAGGATGAGGGACGGAAGGAGCTCCATGTAAGGGCTCCCTTCCATTTCTCCTCCCGCTTCGCTGGGAAGCCAGCAGAACAAGAGGCGCTGCACAGCTCTCCCTCTTGCTCTGCTGGCTTCAGCGACAGCTGCGCAGCCTGTGATTGCTCCATAAGACACACACACAATTCCCCTTACTTTTTAGGAGGGAAAAAGTGCCTCTTATGGAGCGAAAAATACGGTATTCACTTAAACATGGGGTGCCTCGGAACATAACCCCTTCGCAAATGGGGGTTGCCTGTCTGTGTGTGTGTGTGTGTGTGTGTGTGTGTATACACACAAGCACACAGACACACACATATACAGACGTGCAAAAAGCCTCTGTCTTCTGCAGTTGGAATGTAGACTAGTGTACAAAAGTACAAGTCATACCTCCGTTGCTCCTCCCAATTTTTCCCCTAGCCCCACCCATCCCGGCACACGGCCTGTGGAACGTTTTCCCCCTCAAGGGAAATGTGGCCCTTGTGGGGACGAGGTTCCCCACCCCTGACTTGGGAAGATGGGACTGTGCGTTTGAAGCCCCCTTTCAACACTTGCTTTGCCAACCCAACAGAGATCCCTATACAGCCTTGCCTGAAACTTGCGCCGCAGAGCCTGGGTCATGATGGGTGTCAGTCCTGTGCCAGTCTCCATGTTCTCTTTGTTGCTTAACGGGGTTCCACCTGGGCTCCTGGGGCGGCGGAAGGAAAAATAAAGAGGGTACACGGTCTATGCTGGGAGCCATAAACTTGTGTTTCGGTTAAATGGATTCATGTTTCACTTCTCAGAGCGACATATCCTAAAGCAACTTACAGGAATAATAAAATGCTTTCATAAAAATATGTCAAAGACACAGAGGGAAAGCCTCCGTTTATTGGTTCTGCCCAAATGCCTGAGGAAAGAAATAATGCCTTTGCCTGGTGCTGATGTGATGACAAGGTTGGCAACAGATGGGTCTCCCTGGGGAGACCATGCTACAAAATGGGGGCTACCACAGAGAAGGCCCTGTTCTCTCATTGTCCTCACCCCGGAACTCCCTCAAATGACGACCTTGGGGTCTGGGCAGGATCATATGGTGAGCTAAAAGAAATAAGAAAGGGGGAGAATGACCCCCCACTTCCCTATATAGATGGTTACCTCTCAATAGCGACTTTTCTCAAGTGTTTCCGGAAATCTAAGCTGCTTCTGCTAGGAGTGCTGGAGGGGGAAAAGAAGAGCAAACAGGAAAATTAAAATACAGATTTCCTAAGTGGACCAACGTTAACGCTGCACATAAAATCTGCAGAAAGGTCAGAGGTGCCTTACATCAAGTGACTGGTAACCCGAGCTTGTGGTCCTGGGGCTTTGGATTTCAGATTGATGCTTTGCAAGTCGGAGAGGGTAATTAATGCCTTGCGCCTCTCAAACGGCGATCTCCTCTGAAGAAAAGAAAGACTTGTTACTGCACCATACCTTCTGAAAGCAGCTTCAACACAGGACCTTTGCGGGGAATTTTATCAGGGGGGCACAAAGTTTTTCTTGGGCCCTTTCCCTTCTCCATTATTCTTCTGTTTGGGTTGGGTAGAGGTTGCTGACCCCTACTCTAAATAAACCCTTAAATAATACCTCTACCCAACCCCGATTCCCTTGAAGTTTGGACATAACCTTAAGTAGCTTAAATTGCTGGTGACTTCAGGACAGTAGGAAACTAACTGCTTGTTGAAGTCTGGGGATGATATTTTATTTTATTTCTTACTTGCCATTCAAAATAATTTATTCCCCTACCTGGAGAGGGATAGCCAAACCTCTGTTCTTCATGCTATGGTAACCTCTAGGTTAGATTACTGCAATGTATTGTAATTGGAGCTGCCTTTGAAGACTGTCCAGAAACTGCAGTTGAGGCCAAATTCAGGGGCCTAACAGGGCAAGGCAGTCTGAGGCTGAAACGCCAGCCCCAGCCCAACTGCACTGGCTACCAATTAGCTTTCGGGTTCAATTGAAAGTGGTGTTTTGTACTTTTAAAGCTTTATTTTTGTTTTAACTTAAGTATCGTAAAGAGTCATACAAGCTGCTGCATTTTTGGTTACAGCCAAAGAAGAAATGATGTTAAAGATGTATGTCTTTTGAAAAATCATATAAATAATCAAAATGGTTTTATGTGACTACAAAGATAGCTGTCATAACTAATGGAAATGACTCAAAAGTGCACAAACATAATTAAGTTATTGCTGAAAATTTAAAATCAAATCTATTTGTCTGGTCTATCTTGGGAGAGTGTAATAAAAACAATATGATAGTGGGTTAGACCAGACAAATAGACTTGATTTTAAATTTTCAGCAATAACTTAATTATGTTTGTGCACTTTTGAGTCATTTCCATGAGTTACGAAAGCTATCTTTGTAGTCACATAAAACCATTTTGATTATTTATATTTTTCTTTGAAATTTTTAAAAATTGTTTTAAGATGTTCTGCAAACACTTTTGAAACTTACTTTGTAATAGAAAATCAGTGAAAATCAATAAAAATTGAATTTGGAAAAAGAAACTACACAAATGCATAGCTAACTACAAAAACCTGATTCAAACTCTCAGATTTATAAAACAACAAACAACCATACAATAAACTTTCCTTTTGAGCTCAAATAATTCCCTTTGTTACTAATCAAATGGCTGGTTTTGACCTATAAATCCTTATGCAGCTCAGTCCCCCCAATACACCAAGGGCCACTTTTCCCCGTATGAATCAACCTGGACACTGATTTGTTTAGTTTTGGCCAATATTGTATCCCCTTCCGCTTGGCCCAATTTCACCCAGGTCCCATTCATTATGCTATTAATCAGTGTTTGAAAGTGGACCGTTTTCTGCAGATATTTTTGTTTGTTTGTTACTGGCACCATCACAACACCACACCAGTCCAGGTTACTGTAGCCTAGGAGTCCTTCACAATACCAATCTGATACAGTGGCCGATCATCAGACAGCAGGGCCCAAACAGCTCAGCTCAGAGCATTTAACACAAAATGTGAAGCACATTTAATACGCCTTTCCGAATTTACCTTGTCTATCCCCATGCCGCTTTGGGCCTTCTTTAGTTTTACATTTAGGAGGTCCTGGAGGGTTATCTGCATGGGTACGTCTTTTTTTAAGGAGGCTGCCTGGATCAAAGAAGAAAGTGGACAGAAAAGAGGTTCAGAACCCACAGCTCTCTCAACGACACTGACCAACAAAGTCTCTGACTCAACATCCTTCAGCTCCTCCTGAAATCCTACAGGAATTAAATTTCTACCCCACTCTTCTGTCTAAAGGGGCTCAGGGTGGTGAGCAGTGAAATTCTACATAAAAATAAAATAAAATGCTTACATAGTTAGATATTCATTAAAAAATTTAACCAAGCTGTCCACAGCAATCGTACGTACAATAATAAAAGAAAGATGTAAAAACTGAGAATCGGAGATCAGCTAACTACTGTGTTGCGATTAACGTATGTTCTTAATTGTCTGCATAAACTTGGAAGCATTTACCTTTGCTCACCTCTAGCTCCGCCTACTCTTGGCAAGCGGCCCCTGGGAGGCTGCCCAGGGAGGAATGCGGCCCCCAGGCTGAAAATGGGTTTCCCATCCCTGGATTGCTCCCACCAACCCATATGCTACTAGCAGGCTAGGAATTGAAACGGACAAGAGGAAAAACCTGACCCCAGTTAGAGGAGTTAGGAGGAACTCTCACTGCCATACACATTACCGGCGTCTTAATGCCATCAGCTCTTCTGAGACGGAGAGGTGCAGGTAGAGGCTGGGGCGGAGGGAGAGGGGGTGGGGGTGGAGGAGGGGGTGGGGGAGGTGGGGGAGCCAAGGGCTGTGGAGGCAAAGATGCTGGAAGGCCCAGCTGCGCATGCGTGGGAAAAGCTGGCTCCGGATTCTCCAACTGCATCTGGCAAGGCGGCTTTTCCGAGAAAGGCACAACAGTTCCATTCTGTTGAAAGGGGGAGAAATCAGTGAGGGGGATTCAGTTCAGCACATAGAGGAGAAAACTGAAGTCTCATCAGCTGGAAATGTTAATCCAAAACCTTGTGTAAAGCCACAGAGACTTATGAACTACCCAACTTAAGATGAACTTGTAATGTCTGGTTTCAATGGATTTTTCAAATGCTTAACTCTGTCTTTTGTTTTCTTTATCTTTTAGGTGAGTTCATGAAGATACCAGCAAAGGGTAAGTTCGGTGTTGTTCACAATACTGAGAGATGCTAGTGAAGTTGTAGATGGATGTTAATGAAGTTGTGGACAGGGTGTTGGCGTTTTGCACCTGTTTCGCCCTGGCATTGAAACCAGACATTATAAGTGTTATGTACTGAAGTTCTCACCCTGGGCCAGCAGGGGGATACTGTAGATAGTTTTCACTCAGGTCCACATATGCAAATAAGGAATTGAAAGTGACGTTCAGTGATTGGATAGTTACAGAAAGTTGTTACTGTTACATTGTAGTGGAGCTCTGGCTGAACCCTTCAGTTCAGTTCTGGCCTGTCAATAAACAAGAGCTATCTGAAGAATCACTGTGTCGTCTGATATGTTCACCCACAACTTAACAATAAGTTCATCTTAAGTTGGGTAGTTCATAAGTCTCTGTGGCTTTACACAAGGTTTTGTATTTTGCTCAGAAGATTGATAAAGAATGTATAATTATTTTGGCAATTATTGTTTGCATATTAGTCGCCAACGTGTTGCATGAATCGTACTACACAGGTTGCATTTTTCTAGCAGGAAATGTTAATCTGGCAGTAAGGCACCAGAGCGGCCAGGTTGTCAACTCAGTTATGGGATGCAAGCTCTTATGCACCAACTTTTCATTTTGAAAGTTTACTAAACCACATTAACATGCACACACCCAACACACACCCCAAACTCTGTTACAACATACGTTTCCTCTTATTTATTTCATAAAACGTCTATGCCACGTGATTGTGGAAAAAAACCCAGATAATCTTAAAGCGGTTTCTATCACACAATAGAATTTCGGATACTTATATTTTAATGCCTGTATAACACGTCTGAATATTAAGCAGTATATATAAATAACTGAAATAGCTGGTTTTTATACCCATAAGATACTTGGAAGCCTATTATGGAATTAAGCAGTACATAAAGGTAAAGGTAAAGGTACCCCTGCCCATACGGGCCAGTCTTGACAGACTCTAGGGTTGTGCGCTCATCTCACTCTATAGGCCGGGAGCCAGCGCTGTCCGCAGACACTTCCGGGTCACGTGGCCAGCGTGACAAGCTGCATCTGGTGAGCCAGCGCAGCACACGGAACGCCGTTTACCTTCCCGCTAGTAAGCGGTCCCTATTTATCTACTTGCACCCGGTGGTGCTTTCAAACTGCTAGGTTGGCAGGCGCTGGGACCGAGCGACGGGAGCTCACCCCGCTGCGGGGATTCGAACCGCCGACCTAACGATCGGCAAGTCCTAGGCACTGAGGCTTTTACCCACAGCGCCACCCGCGTCCCTAAGCAGTACATAGATTAATGTTAAAGTAATTATTATCTATATTTTACAAACCACAACAAATTGGACTCGTCCACAGCTATTTGCCTGGGGCAAAGAAATAACATTTAAGACGAAGTTGCCACCCCTCCACACAGGTAAAAGTCTTGCCAATGGTTTGGGCTTCAAGGATCCTGTTTCCAGAGTAGGAATGTCAGGAAGCAAATCAATTCATTACAATATAACAGAAGCTGGCCGGAGGCAGCAGATTGGATTGCTACAAACTTTGTAAAAAGTACGACTTACCTTGACCAGCAACTGTAGGCTGGCAAATTCAGTTTCCAGCTTTTCTAACCGTTCCCGGAGAGCAGCCAACTCCTGCAGACGTGTGTTTGATGGAGATACAATTTTTTTGACAACTTGAAAGAACTGGGAGAAAAGAAGCAAGAGAAACTGATTTTCTACAGAGCTAGGCATAAGCCCGATGCATATGCACACTTGGCAGCAGAAAAAAAGCCAACACCCCGGACCAACGCAATGGGGGGAGAGGACACAGGAGGGCCATTTTCCTTGGGTTCCACGTTTAAAAGGGGGCTCTGTTAGGTTGTGGGTGAACATAGCAGACGACACAGTGATTCTTCAAACAGCTCTTGTTTATTCACAGGCCAGAACTGAACTGAAGGGTTCAGCCAGCCTGCTTATATAGAGCTCCACTAGAACGCAACAGTAACCACTTTCTGTAACTATCCAATCACTGAAGTCACTTTCAATCCCTTATTTGCATATGTGGACCTAAGTGAAAATTATCTACAGTATCCCCCTGCTGGCCCAGGGTGAGAACTTCAGTACATAACAGGCTCAGATTTAGTTTTTTCATATTTAATTTTTGGGGGCAATTTGTTTCGATGTGCACCCGACTCAAATGCGACTCTCAGCTTAGTGCTGCAGATTTGAGCAGGTAAGAAACATGATTTGATGAGACATCGTTTTTCTTAACCTATACAGAGCTTAAAATGTTCATAAATATGAATAAAAATATATCCGTTCCAATGGTGGGTCGTTATTTTTTCATTTTGGCTGGGGGTGGGCCTCAAAAGCAGGAAGTGGGCCTTTGACTGCCAACATCCTAGTGGTTGCTTGAAATGAAAAGCCATTTCCAAAGAGAAAAAGGGAGTCTAAAATTCTTGCTACAATCAATCATCACACTGGATTTTAAAACCTGTGACCAGGATCTCAGGAAAGAAAGGGTGACAGGTGAAGGAAACCTCAGAGCCCACCCCAGACAACTTAAGAAGACACCTCCTTGATTGATCAAGATGTTTGTCTGGTCCAACAGCCCCACACCTGATGTCCTGCCAACAGGAGTCTTACCCCAGTCCTTGCTGGATGTGTTGAGGATCAAAAGTGGGAGTCATTGTTTGCAAACCGATGCTCTCCCACTAATCTGCAGTCCCTGTGTCTAAGTTTGTTACTGTAGATTCTGAATGGCAATGAGGAGTCATCCTTTCTAGCGCTGCTTTTCAGGATCCCTTGAGCTGGTGGTGTCAGATATTGAACCCAGTACTTTTACTCATGTGAAGCCTGGGATCCACCAGCGAGCATGGGATGGCTCAGCCCCTCCTAGGCTGAACACCCTCCTCCCAAAACATCCACATTAAACTGGGTGCCAAGATTAGACACTCTCGCTCTCTTCCATTCTGCACTGAGTAGGGGTTCAAGGAATGTCTCTTTGCGAGCCAGTGCAATGGGGGGTAAAGTCCCCTACATTGATAGGTGGGGCATCCTGGCACAATTTCTTGCCTTTGTCACTTTTCTGTTCTTTTAGATGTGGCAGCCATTCTATGTCATGCTACACCTCCATTTCGTTACGGTCACTCATCATGCACCCTCCTAATTCCACATGTGCCCACCAGCTCAAACAGATAAAGTTGGTGCCACTGCAGTTTTCAGTATACTAAATAAAAAGGTTACAAAAGGAACAAAAACTTACCCGTCCAACACTTTTCTGGCACCACCTGTACAGACACAACCCTGCGGTCTGTAAAGCCTTCACTACTGCAATGCTCAGAAATGTCAAGGGCCATGAGTAAAGAGGTTTGCTCCAGCTGCAGGGTGAAACCGGAAGCCTACCAAAGACAAACACCAAATCAAAATCTTAAAAAGGTGACCTTCATGGATGGTTCCTATTGTCTTTGGCACAGAAAACCTCCTCATTCTCATAGGCTTCCATACTAGAACAAGCAGTGCATGAGCATTATAATGATATTGTTATAGATTTGAGTGCGGGGGAAATTAATTAGAAATTAATAAATGGTAGGATTTTCATTATTTGGGATATGAAGGGGAAATACAAGCTGCAGATGAATTCCTGTGCAAGCCTATGCAAAATGACCTGGCCAAGAAACAATATAGGGCCATTGGCGATGCAAGATAACTGTCCTCCCCTCTTGCCCTGAGGTGTGAACAGAGATGGGGGTTTGGTACGTTGCCAGGGTAACTGGGTGTGAGGTGACAGGAAAAAAAGTCTTGAGCAAGGGTTGCTGAGGAAAAGAAGATGGAAGACGGACTGGGATCCATCTTGGGCAGGCTGGCTGCTGGGCTGACTGGAAGAGATGCCTTGGACTCCAGGGCTGCACTGCTGTGGGGTACAAGCACCTCTTGAAATGGCTATGCTGTAAGATCTGGACTCCCTCCATGCAGACTGAAGGTGTGAATAGGTGAATAAACCATATTTCTTAAAGCTACTACAGTCTCCACATACCCTAGGTGAGTTCCTGGAACCCCATGAGCTCTTGCCACCACTTGGCAGAGAGAGGGGAAAGCACCCAACTTTCGCAACAATTTTATATGCATTTTATTACTTTTTTGCTACATAAATGGTCTCGGTCACTTTCAATGGTTTGGAAACAAGGCAACTGTGATGACTAGTCATAGAAAGAACACTGAACAGAAAAATTAAAAGATCAGAGGTGCTTACTTTGGAGGGAGAGAACTTGAACACTGAGGCTGAATGATAACTTCCTTCCTGTTTGCCAAACGTTTTGCTCTGGCTCTCAGTTTCCGACGCCGTTGACTGTCCTTGCCCATTTTCTCTAACTTAAACTTCAGGCTAAATCATATCCCTGTTAGATGTCCTTGATCTGAAGCTTTGTTTGAAGGGGACAAATGAGTAACAGGAATCCTGCCATACCCTTAAAAAAAAAGACAGCTTTTTTAGAAAGACCAAGCGTAGATTTTAAAACTGTAGGTGTTGACAGCTGGAACATCATGCCCAAGAAGCACCCATACAAACCAACACCCACCCACCACAGCTGTAAATATTGCCATTGTTCAAGTGTTGAGTTTTCAGGGATTCAGCACACTGAAACAGATTTTGATTTCCTTTGGAATATGGTCACTGGAGGCGTACTGATCTCTTGTAATATCTGCATTCATTTTACACACCCTGTGGAAAAGATGAAGCAAGCCAAGCAGGCCAGGTGGCCAAAATCACATCCTGCTCCAGTTGATCTATCCTCTCCACAGCCACAGGGCCAACTTTACGTTGTATTTCATCTGAGTGATCATCTTAAAACTGTAAACTGTCTTGGGCATATTGCAGAAAGGCAACATATAAATTAAGCACAGTAAACAAGCAGAAAGAAAGAAAAGCGATATAAACCTAGATAGCATCTTAAAAAGCAGAGACATCACCTTGCCAACAAAGGTCCGTATAGTTAAAGCTATGGTTTTCCCAGTAGTGATGTATGGAAGTGAGAGCTGGACCATCAAGAAGGCTGATCGCCGAAGAATGGATGCTTTTGAATTATGGTGCTGGAGGAGACTCTTGAGAGTCCCGTGGACTGCAAGAAGATCAAACCTCTCCATTCTTAAGGAAATCAGCCCTGAGTGCTAACTGGAAGGACAGATCCTGAAGCTGAGGCTCCAAGACTTTGGCCACCTCATGAGAAGAGAAGACTCCCTGGAAAAGACCCTGATGTTGGGAAAGATGGAGGGCACAAGGAGAAGGGGACGACAGAGGACGAGATGGTTGGACAGTGTTCTTGAAGCTACCAGCATGAGTTTGACCCAACTGCGGGAGGCAGTGGAGGACAGGAGTGCCCGGCGTGCTCTGGTCCATGGGGTCCCGAAGAGTCGGACACGACTAAACGACTAAACAACAACAACAAGAACAAACAAGCAGAAGCTCAGCTTAAATATGGGGTCCTCCCCACTCTTGATGAGGCTGCGGGCGCATATGGAAATCTAACTCTCATAGGGGGCACAGAAGTACCCATTTCACAGAAGGAAAAATAGCAATGTTCCTCAGCACACCTGAGAAACACACCTGACTCCGCACCCAATAAAGCCAGAAAGAAGCAGGTGGTTCCCGCAAAGCAGAATACTTACGAGCGTTCTTATTCCATCCTCCAATTCTTCATATCTTAAACAAAATCCCTACTTTAAAAAACCAAAACTCCGCCCTTCTTGACACATGCCTACATTTCCTTGCCACGCCCAACATTTCAAACTGATAGCAGCCTGCTCCACAGCCAATCACAGTTCCCCGTGCTGCAGCCCGTGTTCTATTGAGACAAAAACCCTATTGGCATCCTGCGTCCCACGATTGGTTGCAGATCCAGCCAATCAAGAAACAATAGCCAACCAGATTAAAGGTCTGGAAAAAAGGGTCCAATAAGAGAAAGGGAGAGGGGAGGGACGAGAAAAGGGTGGCCAAAATGTCAACCCGCCTTAGAAAGAAATGGGACCAATGAAGAACCGGGTGTTGAGCCTTTTGACCAACGTAGTCTCTCGGTCCAGCCCAGTTCTCGCCCCCTACAGTTTTCTCTTAATAAACCAATCAGAGCCGCCACAGTCTCGAGCCTATCCAATAGGAGCCGCTGTCTCATGCCGCGGGGCTGTACGCTTTCTTCTCCAATAGGCGCGAGGTTGTGTTTGAGAGGAGCCAATGAAACAGAGGACATGGTGACAGCTGCCCAATCAGAGGCGCCGTCCCTTCCTCTTATAACGAAAGGGAGGGGAGAGGGGTGGAATGCCACCGCCTGAGGAATGTCAACTATTCAACATGGAGACGGCGGTTACTACGCTCGAGACCATGGTGAGTCCCGGGGCTGCCGTCGCGACGAATGTGGCCGCGGTTTTCTTGAGGGAAGGGGCCGACCGTTGAAAATGTGGGACCAACGAATGGGAGAAAGAAAGAAAAAAAAAAAAAACCCGGGAGGGGGAAGGAACAGTTGAGGAAGGGGGAAATGTGAGGGGATAGTCCCATCCCCCCCCACCGTTTTGGACCCAACCACACACCGCGGAGAGGCTTCGGAGAAGATTCCGTTGGGCGAATCCACTATCTTCTGAGGGGAGGACAAAAAGGGGCGTGCTGGTTTTGGTCCATTTCTCTTTGGAGGCTCGCTGTTGGGGGCGTGGCTCGTCTGTGTGGGCGTGGCCCTCCGGCCTAACCCATTCTCTGAAAAGCCTGCTAGTTACGGGGCGTGGCCAGGGCTTCGAGGGGGCGTGGCCCGTCGGATTGGTCCATTTCCCCACCCATCATTCATCAAAGGTCCTTTTTCTTAGAAGGTGGAACAAGATAAGGCTGTGTAGAAGGGTCCGTGTCCCCCTTCCATGGGAGGGAAAATAGAGTTCAGGCTGCTGCCACTACTAAACAACAACCCTAATTTCCAAAATAATTTTTATGTCCATTTGAACCAATAATTCACACAACATTATTTATGTCCACTTGAACCTGGGTTTCGCTTTTATATTACCAATATATGACTTGATTTCTTTATAAATTGCCACCCATGTACATAGATCCATCAGCTGTGGGGTGTAGCGATTGCCAATAATAAACATATGCAAAGCAGTATTTATTTATTTAAGCAGAATTTGTATGATATAAGCACCATCTAGGTGAGCTTGAACTTTGGTTTCTATTTTATATTATTAATATATAATGTTTGGGCTCAAGTAATATTTGACCTGTAGCTGTTGCAATTTTCTTCATCCCAGGAATGGCAGCTGATCTGACAGAGTCTACAGCTTGCTTTGAGTCAGTCCTCCAAGCAAGGGGCCTTACAGTGGTCAGAAATCCATCCTTTAGGAGGAAGCTGCAAGAAATGTAGCACACTCCAGCTTAGCTTGCGCGCTGTTGAGAGAAAGGCCTCCAATTGTGTATCTTGTCTTCCCTGCCAAGGGTCTTAAAGAGAACAAACAACATGTGAAATACAGGTGCAATACTTGGTAATAATTCAGACTCATCTTTCAGAATTTCTCAGAGGGCACTCCTAGATCTGGAGTATGAGACCGTATCACTGTCCTCTTCCAGAGAGGGGTTCAAAGAATCCTCTCTCCATTTCTGATGGATTTGAGGGAGGGGACAGTGAGACATCAGACCCATGATCCTGACTCAAGGATTGAAGGAGGTCAGCTGGCTGGATGAGAACACTCCTTGTTCCTTTCTTTGGTAGTTGGCATATTTCTTGGAGGTGGAAGCTGACAAGAACACCATCCTCCTCTAAAGATGGATTTGTGTGGATATATGCATACACACATATTTAAATGAAAATACTGAAAGTAACTTTTGTTCCTAGGGAGAAACAGACATCTCCCTGCCAAAGATCTTGCTTGCTTTTTTTTCTTTTTTAAACCAAAGGTGATGGTGCATTTCAAAGAGTCAGTTCTTGTTGCTGAAATGTTTTGTAAGCTTTGCTTTTCTTTTTTGCAAGCCGTTTACATTTTCAGGATCTATTCTTTCTTTTGGAACCAAAGAACGACCTTCTGAGCCTGTTCGATTCTGCTTCCTTGTGGATGGCGAGAGGTGTCTGTCCACTGCCCTTTTTATGTTGTACTACTAGTGAACATGCACAAAAAGCAGTGCAATGTTAAAAGGGCATTGGCCAGCGATGCTCAGTCAGCTAAAGTGACAACTTGAAGGGAAGTATGCAATCTTTTGTATGTCTGTGTGTCTGTCTGAAACAGGGGTGGAGGACTCCTTTTTATAGCAGGAATTTTAAAATTGTTGTACTGATATGTGCACCCAGCTATAATATGTGCATAAATAACAGCCTTATGCAGTTATTACCTTTCCACTGCAGTTCTTCAATGGTGCATCAGCACCCAGTCAGAAAAGAGCCAAATTCTTTCTTCCTTGATCTAGACCACTCAAAATGAGGTGAGATCAAACTAACATGGATGAGTTGGAAACAGCCTGCTGGAAAGAGTTATGTGTGTGTTGGGAGTTATGATTTAGTTTGGAGGCTTCCCCAGCCCTTTTTAAAAGGAGGAGAAGCTGTTTACCTTTTTCTTATTGTGAAGTTCATTTATAAATTCAAAGTCCAGGAGCCTATTCATTGTTCTGAAGGCTTCTTGCAATGCATCTCGTGCAGAACATCTCTCCAAAGCACCTTGCTGCTGACAAGGGCTCTGACTTCATTGCACTACTGTACTTCCCGATGAGCAGTGCAATAGTATTGTCAAAGCACTTGTGGGCAGGACCCTCAGCAGCGGCCTTGTGGCTTCTCTCTGTTTCTCCAAAGCCTACGTAAGTGAATCGTGCAGAGGGGGCTGGAAAGATTTTGTGTTTGCTTTTATGACTGTACAGCAGGCCTGCAAACATTATCCGGAGACTTAGTGAACAAAGGCTCTGGCTAGCAAGTGGATTTGCTGGAGGGCTGCTTTGAGAAGGGAATGGAGGAATGTTCAACCACCACCAAAATGGGATGTTATCCAGTAACCATAAATTCTGCTTATTCACACTTTGGTTAGGATGGGTTGGTGGGATTTGTTTTAGTCTAGTGTGTTTTGCCAGTCACTTGATAGGGAAGGAGACACAGTTCACTGGTAGAGCATCTGCTTTGCATGCAGAAGGTCCCAGGTTCAATCCCTGGCACCCCTAGGTAGGGCTGATAGAGAGTCCTGACTGAAGTCCTTGAGAGGTGCTGCCAGTCAGTGTAGACAATACTGAGCTAGATGGATCAACAGTCTGACTGTATATGGAAGCTTCCTGTGTTCCTATTACCTCCTTAAAACTGACTCTCGGGCTAATTGATGGAGCTGTGGGTTAAGGGCACAACTATCTTTGAGAGTTTTAAAAAAGTCTATATTGATTCTGGCATGTTGCCATAATAGGAGATGTAAAAGAATATTGGATGGCCTTTAATTTCCTTTTAATTAGGAGTGGCATCTTTTGATAGTTGAAACGGCAGCTTTTGCTTGTTAAATTGCCAGTTTTCTTGCACGTCTTTCAGCATCTCAAAGGTACTGGAGCTGCTGGCAAGATGCACATTTTATTTAAAGATTTATTTATTTTTTAATGCCCTGTCATTTTTCCTCTTCAATTTGTTGACAGCCCTGGTAACTAGGTATGACTTTGTGAGGTCAGCCTGCCTGTTGCATGATACAACAAGCTTGTAATCACTGAGAAATGGCACTAGTTTTATTTATTTTGCTGCTGGAAAGAGGCGTCTTTTCCCTAATTATGTGCAGCTTGCTGGAAATTTGGAATGGACCGCTAGTTTTCTGATAGAGCAGCTCCCAGCATGACCATGTAATTCCTTTCAATGGAACTGAAATCTGGAAATCTAGGTATGTAGCAGGGCATGCTTACAATTTTCAGATGCAACCTTTTGGGCATCAGGCATATCCAAGCTTTAACATTGTGAGTTACTTGCCTGCAACCCCTAATTGGATAGGTGGCAGGAAAACAGAAAGCCAAGTACTTCTTTACACATGGAATTCACTTCTATAAGAAGTTGTGATGGCCACTGACTTGGAGGGCTTTAAAAGAGGATTAGACAAGTTCATGGAAGATAAAGCTATCACTGGCTACTAGCCAGGATGGCTATATTTACTGCCAGTGGCAATATGCCTCTGAGTACCAGTTGCTGGGAATCACAAGTGGAGAGAGTTCTGTTTGCACTCTGGTCCTGTTTTCAGGATTCCCACTTAGAGCCTCTGGTTGGCCACTGCGAGAACAGAATGCTGGATGACCCACAGCTCCGATCCAACAGCCTGTCTCTTTTTGTGTTCTTTTACAAACTGTTGCATGTGCTTTGTATTTTGGGTTCTTGTGATCGCAATAACAGTTTTGATCAGCTAAAAAAAGACCCTCCGGAATGGGGGTGGGGGAGGCAAAGTTGGGCATGATTTCTTCAAGTTAAATTGTAGTTCTCGCAATGGCCAGCAAGGGCAGGAGGTGCCTGGTGGGGCTAGTTTTGCAGCAGAGCTGCCTGGGAATGGGACTTCTGCTTCCCATCTCCTCCATTAAGGCAGCCTGCTGGAGTGGGCTGCTTCCAGGTGACAGCTGAGAGCAGTGGACCCCAGTGGAGATGGCTTTTCCAAGGGATCTGATGCCCTATAACTGCATAGTCTCCTTTGAGGGTGACTGCATGGCGTGCTGCCCTCTTGTGTCCAAAGTCAGGAAACACAGGTCTTTGTCTGTTAGATATCCCTCCTCCAGCCTTCTATCCTGCAGGGAGGTTCTTTCTTTTGGTTCAATTCTTTATTCTTTTAGTATTTTAAAGTACGTAGGCACCTGTTGGCCTCTAAGTAGGAAGCCTTTAATTACTAGCTAGCCCCAACTTTTAATATAGAGGCCAATCTGTATGGCAAGATAACATTTCCAGGATCTGGGTGGCTAAATCTGGCATATAATAAAGTCCCTTCCCAAAGCGATGTTTTTCCTCTGAAGACATTCCTTGGGCTGTTTCTGTGAACTGGGTGTGCAGCTGCGATTCCCATAAGTCTTTAATAGCTCCTTTAAGGAACTGATTACCGTTAATTAAGTAATGCCCCTGTCATCCCACTGTCTTACTCAGTTCCCTGGTGGCTCAGTAATCATGAATAGAGGGGAATGGTAACATTGTAAGCTTGATTATCTCTTCATCAGCCTTGTTTATCAAATGCCTGGCAAGAGGAGCTATCAAGAGGATGAATTTTGTAGGGTAATTATGTGGGAGAGAGACTACATAACCCAGATTTGGCAGCCCATAAGCAGATCTCCCTGTACAGAGCTCATGCTAGTACAGTGGTACCTTGGTAGTTGAACCATTTGGCTCCCAAACAAATTGGCTTCCAAATGCCGCAAACCCAGAAGTGAGTGTTTCAGTTTGCGAACATTTTTTGGAAGCCAAATGTCTGACGCGGCTTCTGCTTGAGTGCAGGAAGCTCCTGTAGCCAACCGGAAGCCACGCCTTGGTTTTCAAACCGTTTTGGGAGTCGGAAATGGATTAAATTCAAGAACCAAGGTACCATTGTATATTATACCATGCATGTGGTTTGTATGAGAACTCCTTTTGGCCCAATGAATGAAATGATCACACTTCGTTCTCTCAAACTCCTTCTCAAAAAAGTGTGGTGGCCTGGGACATCAGCATTCATATCCCTGCTCAGCCATGAAACACTGGGTGACCTTGGGGCAATTACAGTCTTTCAACCTACTCTACCTCACAGGGTTGTTGGGGGGGGGAGTGGGAAAGAAGAGAACCATGTATGCCACCTTGAGCTCCTTGGAGGAAAGGTGGGGTAGAAATGTGATAATAAAAACTTGCCTCTTTGTATACCTTCAGGGCAGCTAAGAACATTTAAAATGATCTTCTGTTGAGTCGGTCCATTATTCCATCCCATCATTTGCATGCTGCCTTTTCACAGTTAAGCCAAGCTCAAGCCGGCTTACATCACCTAGCCTTGTATTTTTTTGTGCCAGGGAAGGTGGCCCTGTGCTGGATCGAGGGGAAGGTGTCGTAGGTGCCATTTGTTCCCTTCTGACATAGAGATGGAAATGGTTGGATGAAGGAGAACTACCTGCCTTTGAAGGTGACACTTTGCAATGTAGCAAATCCAGAATGTGACTTGTGAAGAAACCCAAGGGCAGAGTCTCTTTCCTGGGCGGTGGGCCAGTTCTTGAACACAATTAAAGTAAACCTTTTTCAGAGAAAAGAGCGGACTCAACCTCCAGTTTCAATTCAGGGTGAGGGGAAATGTGCCTCTGCTGTCAAAGTTTTGAAAACACAAAACAGGAACTATCGGAGCCTATGTGTTGTATCCAGTGTAGTCCTATTGGCAGTGTGCTTGTTCAACTGGTGAAATGTTTTGTGCAATTGCTCCATCTACCACCGCCTTGGTGCAGAGGGTGGGGGTGGCGTTGGGAGGAAGAGGCAGCCCGCCTGCCTGCTGGGGCGAAGGGCAAGGCAGACAAATACACGAGGCTTTACCTGGCTGCGGTTGCTGCCTGATGCTCCTGCCAGACCCAGTGCTTGACAACATCAGACAGCCCTGCTCCACAAAGCATGGATTGCACCCCACACATTGTGGAATGGCGAGCGGTGCCAAGGCTGCCTGATACTGCTGCTGCTGAATGCTGGGAGCAGAGGGCATCCCTCGGCCAGGTTTCAACATCGGGATGTATCGGCAGATCGCGATGTCTGGCTGGTGATACATTGTGAAGTTGAAAAGCTGACATCGCCCAGCCCTAGTGCACCTTTCTCTATCTTCTCTTCACATCTCCTGCACTAATGTGTGTACTGCAACAGTAGGGGTGTTTTGTTTCCAATTTATATAACAGAATTGTGATTGACCATTTGGGTGTTTTAGTTCCAGAAGGCCGAATCCGACCTGGATTACATTCAGGCAATGTTGGAGTTTGAAATGGTGAAAGGGCATGCTGACGGACTGTCTAAAGAGGTACTGAATCTTTTAATGTAGGTTGTAAACCACTTTGAGTCCCACCCCCTTATAAAGCTATAGAAATGAAATGAAATGAATAATAATAATAATAATAACTTTGCTTAAGGCTGCACTCCTATGTCCACTTACCTGGGAGTAAGCCCCACTGAACCACATGGGGTTACTTCTGAGTAGCCCTGTCTAGGATTGTGCTGAAAGTAGTGGTGTGAGTTTTCTGAAAAAATGTTGAATTCATTTTCTATATGCAAATTAGCTGGATTTACATAGGGAAATTTGCATCAGAAAATTTTCCGGTGTCCTAGAGCACGTTTAATTGACTTGGTGCTCTCCAGATGCCCTTGGACTGAAACTCCCATCAACCCACAGCCATCTTGGCTAATGGCCAGGAATGATGGGTGATGCGGTCCCACAACCCTGGGGGCACCATGTTGGTGGCCACTGCCCCAGAGAGTAATCTAATTCAGCTTGTTTATTTTATTTGTATTCAGTAAACACAGCTTTTTAAAAAAGTATCCCGTGTTAATTTTTTGCCCACAAACATTTGAATTTGTTGTGGTGGACGGTGGAATTAAACATGGCTTAAATATTACACAGCGATGCTCATTGGGATGTACATGCTTTAATTTGCTGAAATTTATGGGTGGTGGTGGGGAAATCACAGATGCCTGAATCTGGTGCTCTAACTAATTTTAACAACTCGTGGTATGCTGACTCGCATACTTGCCAAGGAGAATTGCCTGAAAAACATCACCATGTCCGTGCTGCACTGTGCAAGTTCTCTGGTCACATCCACACCATATGCTTCCAGCACATGGCTTTCCCCAAGAATCATGGAGACTTTCGTTTAAGGGTGCTGTGAATGGTAGCTCTGTGGGTAGAAACTATGGTTCCCATGATTCTTTAAGTGTATGGTGTGGCTGTGACTTTTAACCCTCCAGTTAGCTGAATCTGATTGGGTAGGCCTCCCATTTGTGTTAAGTGTTTTGAGGATCCTTTTCTCCCCCCCACCTCCATTTCTGCTTCTCTTCCAACTGTGTGCATCTTCCTTGCTTTGGCAACAGGAGAATCCTCTGGTTGTCATACAGCAGCTGTCACTGGTGAAGTCTCGCTACAAAATGTTGTGTGAGCAGCTAGAAAGGATTTCTACCGAGCGGCGGGAGTCCATGCGGTCGATCCGTGCTACTCTGGCCAAAACAATGAAGCTGGTTCAGGAAATACAGCAGCACACTGGAATGGAGGTAGTGCTCTTGAGTTACCTGGCTTGAAGGAGGTGTGTGTGCACACATATAGATATAGGGAGAGACAGAGAGCATTGGACTTTCCTCCATCAGCATATAGGAACTTCAGGAAAGAAGACAAGTTGTTTGAAGTGTGCATCTGCAGGTAATTGGTCTGAAATGTACACCTGCTGGTATTCAGCTCCTGCTTTTGAGCTTCCCACTGGGGCATCTGGTTGGCCGCTGTGAGAACAGGATCCTGGACTAAATGGGCCACTGGCCTGATCCAGCAAGGCTCATCTGAGCATATTCTGGGTTTCAGTTTGACTCAGTTGGGCCTTGGCATTTCCCATCACAAGCTATGTGAGCACCAGGATCAGTCCCACGGCATATCTTAGAACAAGATCTGGAAGATTTCAGAGATCTACTATGCTACATTCCTGGGATCCACCGGCTGGAGTCAGAGGGTTGGGGGCTGTGGAGCCTGTTGCAAAGTGTTGGCTAGGGGGCAGAGCCCATATTCTACCACTCTTTGTGAGACATATCCTGGGACAGGGGTAGCTGATGCATTGGACCCCAACTCCCATTCTCCCTGGCCCTTAGCTGTGCTGTGGATGAAGGTAGTTGGAGTCCCCATGACTTCTGGAGGGCAACAGGTTGGCTTACCCTGCGTAAAAGTAGTAGTAGTAATTTTATTATTTATACCCTGCCCATCTGGCTGGGTTGCCCCTGCCTTGGAATATCCTACATATGCAGTTACTAAAACCTACAGATTTTAAATCTCTACAAACTAGGGTTTTTAAAAACCACCCAGCATAACTTCCCAAAGACCTGGTCAAAGGCAACCAATGAATTTCACAAGTGAGGAACATCTGAAGTTGGCATAGAAGCTATTAGCATAAGGCCTGCCATGGCACATATATATTTGTTTCCTTCATATTTGATTGGAAGTTGGAACCCTCTGCCAATCTTGTTTGATGATCTAAAATATGGCTAGGAATGTGAACAAATGACCTTTAACGAAAGAGATTGCAAAGCATTACAAAGGGTCTGGGTTAGAGACAAGATTTGATGAGGTTCTTGAGGACAATATTTATTTTATTGCAGAATGTAAACAGCCCTGCTTAAGATGTTCCTCTCTCTTGTCCCCAGATCTCACCTCTATCTGAAGAAGAAGAACTTGCAATGCAGCACTTAATGTACCAGACTCTTCAAGTATCCGATACCCCAGAAAAACAGGTAATTCTGAACCCTGGGGATCTTTTCTGTGTTTTCACTGAGTAGCTCCAGACAGGGTTCGAAATTAGTGGGTGTCAGTTGCATTTTGCAACTTGCAACTGGCCTTTTGCGACTTGATGGCGATGTCCAGGTGCCACTTTTGGCACCCAGCATTTCCACCTGCCTGGCCGGGTGATTCAGGGGGTCCGGTCTCCAGGGTAGCACGGCAGCAAAAGGCACGTCTTTTGCTATCACTCTACTCTGCCAAACAGCTGATTTACCCAGTAGTGCAGCAGCAGCAAAAGTCATGTCTTTGTTTTTTTGCTGCTGCTACGTCTTCTGCTGCTGCGCTGCCCAGGAGACCCTGATTCACCCGGCAGCAGAAAAATAAATAAAAAGACGCCACAGTGGCGGAAAAGTGGCTTATGTTCCTCTCCTACTCCACAATTTATCAAGTAATAATAGAAACAAGGCAATACTTCCTCTCCCACCTTTTTGCCTGTAGAAATTGTCACTTGACCACTTGCTCAAATTTGAGAAGCGCTAAAGAATGGGGTCGCACTTTCTGCTCCCTTTTAATATTTTCACAGATATGCTTTGAAACCTAACTACAAAACATATTTTGGGCTCTTGCTTGGGTGGAATAAGACTTCCACAATCATTCCTGAAGTACTGAGGCATTGAAAGTTCCATCTGTATCTTTATTATCTGTAGTGGCAGTTCTCCTGTGTGTGAGCACCAGTTTAATCTTGCTCTTGTCTAGTGGGCATGGGTGTGTGAATTCAGATAGGCGGTGATATGTGATACTTCTGCAAAAGTTAACACAATTCATAAGAAATATGGCAGCAAAATATGGCAGCCTGTGATTCTTGACTTTAGAGCAATGTCTTACAAATGAAAAGTAGTTCCTTTTTTTTCTTCCCCTTTGAGGACAGAATATGATTTGTCTTTTAAAAAATGCTGTTCTTCTTTTCTACAGAATTGTCCCAAAGAGCATGAAAACCACTGATCCCAGACAAAAATTCCAAAAATAGCTTGTATGTGAGGGCACTCATCAGAGTTGGAAGTTGAAAACTGAGGCTACACTTTAAATGTCTAGATTGCTTGTGTTTTCTTTTTAATATTGGTACCCAAGTTTCCTGTACATACTTCCTAAATTGTTGTCAGATGAACAATGACTTGAACATTTTGTGGTGGTGATGTTGTTGTTGCTGTTGTGATGGGGTTGATACTGTAATGTTCAAAGGTGCTTTCAACCAGAGCTTGTGGTCCTCTGGATGCTACTGGACTATAGCTCCAATCATCCCTCACCATTGGCCATGCTGGCTGCTGGGAGTTGGAGTCCTACAACATCTGGCAGGCATCCCGTTGGGTAGTCTTGCTCTGGGTTAATTCAGTCTGCTGGTTACACTATACAATGAATGGATGCTGTTTTTGATACATTGTACAGTACCTTTCTCCTTAATGTGGATCTACTTGTATATTCAAAACCAGGCTTCCTCAAACTCAGCCCTCCAGATGTTTTGAAACTACAGTTCCCATCATCCCTGACCACTCGTCCTGCAAGCTAGGGATCATGGGAGTTGTAGGCCAAAAGCATCTGGAGGGCCAAGTTTGAGGAAGCCTGATTCAAAGCCATAGCTATACCTATGAAACAGTAGCCAAATTGATACATTGTGCTTAAAGTTTTATTGTGTGTTTTTTAAAAAATACTTAGAAACAATAAAGATAAATGTATGACAACATAAAGAGTTGGCATCCTTTTTAAATCTTGCGGTTTATTCACCTTTTTCCCCTAGTGTGTCTTTCACCTTCAGTTAACTCCAGAACTATTCTGCCTTTGGCTAATCTGATTTGTGGATAGAATAAGCCAAATCTTAATGGCTGTGTGAATCTTCAGTTAGTAAACCTGGGGTGACAGCTCAGGAGATAACCTCTTTCTCTCTGTCTGTCTGTGTATGTGTGTCTGTAAAATTATTGAGTAGCTTCCTGCAGTTATTGTGGGAGCAGAGAATATTATACTTGTGTCTCAGATGTGACTCCAAGAAAACACACACACACACACACACACACACACACACACACACACACAGAGTTAGGTTACCTCTTTTTCCTCCTGGGCATTGACTCTAGCCCAGGCATTCCCAACCTGCAGCCCTCCAGATGTTTTGGCCTACAACTCCCATGATCCCTAGCTAACAGGACCAGTGTCAGGGATGATGGAAATTGTAGTCCATCTATCTGGAGGGCCAAAGGTTCGGGATGCCCGCTCTAGCCAGTCAAAGTAAGAACTTTTCAATCCTGTCAATTTCAGTGTAAACGCTTAAATCTTGCTTGTTGAAATAAGCTTAACTTTGAATGGATGTGCCCTAGAGGGCAAACCTGTAGGCATGTTTATAATGTAAGAAAATTTTTTTAATGGCTTGTTGCAAATCCTGAAAGTTTGAATGATTTTGACAGGCCTACAGTTTGGGGAAAGTCTGGCTTAAATATGCCTGAACGACTTTCTCTGTAGAGCAACAAACGGCAAAGCAATTCAATTCATAAAAATTGTTAAGCCTAGCAGTGGCAGCACAGGTGGGGCATGAAGGGCAAGCGAGTAGGCTGGCATTAAGAAATGGCACCAGATTTTCCCAAGTGGACCCAGTGATCAACCAGTTGTGTCTCAGCCAGAAATGGTGAGCGACCTTTGGCAAGTTCATTTCACTTACAAGAGCCAAGAGACAGCTCACTTTCTTGCTGTGAACTTGGTCAAACTCTTGTTGCTGGGAGCCTCTTGTAGCTCTGGACAACCAAGCTTCAAACATCCCGAGACAAAAGCATTGTTCACATGGATATGGCCTTGCCTTGATAAGGCTCAAGGATGCAATAAGCCAAAATGTCGCCTAGGTGCCTACGAACTGAAGTTCCACTTGGATTTGAATTTCTTGGAAGGTACCATATTATCCTAAGATTACTTATTGGAATACTGTCTGTCAAGGTTCATGTTTTATAATGGGAGGCTGAGAGCTCTTACGAGAATAGTCTTATTTAGTAATATGATTGAGTTATGCTGACTGGTTACTAAATCCAGTTGTTTCTTCTGGGTTCCATTCTTGTTCATGACGACATTTAATTGGCACAATTTGGAGTTCAACTGTGTACAGTCTAATCCTATATATCTGAAATATGTGTTGATGTAGTCAGTAAGATTTAGTTGATATAGTAAAGAGTTTAGGGTTGCAGCCTGAGCTGAATAATTGACGTGGGGGGGGGGGAGAATACCCTCTATATTTTTTTTAAGGGGTTCCTGATGAAGTAGCAGGCTACTATATTTTTATTTTTCTGCTTGCTATTTTTTTGACACCTCTTAAGATATCATAACCAAATCTTGCACAATGCTTCCAGAGAACAAGGGGCAGGGTTTTGTCTATATTTGGATATGATTGCACACCATTTTGTTTCAAGAAGGACCAAACCTTTCAAAACTGCCCTGACTTTTGGGTTTCTTAGCATTCTAGACCAACACTGGGAACAAGGTTGCTAGTTCTTAATGAGTGGGTGCAGGTGGCCAACATTATCTTAAAAAGAAATACCCCTGCCCCTCTTTAAGATATCTTGTGTAACATCTGTGTGCATCACCTTAATTAGAATCATTTGTTTTTTCATGACATAAGCTAATGCAGGTTGAACGGATCAAACTGATTTCTTCCTGTGTAATGGCCTTCTAGTGCAAGTGATTCACAGAAGGCTACAAACATTTTTGGGGAGATGCTGGATGTGAGAGATGGGGAGTTGTCTGTGGGTTTAGCTTCAAGAGTCCTCCTTGCGGACAGCCACTGTGAACAGGATGCTTGATTAGATAGGCGTTTAGTTTGATCCAGCTGCTAGGCTCTTGTACCCTGGCATCAGTTGCAAGAGGTCAAGGATGGCATGCATGGAGGCCTTTGTGTAACAAGCAACGGGTGGCGTTGTGAGTTAAACCACAGAGCCTAGGACTTGCTGATCAGAAGATCGGCGGTTCGAATTCCCGCGACAGGGTGAGCTCCCGTTACTCGGTCCCAACTCCTGCCAACCTAGCAGTTCGAAAGCACGTCAAAGTGTAAGCAGATAAATAGGTACTGCTCCAGCGGGAAGGTAAACAGCGTTTCCGTGCGCTGCTCTGGTTCGCTAGAAGCGGCTTAGTCATGCTGGCCACATGACCCGGAAGCTGTACGCCGGCTCCCTCGGCCAATAAAGCGAGATGAGCACCGCAACCCCAGAGTCGGCCACGACTGGACCAAATGGTATGGGGTCCCTTTACCTTTACCTATGATAATAATAATGAGGTTATTGCACTACCCCGAGATACATTTGGCTGAAGCATGCCCAAGCTCACTGCAAGTTTCACTGACCAGGACAAGTCAATTACTGGCTCTTTGCCTTACCTGTTCCTCAGCTGCGCACGCCTTCCCAATTCAAAATCTTAAACCAACCTCACATCATCCCTGACCACTGGCCATGCTGACTGGGGACAATGGGAGTTGGGAGTTCAACATCTGGAGTCCCCATTCCTGGTAGATCGTAACCTGTTTAAGAAGAAACCTCAATCCTATATGCTGGCTAACAGCTCTTTATACTTGTCCAAGGGAAGGCTGACAATAAACCTCCAGGTAAATATGGTTAGAAGTGATCATAGAAAGCTGTTTTTATACTGAGGTGGACCATTTGTGCATACAGCTCAGTACTGTCTCCAGCTCCCATCATCTCTGACCACTGGTTCTGCTAGCTAACAGCTGGAGACCCAAACTTAAGAAACCCTGGTCTACATAGACTGGTAGCGGCTCCCAGGGTCTCAGGCAGGGGACATTCCCAGCCCTACCTGGATGTGCTACCAATTGAACCTGCGACAGTCTGCATGCAAAGTGGATATGCTGCTACTGAGCTGGGCCCCCCACAAATTACGTGAAGTTTAGTCCTATTCATTCTGGCACAGAAGTGAAGTCCCACTTAATTTAAAAGTAATGTACAGCTGAGTAAGTATTAGGACTCCTAATGTGTTGGGGAAATAGGTTCTCTCTGAGGAAATAATAGGATAATAAGCAGAATCTGCTTGTTCAGCTGGCCTGTTTTCCCCTCACTGTATAAGCAGTTTCTTTGTGGCATAAACTGCAAGCTGCAGTGTGCTAACCCCTTCATTGAGTGGTGCCCAGCGAAGCGGGTGGCAGTGGAGCTGCTAAACTACATGTACAGGGTTATGTAAACTGTGTCAGCATTCTTAGACAGAAAAACCGGAGCAACGTTGATCACAAATACAGTACTGACTTGACGATCAGAGTTTTGCTGTAATGAATGCAGGGGGAAAACAGATTAAAATGTGTGGCTGTTAGGGTTATAGCGAGTGGCATTAAAAAAAAAAGTAATAATAATAATAATTTTTATTTATACCCCGCCCTCCCAAGCCAAGGCCAGGCTCAGGGCGGCTAACAAGCAGTAATAAAAACAAGTTGAATGAATAGAACTTAAAAACAAGATTAAAATATAACATTAAAATATTGAAACATTAAAATATTAAAATGCAGCCTCATCACAGGAGGAGAAAGGAAAAAGAAAAGAGAAAGAGGGGGAGGGAATCAAACTGATTCTAAGCCAAAGGCCAGGTGGAACAACTCTGTCTTACAGGCAGAAAGAAATCAGATCCCACAGGGCCCTGGTCTCATGAGGCAGAGCGTTCCACCAGGCCGGAGCCAGTGTTGAAAAGGCCCTGGCTCTGGTTGAAGCTAATCTAACTTCCTTAGGGCCCGGGACCTCTAGGGTGTTGCTATTTATGGACCTTGAGGCTCTCCGTGGGGCATACCGGGAGAGGCGGTCCCGTAGGTACGAGGGTCCTAGGCCGTGAAGGGCTTTAAAGGTCAAAACCAGCACCTTAAATCTGACCCTGTACTCCACCGGGAGCCAGTGCAGGTGGAAAAGCACTGGGTGAATCTGCTCCCATGGCAGAGACCCCGTGAGGAGCCTCGCTGCAGCTTTCTGCACCCGCTGGAGTTTCTGGGACAGCTTCACGGGAAGCCCCGCGCAGAGCGAATTACAGTAGTCAAGCCTGGAGGTGACCGTCGCATGGATCACTGTGGCCAGGTTGGGGCGGGAAAGGTAAGGGACCAACTGCTTGATGTGGCGAAGGTGGAAAAATGTCGCCTTGGCTGTTGCTGTAACCTGTGCCTCCATGGAAAGGGAGGCATCAAGGATTACACCCAAACTTTTAATGGAAGGCAATGGCACTAATTGGGCCCCCGCAAGAGAAGGGAGTTGGTCCCTCATCCCCATGCCATCCTGACCCAGCCATAGGACCATAAAGTAGCATAAATACCAGAAACTAAGACTTGTGTGTATATTATTTTTAATTGTATTTACATTCCACCTTGCCTCCTAAGGAGCTCAAGGTGGAATACATGATTTTCCCTGCCTCATTTAATCCTTACAACAAGCCTGTGAGGTAGGTTAGGCCAAGAGGCGGTGGTGACTGGCCCAGGGTCACACACTCTGAGCTTAATGGCCAAGTGGAGATTTGACCCCTGGCCTCCTAGGTCCTAGTCCAATAATATAACCCAGGGTTTCCCAGACTTGGGTCTCCAGCTGTTTTTGGACTACAATTCCCATCATCCCTGACCACTGGTCCTGCTAGCTAGGGATGATGGGAACTGTAGTCCAAAAATAGCTGGAGACCCAAGTTTGTGAAGCACTGGTCTACCACAAACAGGATATACATTCTAATAGGTTTGCAGAACATAAGCTGCTCTATTAATTACTGTCGCACTAGCTGGCCAAGGAGCTGAACTCTTAGCACCAGCTTTGCTTGGATCCAATGAAACCTTCCCCAACTTGGTGTCCTCCATGTTTTGGACCACAATTCCCATCATTCCTGACCTCTGGGGCTGATGGGAATTCAAGTCCAAGATCTGGAGAGCCACAGGTGCCTCATTCCTGGCTTAATTGCCCCTTTTTTCAGTCCCCAGTGTTAAGAGGCCTGACTGGCCACAAGCTTTTGACTTTCAGGCATCTATAATAGTAGGTGGGCCTTTGTAGCTATTTAATTTTTATTTTTGGTTAGCCAGACACCTTGGTGATAATATTTTTATATGTTTATAAACTACTTTAAGTTTTTATATTGTACACTGCCGATATTTTATGATATGGTGGTCTATAAATATTTTTATAAATAAATAGCTTGCATGGGTGTAGCCAGGATTTATGTTGTGGGGGGAGGACAGAACCTCAGTTACTGATTTACTTGGATTTAGAGGGGTGCAGCTGCCCCCCTTGGCCACACCCACGCAACACTGATAAAAATGGTGTGTTCTGGCATACTCAAAATCTTGCTCACAAGCTTTCATTTTGGTCGGTGAAAATGGAGAGGTTTTTGGAGTTATTTCCCCCCCCAAAATAAAAGTGGCAGTGTAAGCATTAGCTATGCATGCTACGCTAACCTACCTCTGCTGAGCTTATTTGGAAACACAGGAAGTCAGATCACTGCTCCATGATCTAGCTCAGTACTGTCTACACTGACTGGCAGCAGCTCTCCAGCGTTTCAGCTAAAATCCTCTCCCCAGTTCACCCTGGAGGGATTTATAAGGCTGCGCCTGATTTTTCCGCCATCCAAACAAACCCGCGCTCATCCCCCTCCACTGAATGCGGCAGCCTCCAGAGCCAGAGAGCCCGTACTGCGCATGTGCCGCGGGGCACTCCCTCCCTCTTGCCCAAGGGAGAGAGAAAAGCACCGGCGAGCCCAAGCAATTTCCCTTGGAGGGCGGGGAAGAGATAGGCGCATGCGCGGCTGCAGGCTGCCTCGCTCGCTCTGCTCCGCCGGTTGTAATGCGGACGCTTCGGCCTTTCTGAGGGGAGCATGGCGGCGCATGCGCAGTGAGGCAGAAGGCGCCTCGTCGGCTCTCCGCCTTCAGCCGCAAGGCGGGAGGAGAAGGAGGCGCCGTTAACGACCCCCGTGTTATTTGCCTTGTTATTCCTGTTATTTATTCTCCCACCACCGCCACTGGCCCCCCGGCTTCGCCCCTCCTATTTCGCCTGAGAGGAAAATGGCTGGTCACCGGGCGGTTGCGGCGTGAGGTGCCCCAAAACCGGCCACCCCCTCCCTCCACATTGCAATGTGTTTTATTAATACATATATTCATACATATAATATAATATAATATTTTTCTTTTCCCTCAGGTGACGGCGCCGGAGGTCCCTCTCGCTTCCTTTCCCTCCCACCCCTCCGCTCGCTTGAGGGGGAGACGCTGTTTTGAGTCATGGACGAGCAAAGTGTTGAGGTAAAAAAATAAACAGGCGGGGGATCCACCTGCTGAGGGGATGGAGGGGCCTTAAAAAACCCCTCGCCCTCTCGCATCTCCCTCAGAAAGTGGGTCGGGGGGCTTATTGTAGCCAGGACTCCTGGGTCCTCCTCCCCGCTCGGGTTGGGAGGGATGAATGCTAGGCTGGGCAGGACTCCTGGGTCCCTTCCTGGAGTGTGTGTGTGTTGTTTTGCAGCCAGGACTCCTGGGTTCTTCTCTTATCACATCTTAGTGAAAGGGGCAGCAATACTAGGCGGGGGTGAGGGCAGGACTCCTGGGTCCCTTCCTTGGGTCTCCTCTCCTAAGGGGTGTGTGTAAATATGTATATCTGTGAGTGTTATTTTGCAGCCAGGACTCCTGGGTTCTTCGCTATCATGGGTTTGTAGAGGGAATAGTAGTAGAGGAAGCCGTCCGGAGTGGCTGCAGAAGCCCAGCCAGATGGGCGGGCTAGAAATAATAAAATTATTATTATTATTAGTTCAGAGGGCAGGGCCTGGGACAGGAGGCCTGAGTCCCTTCCTTGGTCTCCTTCCCCATATCTTCTTGCTCTGTGTAGGTGTTAAATTGGAACCAGGATTCCTGGGATTTCCTTCCTGCTCTTGGTCACTGGAGGGGTGGTAATACTAGGTTTTTTTGGGGGGGGGGTCAGGACTCCAGAGTCCCTTCTTTGGTCTCTTTTCCTATGCCTTCTTAAAGTGTATGTATGTGTTAGTTAGTTAGTTAGTTAGTTAGTTTGGAGCTAGGCCTCCTGGGTTCTTCATTATCAGGGGTTAGTGGAGCGGGTGGCGACAGTAGTTCAGAGGTTAATATGGGGGCTAGGACTCCTGGGTCCTTTCCTTGGTCTCCTCTTCTTCACATTGCCTTCCTAAAGTGTGTTGGTGGGGCTACTTTGGAATCAAGATTTCTGAGTCCCCGCCCCATTTCCTCACAGGCAAGTGAATTAATTTATTTCAGATACTGTAATTCTAAGCACCCTTCCAAAGGCTATGGCTTTCACAAGGTGGCAGTGCTGGGGGTTGGGGGTTGTTACGAAGTTGGTGTGTAGGGGTGGCATAATATTAGGACACTTGAGCCTTTCTTTTGCAACTTCCATCACATGTATGTTTCTTGAGGGTGTTGCTGCTCTTCTTTGGGGGGTGGGTCCCTTTTGGTTAGACCCCAAAGCAACTTCCTAACTGGGCACAACCACCATTCTTTTTTCTTCTCCTCTGAGTGGGTGGGGGAATGTCCTGGAAGTCCTTACATCAAAGTTGCCCCCCGACCAAGTTCTACATGGCGATTCCTAGCCTTTTCTGTTGATATATCATATTATTGGCTTATTTTTGTTGTTGGAACACCACTTCTTTCTTGCATTTGTTTGTTTTATAAGCCAATCTGAATTTCCCTGAAAAGCAGCATGCAAATACGTTTAATAAAATGAAGTTAATAAATACTGTCTTGGGGTGCTGCCTTGGTTGCCTTTTGACTAGGTGCTGTGCTCCTTGTGGATGTAGTAGGCCTCTTTCTTGGGTTCATCTTTCATTTGAATGAGTAATAAGCTAGCTGTTCATCTTTTGCCCTTTGATTATTATATAGTGGCACAGAACTACAAAACCAAGATGGCCTAATTGCTCTGGAAGAGCTTTTTATGGTGTTTTTTTTTTTTTTTTTTT
>JAXCMG010000018.1:3828102-3857707 GCA_034642415.1 Podarcis siculus | reverse complement strand
AATTGCTCTGGAAGAGCTTTTTATGGTGTTTTTTTTTTTTTTTTTTTAAACTGTTTTGGCTTGGTCTTATTTAAAATGATTTTTTAGAAGATGTCAACATTTTAGACTATGACTAAATGTGTGTATTAAGAGTTCCACAGTTCCTTGAGTCTGTTAAGAACTGAGTGGGTGTACGTGGCTAACATACATGATTGATACATAGACATTTGTCTTGTCCATGACTGAAGTACTTTATTTTTTTTCTTTGCAGAGCATTGCTGAAGTGTTCCGATGTTTCATTTGTATGGAAAAGTTGCGTGATGCGCGCCTATGTCCACACTGCTCCAAGCTGTGTTGCTTCAGTTGCATTCGGGTAAGCTGTGAACTTTGGGTCAAACTATATATTATGTGGGAGATTTGTGATTGGCTTATTTAAAAAATACTTCAAAGCAGCATGGAGGGGCTGGGTTTGGTGGTGGCTCTGGGTGAGAGGAGTTGTTTTCTCTGAGCCATTTCCATGTTTTAAAAACCAGCTCTCCCCTACTGCTAGTAGTGGCAATGGGGGAAAAGACTGGCAGCTATCTTTTTTTACCTACTATAACTAATAACTGATTCACGGAGGGGAAAAGACTTTGAAACTCCATGCAGAAAAAATGTTAGGTCGCCAGACCACAGTGGTGATGTACCCATTTTGGACCATAGTGGTAATCTAGTTCAACATCCCCACCCCAGCAACTTCTTTTACATCTCCCATGTTGTTTGACCCTTTCCCCTTTCAGCTTTTGTATGTGAACGTGTGAAATGCTGCTGCAATTGAAAGAAAAAAACTTTGCTAATTTATACATTTTTGCTGGAGATTTTTTCCTCCTTACCGCAAACACTGCATTTTCTTATGTCACTGCTGTAGCAACTGAAGGGTAGGTAGAATTGCTCTAAACCACTTGATGAATCTGAACAGTGCATATATAACACATACTTTCAAAGACACCAGCAAGTTACTAGCTCTCAGTCTTTTCAGTTAAGTAAACTAAAATTGCTAGCATTCCATTTTTACTATGTTACCAGACCACCAAGGGGGTGGTGAAGGGTAACTAACTGTTGTGAGGCATTTCTGGCCAGTTATTTGGAGGTAATTTTTGTTAGGCATGACACGTCTTTGCACTGCAGAAGGTAGTGGAGCATATTTTCAGGAATGTTACACTCAGGTAATATGCAGCACTGGCCAGGCTATTGGATCTTATTGTTGCCCTGTATGAACTCAGAGTGTAGCCTTAAGTATACCTAACATTCCATGGAGCTGTGTGTTGTGGGAAAAGGACATACAATTATAAATTGCGAAACCCCCAATGATCTTCTGGGGAACCATAGAGTTTCCTAAACATGAAGTTTGAAGATTTCCAGAAGGGTGGGGCTGCCCTTGAGACTGACCTAGAAACTCCAGCGGGTGCAGAATGCTGCAGCGAGACTCCTTACGGGGTCTTCACTGCGAGATCACATTCATCCGGTACTATACCAGCTGCACTGGCTCCCGGTGGAGTACAGGATCAGGTTTAAGGTGCTGGTTTTAACCTTTAAAGCCCTATACGGCCTAGGACCCTCATACCTACGGGACTGCCTCTCCTGGTATGCCCCACAGAGAAACCTACGGTCTGCAAATAATAACATCCTTAAGGTCCCAGGCCTCAGAGAGCTTAGGCTGGCCTCAACTAGAGCCAGGGCCTTCTCGGCTGCGGCTCCAATCTGGTGGAACGCTCTGTCACAAGAGACTAGGACCCTGCGGGACCTGACATCTTTCCGCAGGGCCTGCAAGACAGAGTTGTTCCACCAGGCCTTTGGTCAGGGCGCAGCCTGACTCCCTCCTCTGGCAACCTGCACAGAATTTTGCTTAATCGGTTGCCATCAACTTGATTTTAATTAATTTTTATAATGAAATATTTTTAGAATGTTGGATTATTTGACTGTTTAATTATTTGATTGTTGTTAGCCGCCCTGAGCCCGGCTTCGGCTGGGGAGGGCGGGATATAAATAAAATTTATTATTATTATTATTATTATTATTATTATTAGTGTGTGTATTATGTATTCTGGCATTTATAGTTTGTTGACTATTATGTATGCTTTCTAAATGTCCCAGTGGCTTGGATCCTTACATAAGTTAACTTAAGAATATTGATGGAGGGGAAGTTTATAATCCCTTCCTTCCCCCTGCAATCTCCTGTGCCCCTGAAAAGCCTCTCTGGAGAGTTTGGGGCTCTTCTGAGCAAGTGCGACCCCTGAAGAGGCTTTTCAGAGGCCAGTGAAGGCTGTCAGCTGGGTGTTGGTGGTGGATAACTTTCCTTCCATAAACTTCCTCAAGTTAACCATTCCCAGACTCAGTAAGTTATCTCTCAGATTTCCTCAGCTTGTGTCTTTATGTGTGTGAAAAAGTGTTCTAGGAGTGTTCCAAAATCCAATTTTGTGTGAGTGGAATTCTGCTTGTGCAGCAGGCTTTGCCGTCATTTCCTCCCTCCTGCACACCTCCAAACCTGTTTCAGAGTGTCCCCCAACCCTCTAGAGCAAATTTTTACAGTTCACAGAGGGCTGTAGGAGAGTGAAGACCCCTTGTATGCATAGAAGTCTATTCCGTTCCTGCACAGAGAGCATTGGATACAGCCCCTGAGTAATAACTTACTTCTGAGAAATAAGTCCAAATCTGGAGAGATCTGTGACATCTTATCTTCTAACACTTCTGAAATTCTCCAGTCTCTTACAATATGTCTATCATTGTTTTGACAGCGCTGGCTGACAGAACAAAGAGCTCAGTGCCCTCATTGTCGGTAAGCTTACTTCTAAAGCTCTATTTTGTTTTAGTTGGGGGCACTTATTTTTGCTGCACTGTTTACTTAAGGTGAAGATGAATGGCAGGTAGCCTGTAGGCCTGCTTTGACCTATGAAGCAATGTTATTTGACCCATAGTGGCGTTACCAAATCAGGATATGGTAAAAACTTGTCCTAAAATTGTGTGAGAGATTCTACCACCTTGCTGTTGCATCTCTCTTTTGGTTCTGTGGCCAAGCACCTTTTTAGCATGCCTATGTAGAGCATCCTTCTGGCTGTTCTGGCGGGGACTGATGGCAGTTGTAGTCTACAACATCTGGAGGTAACCAAGTTGAGGATGGCTGGTGTAGAGCCTGACTGCTCATTAAGAATTTTTTTGTTTTTAGGTTCCAGGATTTTCAAGGAGGATTAAATTATTTGCAAGGCTTCCCGAAGGAGCATTAAAACATTTTGCAGTTCCTCATGAATTTATTTCATATGAAACTGTGTGAGGTCAGAAGGCAAATTCCAGTTTCCTGCCTCAGTCAGGGCCTCACTAATGGTCCCTCCCCTTCAAACTCTCAGCTGTGTTCAGTCAACCCATTCAATGTCTCAAAGGCTGGGGAAAATGATGAAAATTAATTCGTATCTATTTTACCTTTAACTGTGGGACGCAGGTGGCACTGTGGGTTAAACCACAGAGCCTAGGACTTGCCGATCAGAAGGTCGGCGGTTCAAATCGCTGCGACGGGGTGAGCTCTCGTTGCTCAGTCCCTGCTCCTGCCAACCTAGCAGTTCGAAAGCACGTCAAAGTGCAAGTAGATAAATAGGTACTGCTCCGGCGGGAAGGTAAACAGCGTTTCCGTGCATTGCTCTGGTTCGCCAGAAGCTACTTAGTCATGCTGGCCAAATGACCTGGAAGCTGTACACCGGCTCCCTCGGCTAATAAAGTGAGATGAGCGCCACAACCCCAGAGTCGTTCACGACTGGACCTAATGGTCAAGGGTCCCTTTACCTTTTTACCTTTTACTGCATACATTCCAGCCTCCTAATAATAATGTTTGCTTGAATATTCATGGAGGATAAGGCTATCAGTGGCTATTAGCTATGATGGTTGTGTTCTTCCTTCAGTGTTGGAGGCAGTATACCTCTGAATGCGATTGGGGAGAGGGCTGTTGCAGTCAGGCTGGCCTTGGGGGCTTCCCATAGGCATCTTTTTGGCCCCTCTAAGAACAGAATGCTGTACTCAATGGGGTTTTGGTTTGATACAGCAGCCAGTCTTTTCCTGTGTTCTTACTTTCTTAGAGAGTAGGAATTGGTTCCTAGTTGCTAAACTAAATTCCTTGCATTCTTACTTGGGAAAACTAATTACTTGCAGGGCACCACTCCAGCTGCGAGAACTTGTCAACTGTCGTTGGGCCGAGGAGGTCACCCAGCAGCTTGACACGCTTCAGCTGTGCAATTTGAACAAGCATGAAGAAAATGAAAAGGACAAGTAAGTGGGATTAGACTGTGAGTTTCGATGTGCCTTGCCTAAAGACTGGTTTAATTCTGCTCAGAATTGGGAAATAAAGTATTCTGTCTGTAAAATTTGTTGCCATCGTGTCAAGGGCTGGATTGACAATTGTGTTAAGTAAGATGCCAGAGAGTTTAGATCTCTTCTTACAGTGCAACTATTTAACAACAGTCTAAATTAAGGGTCCACAGCCTTGGCAGCCAAATTTGTGGTCATCAGAACCCTGCTTTCTTCCCTCATTTTTTAGGTTTATTTTTTTTTTAGCACTTTGCTCTTCTTTCCAAGTGTAACCAAGTCCAAGGTCTACACTGACTCTGATGTAACCAACCTTTTCATTTCATTGAGAAATTGTATCTTGGGGCTCTTGAATGGCATGAAGAACATAGGAAAACTCTCAAGGTGTTCAGGTTGCTTTTCTCAGGATGTATCTTTTTTCCAAAGAATTTTAGTAATTTCTTTGCTCCATTCTGTTAAAAAATATTTTACTATAGGAATGGGGGAGTGTCGGTAGGACAAGCACAAAAGAAACGAGTTCAGATTTAGAGGACAGTGGATGAATGAAAAATATCAAGAAAGAGGCTATGGGGATAATGTTAAGAGGTCTGTTTTGCCTCTATATTTCGCCCTATATGGCCATGATGTGGGTGGGTCCGGGGAGCACAAGTAATTCCTGATAGACACTGGCCACTGTGTATTATTTTAAGAGGGTAATATTATTGGGATAAGTTCTCAAAAGTGGTGTGCAGAAGAGATGAGAGATTACCAGCATTTGGTTGTGAATATGCCCAAATTCAGTGAAGAATTCATCACACACTAACCTTAAAGTAATTCCATTTCTAATTTAGTGAATCAGAAATGTGACTAAACTAGTCTGATTCCAGAGCCTGATAATGGCAAGTGAAAATGAACTTCTCATTAGTGACACTAAATTTTGAAGAATGATTGAGAAACAGTCTTGCAAAAGACATGTTTGTGTGTGTTTTGCAAACTCTTTTCTTTACTTCCTCCCTCTCCATAGGTGTGAGAATCATCATGAAAAGCTCAGTGTGTTTTGTTGGACATGTAAGAAATGCATTTGCCACCAGTGTGCTCTTTGGGGTGGAATGGTAAGTGGCAGAATAGTTTTCTCTGTGTAAAGCTGGAGCAAGGAGCTTCCTATTCAGTGCTTGCTTTTTAATACAGGAGTGCAGCCAACAGCACAGAAAGGATGGTATAATTTTGCTTTATCTAAATTAATCTTGTATATATGCCGCAACCCCAGAGTCGGTCACGACTGGACCTAATGGTCAGGGGTCCCTTTACCTAACTTTCAATTACTCAGATCCCTTATCTCTCAAGCAGTTAAGTTATGCAGGTTATTGATCTATCACAAAAATCCTGAATATTGAGAATTTCTAGCAGAGAATTTTGAGGGTGTAATTTTTTTTTTTTAAAGTGTTTTGAAAAAGAAGTCTGCCTTAACTATGAAAATCTGATTAGGACAGCCAGCTGCTATATAAGCTGAAGTACCGTAGAGGCATAACTCTTTGTATCACAGATTTTTGACATTCCAAGATGAAGAACATCCCTACTCAAAACACATTGGGAAATCATTTTTATACTTCTGTTGTATTCAATAGCACCTTTTCCTATATGCGCCCACCCAGGACCTAAGTTCTTCTATGGAGGTCCTCTGGAGTAGCCCCTCTGGCTGAGATTCAAAGGGTACTGATGAGAGGAAGGGCCTGTTCAGCAGAGGCTCCCTCTTGGAGTGGTCTGCCTAGGGTAGCTTGCTTGGTGCTGATTTTACCATCTTTTGGGTGGCAGGTAAAGATGTTCCTCTTATCCTGAAACTTTTAAATATATTTTTTTCATTTTCAGCTGTTAACATCATTTATTGACTGTAATAGTGTTAGTTAAGGCTGTGATGGAGGGGGCTATGCTGTTATTTTTGCAGATTGATGTATTTATGCTGTTGGGTGGGGGGAATTTGGATAGTGCTGGTTTTTAGCTAGGGTTTTATTGATTATATTTGCTATATTGGACGTGTATAACATTTAAATAAATCACCTAGAGGCTTTTTTTTAAGGCAACTCATAAATAGATTTGCTGTTTTTGTTTACCTTTCTGGTTCATTCCAGCATCAGTGTCAAGATGCCTCTCTCTACATGCAGATCTCACACTTTTAAGGTTCCAACAGTGTTGTTTGCTTTAGAATTTCATGTTTATTCATTTGGCTCATGGTAGGTGTTGGCACTTGAAAATGGTCCTTGTTTAAATTACATTTTATAGGATTAGAAAAACGAAGGGCCCTTAAGACAGAGCAGTGCAGTGTTAGTCTTCTAAGTGGGCTGCACCATAAAGGAATGCTTCCGTCTGTTTTGCTGCAGATCTCTGTAGGCTTATAGACTTAATGTGAGGATTCCATTAATGTGATAATTTTCTCTCAACTTCGGTAGAACTACCAAATAGTAGCCTAACTACCTCCCACTGCTCAATGAAACCTCTGATTTGAATTGCTTTGTTGGAACAACATTCTTTAAATGTCTAGGTTTCCCCCCCTTCTTTTTAAATCTACCTTTAATGGAGGAAGCTCGGCTTTGTCAAAGTAAGTCCTTTAAGTCCCCTAAACCTTGAATTAGTCTTCCCATAAGAGGTGCGTCTGGGAGCTAATTTAGCCTTTTCCTGAAATGGTACATGCATGTTTAGAGTGTCAAGCCAGTTTCAAATTAATTAGCTGAAGAGATGCACAGTGAATACAGAACCTCATTTCAGGCACTCACTTTGGACTCAGAATAGATTTCTTCAGGAAGTGTGTAACTGGAACAGAAGCCAGATCCAAGGCTTGTTAACACATTAAAGGCAAGATAATATTCTATGGGACAGTCTCTTAAGGAGGAGGTGGGGAAGTAACCTGTCCTGTCCTGGTGCAATGAAGCTGAAGCCTCTGTGTCTTTTTAACAGCATGGAGGACATACGTTCAAACCGTTAGCTGAAATTTATGAACAGCACGTCACAAAAGTAAATGAAGAGGTGGCAAAGCTTCGCCGAAGACTGATGGAGTTGATCAGTTTGGTGCAAGAAGTGGTAAGGGCAATCTTCATACCCATTTTGGATCAACACATCATTACGATGATGTTCTTAGGATTTTATTTATTTATTAAATTTATATTGTGCACCTTCTACAAAGGAAATATTCACTGGAAAAATATCGTGCCTGTAATGGGCCATTTTGCTTCATGCATCCTTTGTGCTGGGTTGCAATCTGTAGACTTAGAAACTTGACACATTGGGTAATGTATTCCGCTTCATACTCTGCTCTTTAATTCATTCATTAAAGCATTCTGGCGCTTGCTGCTCATTAGCTGAAAAGCCTCCCAGAATGACTTACTATTGATAAATAAGAAAAGTCCTTGCCCTCAAATCTTGCCATCTAAAAGGCACAACACAACAAGGAAAGAAGAGTTGGGGCGGGTGGGGAGCAAGCTCAGGCACCAGTTCTCTTGGAGTCACCAGAGGGCGCTCTTTAGAACACGAACAAAACAAAATGCACTTGCACTATAAAAAGCAGTATGCATGCTACTTACTTTTGGGGATTGTTATGATGGATGTGTTTAGACAATAGCTTTGTATAATAGATCATGTTTTCATTATAGCCAGTTTATGCTGTGTTCAAATGATCATGATGGTGCTGATTGAATCAACATCTTAAAAGTAAATCAGTCAAAAAAACTTCTACAGCTGCAAGGTGACTTACTTTTAACTGGTTTGTGAATTTTCCAGCTGGTAGTAAAGTAATGTCTTGTGTGTCTTCCAGGAAAGGAACGTAGAAGCAGTACGCAGTGCGAAAGATGAGCGTGTTCGGGAAATCAGGAATGCAGTAGAGATGATGATTGCTAGGCTAGACACTCAGCTGAAGAACAAGCTTATAACGCTAATGGGTAGGCTTGCCTTTTCTTTTGTCAGATTTTGGGGCAGGCATCTTGATTTTGGCAAAACTGTTGCCCACTTGAGATAAGAGTGATCCATAG
The DNA here is from genome assembly GCA_034642415.1 of Podarcis siculus. Classification (NCBI taxonomy): domain Eukaryota; kingdom Metazoa; phylum Chordata; class Lepidosauria; order Squamata; family Lacertidae; genus Podarcis; species Podarcis siculus. The sequence goes on along the minus strand of JAXCMG010000018.1, from coordinate 3,849,407 downwards.
AACTATAGCTTGCTCTGTTCCAAAAGGTTGGTAACAATTAGAGAAAGCAAATATATTGATGCCCAAAATAAGTTATATTTGACTAATTAAACGGTACAGTGATATGGCTGGTGGGTGCTCTTTTTCAGGCATGTCAGGTTTGACATAGTTGGTATTTTGCCACCAAGTGAAGACATACCTGTTTACTCAGACTTTTTAGGTCTTGTAATGAGTGACTTTTACCTTCACGGCTGTGCTTAGCTTTGCTGGTTGTTTTAGGAATTGGTTTGATTGATGGCTGTTAAAACTTATTTTATATTTTACTCTGACCTGGTGTTAGCTGATGAAGAGCCAGCTATACATATTTGTAATATACAATAAAAACAAATACATGTTTCAGGCAGGAGGTGTAGCCCACAAGCTACGCTGTAAGTCCATGATTTAACTTTGCATTAAACCTCAAATTCATGCTCTTAACTAAAAAGGGGAAATGTTAATAAAAATACAGTGAAGTGGAATCATATTACTGCATATGAAGCATCTTAATTGTATTATTTGTTTCCTATGATTTGTTACCTCGTCTGTTACCTGTTTTATAGTGTTACTGATTTTATAGGTTGATTTGTTACCTCGTCTGTTACCTGTTTTATAGTGTTACTGATTAAGGTTAATTCATTTTAGTTTTACTGTATTGAGCCTTCTGTACACCCCTTGGAGACAGCTGTAATTAAGCATTAGAGTGGTTAAATAAATAAATGTATGTATGTAATGTATGTTTTAGGAACTGGCCCTCCAAATTTTGTATTTTCCCTTAAATGCTGTTTGGATTAGCATTAAAGCACCAGGACAGTTTACTTAAAAGACTGTCATTACTTGACTATGGCTTTCTTGTCTGGCTTAAATTAAATAGGTCAGAAGACATCCCTCACCCAAGAAACTGAACTCCTGGAATCCCTGTTACAAGAAGTAGAGCACCAGGTGATGGAAGCAGCTGGTTTGAATCCCTTTGAGGAAGTTTGATTTATTTTATCTGTCAATTCTCACCCAAATAGTATGGGTTTCTTATTTGGAATTGAATTTATATGTGTCGTATGTAAATTCTGCAAACAGTACCCTAGTTTTGGATAAATATATATTCTGTATTATTAGTGGGGTGTATGGGTTGTTAGGGGAGGGGTAGTATCTGCAATGGGGGACACATTGTGGTCCTTCTGGGGTAGTATGTCCACCTTTGGTTCCCACTGCACTCAGTTCTCACCTGTGGATCCTAGAAGCTATCAGCATATGTCAGCAGCCCCCCCCCCCCCACTTTGACTGGCTGGCTAAACCAGGTGAAGGTCGCTGATAGCTCTCAAACCCTCGGTGAGTTAGGGATTTCCTCTACATGCGAAGGCAAACTCTGGTGAATTGAATGGACGAGACCAAGATTGGGTCCAATGATCAAGAAGGCGGTTTCTGCATGTGCTGTAGAGGGAAGTAAGGGGCAGTTGGGGCTTGTCAACCTGGGAAGGTAGCCCTGCTAAGCCTCCGTTGCCCTGTGGGATATCTTCAAGAAAAGAAAAGGCTTAGGAGTAAACCCTGCACAAATCCGGAGTGGAATCTGATGGTTGGATAGTGCCTCCTTTCAGCAACTCCATCAGCCAAGCTGGTGCAAAATGTATTGCTCTGCTTTCCATTTGACAACATCAGTGGGTAGCCCAGGACCTCCAGGCTTGCACCCTGGGGAGTTCACTTCGGTGCTGCTAACACGGCAGTTTGACTTCATCCCTGGAGGCACACTCCATTGTCTCTTGAGACAGACAGATGCCAACAATGATTAGCTTTTAGAGAATTGCTCTTAGGAACACATTTTGTGTGTGTGTTTTCCTGCCACATGCATCCATTCTGTTTTAAAGCTTGGATGCAGCAGAAGTATTAGTCTTCCTCATTTGGCAAATTTGAATTATTTTACTTGATTTGGTTGGCTTTCCTAGAAGTTTGAAGTTTATTGTTTAGACATTGCTATGCTAGATATCCTTAGTCCTCTGTCTGGGCATTGCTGCTGCAGCTTAAGCTTAGCACAGATACTTTTAATATATTAAACCAATTAAAAATGCTACCTCACTTGGTGGATTTATTGACATAGGCATGCATTTCTTCTCCATTTCCTCTTTTTGCAGCTACGGTCATGCAGTAAAAGTGAACTGATATCAAAAAGCTCAGAGATATTGATGATGTTTCAGCAGGTTCATCGGAAACCCATGGCCTCTTTTGTCACTACACCTGTCCCTCCAGACTTCACAAGGTACTCCAGTCTCTGCTAGTTTTAAGTTTGCAGATTTGATGTTGTAAAAGGCATTTGATCCTTATTCATGCAAGCTTCCCAAGGTGGACATGTACACACAGGATGTCATATTCTACAGTCAATAGGCATTGGTGAAATCCTCATTATTATTACCCCTGACAATTGCAGGGAAAGGGATTGTTGTAGGGTTCTGATCTGCATACATAGATTCTATGCAGACATTAAGTCCTGGGTGAAGATTGTCCAGTGGGTAAGAGGGATCTGGCTCCCCACAACTCTTTGGGGATTTCTTTCTTGCATTTGTATCTCACTTTTTTCTCCAAGGAGGTCAAGGTGGTGTGTCCATGGTTCTCCCCCTCCTCATTTAATCCCCACAACAACTCTGTGAGGTAGCTTAGGCTGAGAGCCACCCCAGGGTCACCCAGTGAGTTTTATGGCTGAGTGGGGATTTGATCTCTTGTCTCCCAGGTCCTATTCTGACACTCTAGCCATGATACCATGTGTTAATCATGCTTTTAGTTTGGCCCAGTGACACATTTCTGCGAGTGAGGCAGCCTTACATTTTGTGTAAAGCGGATGATAAAAATGGTTAGTAATGTATGGCACTGGGATGCCAGATTGAAGGCCAGACCTATAGCCTGCTTCCCCTATGTAACTTTTATCCACCCGAGAGTTCAGGAGTGCAGGCTCTAGTTCCCTCAGTGTTGGTAAGAGCGAACACCTGAAGTGGGACCAACAATGCTTATTTGACTTTGGTGTGTCTCAGACCGCCAGAGTATAGCCCAAGTTTGTTCATATGACTGCATAAAGCTAAGGGTACAATCACTATTGCAACAAGACTGATTACCTAACAAGTTTCTACCATCCTTTTTAGTAATGTTGTGAGTGAACTTTGGAAACTTCCTGCAGTTTTTTAGGGGCATTTGGAAAGTCATTTGCATGCCAGTTCAAGTCTTACCTGTTATTTTCCTTCCTGTAGTGAGTTGGTTCCTGCATATGATTCGACTACCTTTGTCTTGGAGAACTTCAGGTAGGGACATAACTTACCAAGAAATGGGATTCTAGCTAGCTTGGGTGCGATCCTGGAGTTTAATCAGAAGTTGGGCTAAGCCTGTTGCCACTGGCAGGGTTTCAATTCAATTGTATTTTATCGTGTTCTGTGCGCAAACCTCTGACTAAGGGAGGAGGATCTTTTATCCCTTACTAGCTCCTCCTCCTGTTGTTATTCCTCTTGCAGCGACATATTGAAATATTGAACAGAATCTATCTGTTCAACAGATTATTCCCTTTCAGAAGAGCATGAATTATCCTCCAGATTGGTTTATGTAACCAGCTCACTTTCCCAGCTGGAACAAAAGAACTGAACACGATGCTTAATTTGTTCTCTGTGGTAACTGGGGACCCAAAATCTGTTTTTCAGAAGCAAGTGTCAAACTCTGAAGTCAGCGTTTCCCATATCTTATGTTTGCAGGGACTGTATTTATCACCTTCCTCGCTAGAGAGTGCTTCTGAGCACGTGCAGAGTGCATTCAACCAGCATCAAATAGCCACAATCCATTTAGAATGAGTGGGGTCAGGCTTTTGTGTTGCTATATGGATACCAACATGATCTCCTCCATCAGTTGTTGGAGTCCCATCCCCATCAGTCCCAGCCACCATGGCCGGTGATTGTGTTTGATATGAGTTACAGTGCAACATCACACATTGGCTCCTCTGTCCTACTATTTTCTACAAGATAGGAGGGTGTGCACAAATATAAGGAAGCATAAAATTTGCTTTTGAGGTGTGAAAGAGAGAACTATTCGGGAGTTTATAATAAAAGCCTTGGAAAAGAATAAAGAGGAGTGAGGCATAGAACAGAACACGGAAATGTTTTTGCATAATAATAATAAATAATAATATTTTTTTATTTATATCCCGCCCTCCCCAGCTGAAGCCGGGCTCAGGGCTGCTAAAGAAAATTCTAATGGTGTGTATTGAGAGAGTGGATCCTAGTGAATAATTATTTTATATTTCCTTAGGTTTGAAAATGCACATTAAGGAATGCTTGCTCTAGAGATGACGACCCTCCTGTTTGTGTTGAAAGATTTACTTTAACCTTTGCACTGAATATTTATTTCTCTCATCTCAACAGCACTTTACGCCAGCGGGCAGATCCAGTTTACAGTCCACCTCTTCAAGTTTCTGGGCTTTGCTGGAGGCTCAAGGTTTATCCAGTGAGTGTGGCTGATACTGCTAACAAACAGCTACTGAAATCTCGATCATAACCTCACTCCTGGTGCACTGCGATCCATAACTTGCCCTGCAGTGTTCTATTCTTATGAGTAGTCCTGAGTTACAACTTCCAGAAACCAAAAATGTCAGTCTCTGGGTTAATTACCTGGAACTAATATTTAAAAGAATGTGGGGAAAACATAATAGGGGGGGGAGTCTTGAAAAAAGAACCCTCATGATTTGATATACCAGGGATGCACCAGAAGAAAAGCGTTCACTAAAATACCTGTTATAGGACTATTTCCTAAAAAGCAGCTTGGATATTGCAAGCAGTTTCTGTTCAGTACTACAGATGGATCACAAGCCCCTTATTTTTTTAGGCCAATCACCTCTGGGATACTTTTTTAATGTTGTTATTTTTTCCTCTAGCAGCAGCATTTACCCAGTTGCATGTTTGCCCTATTCACTACATGGGTGAATACATATTTAGAACAGGGTGAATCTGTAAAGCAAGCATGTAATGGCCACAGGAATAAGGCAAAAATAAAATAAAAGTGGTCTTGCATTGACAGGCAATGTAAATAATTACTTATTTATTGCGTGGCACCTCACATGTTAACTGGTTATTCTGAAAGCTTACAATTTTGCTAAGATTTGAATCTTTGACACAACCCTTAAAATTGCCTCTGTAGAAAAGCCAAAAATCTGTGCTCAGGATGTATTATGCAGGTTAGGAACTTTGCCAATAGCTTTTATGCAGCTTCTGTTTTCAAATAATATGGTAAAATGGAGGAAAGGAAAAACCTTGCAGTTGTGGCTGCTTGGTGGGTAGACCAAAATGACAAAAACCGTAAGAGGGAGGCCATGCACACAATTTTAGTTTTCTAGATTTTGGACCTTTATATGCTGCTGATACTTTCCAAGCAGTGAGGCCTAGAGGAAATATTCAGCTTTTAAAAATGCAAGATGTTTTTCACATTATAATATTGCATTACCACAACACTGAATAAATCTTTCCAGTTTGTGGGTATAAACGTTTTGTTGAACCACATTCCGACTGTATGGGGCCTAACTGAGGAGGGGCAACATGTTTGGCTGTTCAGGGCGCTTCTTCACGGTGGCAAATAAGTTAGTACTCCAAGGCTGGAAGAAAAATATCTGCCACTGGTTGTGCAACAGACTGAAGGCTTATGTCTTTTGGCAGCAAATGAAAGGGCAGCCTTCTGGCAGAGGCAACAGGAAGGAAAATATCTAGTCATTTGGGTTCCTTACGCCAATCTATTTGCATGAAGCAGCACTGTGTGACTTTATACTATCTTTTATTTATTTGACATTTTTCTGTCTTCCTCCAAAAAGAGAGCACAGGACAGCTAATGACATAAAGCAATAGATCAATCATAAAAACATGGAAAACGTCAAATGGCTGCTTATCAATAAATGCTTAACAGATAGTACCTCCCCAACACCAATCATACCTCAAAAGCCTGATGAGTTATCCAGTTGTGTGTGAACATAGCTGATTGCACCTGTGAGGGTGTTTCATAGTGCTGGCCTTGAGGATGCCGTCTTGTGTAAATATCTTCCTCACCACCAGTACTGAAGGAAGAACAAGCTGGACCTCTTCCAGTGATGGCAAAGTCTCCGTTGGAAAGTGCTAGGGTAGACACATTTTCTTTTTCTCTCCTGGATCATGCCGACTCCACCTTGTCACGGGAGCCAGGTTGAACATATAACCAACTCTATGCTTGGACCGACGAAGTAGTAAGACAGCCCCATGCTTGTCGTGGTGGCCATAAAGTCCTGATCTAACATGACAAGGCAGCCCTGACATGGAGATTGAAGTCCCCCAAGAGTAATATGCTGGGATTCTTCAAATCTATTCCAGAAACACCTCCTTAAGCCCAGTCAGGCTGTGTGGGAAGTGGTATACAAACAGCATCTTGTAAGACAGGGTAGCATGCTAACAGGGTTTACTCATCCCCTCTTCTTTTTCTCCCACACCTTTTCCTTGGTTGTCTCTTGTTCTTACTGCTTTATATGAAAAATTGTTCCACACACACACACACACACACACACACACAATTATTAACAAATGTGAGAAGAGAGAAACACCCAAGTTCTGTTTATTTGAACATGCACCAAGCTGCACCCATAGGAGGGGCTAGTGGCTCAGGTGCTTTGCTGCTAGTGCTTGGCTTTTGAGGCCAAAGTGCCATAAGACATTTGGGGCTTCAGTGCGCAGGTGGTTTCTGTGATGTAAAGCCCCCTCAAACAGATCACCAATTTGTTGATAGTATTTAAGCATTGGTGGTGGCAGAGGGGGGGAGCATTCTCTCTCAGTTTAGACTCTCCTGAACTGTGCATCAGGTAAAAGCCCACTTCAGCTGTATTTTCAATAATTGCAGGAAGCTGAATTATGAACTTTGAAATCTCATTTGGCAGGTAGTAGGTATGTTGTAAGAAACTAACTTTGATTTTCACGTTTTTTAAAGGATGGAAACGGAGTGGTGCGAGGCTATTATTTATCTGTGTTTCTTGAGCTGTCGGCTGGATTGCCAGAAACATCCAAGTAAGAACAACCACTGTTTCCCCCTGTGTTTGGAATAGGGTTGCACTCTGTGTCTGTGGTAATGTTGGAGGGAGGAAGCAGGGAGTCTAGTTAAATTACGTGTCTGACCAAACATGAAATGTATGCTCAAACCATGTGATTCTGTAGTAAAGAACCTAGGCAATATTACTTAGTCCAATCTTTTAGGGGCCTTCACCAAAAACTGTGCTCGATTCAAAAAGTCCTTTTTTGTGTAGAAAGGGCTTTGGTCCAGAAGAGGTTTCTAGGAATGGAAATGGTGTGGCAGTTTTTCCAGTTCCCCCTGAGCCCCCCTCCCACAACACTTCCTACCCTGTTCTGAATGGTTCCCAATCTTCTGGAGTGAGTCTTTGCGTATGCTAAGGCAAAGCAGAATTGTTGAAAATTGCCTGCCACATTTATGTTGAGGAAACTTTCCCTTGGATCAGAGCTTGTTTATTTACTTTATTTATACAAATATTTGTATACACAAAAAATAAAATGGATCACCAGCTGACTATTCAATGGAAAACATTTGTCTTATTGTCTGCATAAGCCTGGTGGCAAAGAAAATATTTCAGCAAATTTTTGAAGGTTAGTACAGAAGCCCTGCCAAGTCTCCATTCTTCAAGGAAGGGCTAATAACACTGAAGCTCAGTTTTGTGCTGATGTCAAATGAGCGTCACCCAGCTCAGAACTACCAGCAAATCCTACAGATGATCTTGGTGATCAAGCTGGGATATAAAGGTTCTACAAATATAAGGAGTTATTTCGTTTATGGAAGGGCAGATATAAGCCAGTTATTTTAAGAGTTGCAGAATAGCAGCACTTTTCTAGACTGCCCTTGAATAAAATAATTTTATTATTTAAACCCCACCCATCTGAATGAGCCATGTTAGATTTTTCCAAAACTCTATGGATTCTGTGACCAAAATTATGTGCCCGGGCATCCAACAGCAGGACTGCCTATATCAGTCATGCAAATTTATCACATTTGCATATCTCTGATTTAGCTAGTCATGGGGGAGATGGAGAGGGGGGAGAAAGAGAGTTGTACATCTCAGAATCTTCTTCAGCCACCTTCATTTTCTGAAAATTCACTAGGCATTTCCTGCTAAGGATAAGACCATCAATGGCTACTATTCGCCATGATAGCTATTTCCCCTCCACTGTTGGAGACAGAATGCATCTGAATACCAGTTGCTGGGAATCGCAGGTGGGGAGAATGGTGCTCCCCGTCTGCCCTACGTTGTCCTTATGTCCTGCTTCCAGGCTTCACACTGGGACAGCTGGCTCTAACAAGGGCTGCTAAATATTTTATTGGACATTTTGAGTGCGTGCGACTTTTGGCTTAAATGCCCTCTGCTTGTGGGGAAAGTGGCTTAAGTAATGCTAGTTTCATGGTCATATTTGGCAAGAAGGGAATATTTGACAGAGGTGTTGTGCTGAACTTGGTCTGAAGAGCTCTGTTAATTGCAGTGGGAAATCGATTTCAAATGCAGCCAAGTGGCTGGCCAGCCTGTCTTTCAGGTGAGCTAGAGGTTACCTGCCAAAACGTTACCATAGATGCTAGGTCATCAAGAATTTAGTCCCTAAGCAGCTTTTTAAGCACAGCTGATTCAAAGGCTTCAAAACATCCACAGCCAGATTGTGTCCTTGACAAGGAACCAAGCCTGCCACTCCTGTCAATCTGAATCTGAGCGACCTGAATCTAAGAGACCTGTGGCCCTCCCAACATGTTGCTGAACTACAGTTCCCATCATATCTAACAATTGGCTATGCAGGCTATGCCTCATGGGAATTGGAGTCCAATAGCATCTGGAAGGCCAAAGTTTTCCCGGCCCTGATGTGAATAAAAACTCTGGTCCCCAATCCTAGTTTTTCAGGGGTCGGTTTCATTTAGATTGCTTGAGTTTTGGGAGGTAAGCTACAGCTAATAAATGTGCTTTTTTGAAAAGGTCTGTGAAATAAGATGGGAAGGTTGGTTATGGGTTTATTTGTCTCTTCATATTTTAAATAATTTTGTTGGTACAGTCGTACCTTGGTTTTGAACAGCTTAGTTAATGAACAACTAGGAACTCGAAAGCTGCAAACCCAGAAGTAGCTGTTCCAGTTTGCAAACTTTGTCTCAGAAGCTGAACATTTTTGGTTGAAGACAGTTGTAGCCATGGTTGCACCGGTTGTTCTTACCCTCTTGTGTCAGGTGTGCCCTCCAGATAAGATGTTGGACTCTCAACAACCCATCAGCTTCTGGTTGGCGAAGGCTACAGTGGGCCACCACGGCAGTCTGGCATTGGTTGTTACCTCAGTGTATACCCTTATCATTGCACCCATCACATCAGCATTTTTTAAACATCCCAAGGAGATATCTATGGCCTCACTGTTGCTAGTCTTTGAAAAAAGGCTGAAGACACACTTATTCAAGTCTGTGTTTGGCTGAATAGTAGTGCTGCTGTGGTGGTTTTTTATTTAGTTGTATTTTCATGTGACTTATATGCTGCCCTGTGAAGGCAGCCATGCATTGAAATGCAGGTTTTTTGCTTTTTTAAACAAAACTAAAAGCTGGTTGGGACGCGGGTGGCGCTGTGTGTTAAACCACAGAGCCTAGGACTTGCTGATCAGAAGGTCGGCGGTTCAAATCCCCGTGACGGGGTGAGCTCCCGTTGCTCGGTCCCAGCTCCTGCCAACCTAGCAGTTTGAAAGCATGTCAGTGTGCAAGTAGATAAATAGGTACCGCTCCGGCGGGAAGGTAAACGGCGTTTCCGTGCGCTGTTCTGATTTGCCAGAAGCGGCTTAGTCATGCTGGTCACATGACCTGGAAGCTGTACGCCGGCTCCCTCAGCCAATAAAGTGAGATGAGCGCCGCAACCCCAGAGTCAGTCACGACTGGACCTAATGGTCAGGGGTCCCTTTACCTTTACCCTAAAAGCTGGTAGAAAGATGACATGCTTGCTATTTGATGGAAATTTATTAATTAGTGAAATGTAACTTAGGGTATAATTGTACCAACAATTACTGTAACAAAGCTTAACAATTATAACTATATAATTATAACAATTATAACAAAAGTAACTACATGTTCTTCCCCTTTTTGCCACTGCCTCATTCCCCTTCCACTTCCTCCTGTGTGAATATACAGAATGTAAGCCCCTGGGGTCCGGGCCCTGTCCTCTCATTCTTTGCAAAATGCCATACATGGGTGGCACTATAAAATTAATAGATGTTAATGTATGGTTCCTAAGGTCAGGTCTAGCATTGGGAGATTTATTTTCTGTTTGCCTGTGGCATTTTTGTTTTGTAGGTATGAATACCGTGTGGAAATGGTCCACCAGTCCACTAATGATCCTGCTAAAAATATCATTCGAGAGTTTGCATCTGATTTTGAAGTTGGCGAGTGCTGGGGTTACAACAGGTTCTTTCGACTGGACTTGCTTGCCAATGAAGGCTACTTAAACAGGCAGAATGACACCGTCATCTTAAGGTACGGGAGAGGCCTACTGCGCAAGTGCTGTAAGGGTGCAAGATGACCACAGATAGCTTTTTGAGGGTAAACAGTAGGAAAAGGAACCTCTTGGCACTACATCCTATATGGTGGGGGAGCAGCCCTTGCCTCACTCTATTACTGTATGTAGTGTCGTAATGGTGAGAGGAGTTCAGTTTAACTTGTTTAGTAGGCCTGTCTCTTAAAAAAGTTCTCAAGAATTTTAATTGAGTAATCATTGCCCAATAAATGTGAATATTGGCTGGACCTCCAAGTTGGTGCCTTTTGATGTATGAGGACTTTGCAGATTAATAGATGCAAGCTACCTGTCACTGTTACAGGGAAGGGTATTCTCTAATATAATTTTGATCTCTGTTACAGTAGCACTTCAGAAGCAAAATAAGCACCAGTAAACAAAGTGCACCTTTACGCTTTAGCTGATTTAATTCACTGATTTAAATTAGCAGCCTAATTTTTTAGCAGCAAATGGGATGAAGCTGGATGGCTCTGTCCCTCCTTTCAGATTCTTCTTTAACAAAGGTGACACAAGGTTGCTGTCGCAGCTTTGTAGAGAACCCAACTGCTAATAGAACATGTGTTATTCTTGTATGGGACTTTTGTAAGCATTGTGAAGTCTTCCCCTCCTGCCCCCCACAAGGTTCCAGGTGCGGTCACCCACCTTCTTCCAGAAATGTCGGGATCAGCACTGGTACATTTCTCAGCTGGAAGCTGCTCAGACAAGCTATGTCCAACAGATAAATAACCTTAAAGAGGTAAGCAGCATTGTGACACATGAATGCTAAATTGAGGGACAATGCCATTAGCTATAGTGGGTGGCTGATATCTTGGGGGGCAAGTGTATTGGGCTAATTTGAACAATGAAATCATGAATGTTAGTGTGTTGTGCTTGTTTCCCAGACTGCTGAGGGTTGAGGAACCTTTTTTATTTTCTGTATTTTGAAATTGGAAGCATGCTTCAATTTACACTTGGGTCTATAGGAAGTTTTCTTATGTTGAGTCATAACATTGGTCCATCTAGCTCAGTACTGTCCACATTGAGAGGCAGCAGTAGTTTTAGATGGGGCATTCCCTCTACTACCTAGAGATGTCACTGGGGATTGAACCTAGAACCCTTTTGCATGCAAAGCATGTGCTCTACCCCAGGCTTCCTCAACCTCGGCCCTCCAGATGTTTTGAGACTACAATTCCCATCATCCCTGACCACTGGTCCTGCTAGCTAGGGATCATGGGAGTTGTGGGCCAGAAACATCTGGAGGGCCGAGGTTGAGGAAGCCTGCTCTACCCTTTGTGCTGCAGCATCTTTCCAGATGTGCAAGAGCTGTTTGCCTTTAGAAGGACCTACCACTGAATTTCTGCATGAGTCACTGATCTGGGTGTGCTTTCTCAAGCAGGCAAAGCTGCTGCATCTGGAGTGATTGATCCAATCACATCCAATGTAGAGATGTGTCAGAGCTATCTGTCTCCAGGAGAGGCTAAATGGAAAGAGAAAAGTGAATCAGGAGTAGATGTGGTGGGTAATCTCTTTGGGTACGTAACTTGGGCACTAGAGAATATCTAATTATTTTCTCATGGCATCACAGCTCTTGCTGTCAGTCACCATGCGGTTTGCAAACAACTGGTTTAGTATTACAGTCGTACCTTGGATCTCAAACATCTTGGCTCCCGAACAATCAAAACCTGGAAGTGAGTGTTCCGGTTTTCGAACAATTTTTGGAAGCCAAACATCCACAGCTTCTGATTGGCTGCAGGAATTAGAGGCTGTGCTTTGGTTTCTGAACGTTTTGGAAGTCGAATGTACTTCTGGAACAGATTCTGTTCGACTTCCAAGGTACGACTGTATAAAGAATGTTGGCTACATTAAACCTATGCCTTCTGTTTTCCATATGTGTATGCTTTATTTCCTTTTTCTTTTTTAAATGACAGAGGCTTGCAATCGAGCTTTCTCGTACCCAGAAATCCCATGGCATGTCTCCCCCTGATACTCACCTCAGCCCACAAAGTGATGATGGTCCAGAAGCAAGACCTAAGAAGTCAGGATCAAACTCTGAAGTGCATCTTGAGGCTGTGGCCAGCACAGCATCTGCTAGAGAAGCAAAGGATGACGAGGAAGAGAAAATACAGTATGAAGACTTCAATGTAAGAATCCCCCTCTCCTGCCCTGGTGAATTTGCAGTAAAGACCAAACATGAGATCATGTCAATGGCCCTTTAGTCCAGCATCCTGGTTTCACAGTGGCCTACTAGATGCCTCTTCTGAGAAGCCCAGAAGAAGACGCTGAGCACAACAGCAACACTCCTCACTTGTGAATCCCAGCAACTGGTATTCAGAGGCGATGGTGAAAGGGAGAACACGGCCCATGTGGTTATTGGCCACTGATAGCCTTCTTCTCCATGAATTTGTCTGAGTCTCTTTCAAAGCCATCCAAGTTGTTGACCGTCACTATTTATTGTGGGAGCAAATCCCAATGCCTATAGACCAGCCTGTGCTAATGGAGAGGGGTTGTGCTTGGTAAGCAGAAAAGGGTAGATCACAGGTACACATCTGAAAATAGTAGCCAACCTGTTTTGCTAACTGTTGCTGTGTTGTTTGAATTTCGAAATAGATTACATGCTGGGTGGTACTGAGGGACATCTGCTAAAGGAGCCTTTTATCAGTGCTGAAACACACACCCTTTCAATGTCTGTGCCCAGAGCATGCAAATTGGTGTTTAGTGTTGCTGAATTCTACTATCTTGCATAATGTATAATGTATTCTGCTTTTGGTAGTCGTGGAAACCTTATTCATGGACCACCACCTTGGCTTTGGAGATTTCAGAAGGCAGTTTCAGACATACAGTATCTGTTTTTAATCAATAAGACCTAGAAAAAATGTTTTTTTAATCAAAGTAGAGATTCTCAGGGAGCTCAGTTCTGTACCTAATACCATGCCTTCCTTCCAAGGATGAGGATGTTCTTAGGTACTCTGTCCCTCTTACTTGCTACAGTTAGCAAGCCAATAGACATTACTCTTGTTCATTCCATGCTGTGAGAGGAAAGTCCTGTTCTGCCATGCTCCAGGCATCAGCAGGTCTCTGATTCTGGAATAGGGTCAGCTACCCCCTGGAATTCTGGGGGTATGGGCAGAGTCCTGTGTGTTCCTGGCTTACATAAGAATATAAGAAGTGTCTGCTGGATCAGACCGATGGGCCATCTAGTCTCGAATCCTGTTCCCACAGGGTTCAGCCAGATGCCTGTGAGAAACCTGCTTCCAGAGTTCCTTCTTTCCAGTTAACCAGCTAAACATTAGTGTCACTGCTTTCTCTGCACCAGGATAACCAACATGGTCCTCTCCAAGTGATGTGGACTTCATAATCCCCTGACTGTTGGCCTCGCTGGCCGGGGCTGATGGAAGTTCTTGGCCTACCAGCTGGAGAGCAGCATGTTGGCTGCCCTTGCTCTGCACTGCACACAGAAGCATTATCTCAGAGCCATTTTTGCATACTCTTGACTGCAGCATGAACTCTCAGATGGGGACCTTGATGTCGATCTTGTTGGGGAGGACGAGGCAAACCACCTTGATGGCAGCAGCTCTTCAGCTAGTTCCACAGCGACCAGCAACACAGAAGAAAATGATATTGATGAAGAGACCATGTAAGAGACCCTGTTCTTGTTCTGCCATCTTTGTTGTCTATTGAAATGGAAGCGCCTTCCATTTGGAGGTGGGGTTGGGAGGGGAAATCCTGCCCTACATTATTGTTGCTCCCAAGGCAGCTAACAAAGCGTAAGGACAAATGAAACACTGTAATAAAATTTTTATCTATTTTATTTATTTAACAAAATTCAGACAGCGCATGGCTGCAATAAAACCTGTAAGCAGTTTACAAAAAAACCCCAACATAATTATCAATAAAAGGACAGGTATTGAAAAGCATTCAGAAGATAATGAAAATCAACAAGCTAAAAGGAGATTAAAATTCATGTCCAGTTCTACATGTCTGAAAAGGCTTGCCTAAAGAAAAATGTCTGGAGAGGCAGCACAGAGGTGCAGAATAAGTATTGTGTGGCATCTGTAACACTGAAGCAGTCTGCACTTACAAATATTTGGCTTCTTTCTAAGACTACATGCCTGTACATTTCAAATGTGATGTTTTTTCCAGTGGTCTATGCTTTTAATAGAATGAGGGTTCAAGGGCTGAGAATAGTGATGAATGAGCATTTTTAGCACTGGGGTATTGTTTATGAGTTTTATTGGGGTTGTTGCTATTAATTTTTAAATATATTTATTTGGGATCTAATGATTCATGTGGAAATTGTTCAGTCTGGTTGTGTACTTTTTGATGTTTTGTTTATTGCTTATTACTACTTTTGTTAATCTTGTAGTTACGTATTTTTTATATGTTGGAATCCGCCTTGAGCATGGTTTTAACTTTGGAAAGGTAGCATACAAATAAAATGATTCATTAATTCATTGATAGATTGAGATAGCAGAATGAACTGTACCACATCAGAGTGTAAGTGGGAGATGAAGTGGATATTCAACACACTTGTGGCCATGCAATTGAACTTGCCCTCCATCTCCTCTCCCTATGTGCCCCCTAAAATCTGTTCTGGGGTTCCCCAAGCTATCTAGAACAGATTTGGGGAGGGTGCAGGGGGAGAGGATGGGGGAATTCTGTTGTGGAAATGGAAATGTTAAAGGCTAGAAAAAACAAGTCTTCCTGCAAGGAGAAAACTAGCAAAGCTAGAACCTTTTGGATACCTACCTTGTAGGAAGTATTGAAGTAGCTGAAGGGGTAGAATCCATTCCAGCACCCTGGGACTCTGCCGCTTCATTCTGCTGCATATATAGACTGAGCCTTAGATGCAGTACTTGAGTGTTGTAAGTGCATGTGTGAAAGAGTGGTTTTATCCCATAACAATGAATTTGCTAATCTGTGCAGTTTAAAATCTATGAAATTCTTTTAAGCACAAGTGATTTTTCAGAACAAAGGCTTCAAAGGAGCTCTTTGTTTTTGTTCAATTTGTTTCTTAGGTCTGGGGAAAATGATGTGGAATACAATCACAACATGGAGCTGGAGGAAGGAGATATTGTGGAGGAGGCAGCTTCTGCCGCAGCAGGTGCCTCGGGTATGAATGGGACCCTTTTCCCATTAAACTGCAGCCTGCTTTCCATCCTTCCCCTTGTTCTCTCACTGCCACGTCAGAGGCAACGCAGAGCTGTGTATTCTGCAGGATTTTCTATTTTTGGAACTGCTGCATCATGTACCGTATGTGGAGATTATTGCAATGTAGGGCAGTCTTCCCATTGGCTCACAGTCATGGGAGGTTTGCAGCTGAATTTCCTTAAGGGCTTTTAAAAAACGCATCAATGGAGTGCTGACGCTTCCCAGTCTTCTTTTTTAAAAAGAAAAGAGAAAAAGTACTCTTAAGTAGAGCCAGTGGTTGATTTCCTCTTTTGCCTTTTACTCATTTTCCTTTTCCCTTGGGAGTGTTGACACTTTATCTTAAACAGTGTGATCTCACTGCATAAGCTTCCTTACTGGGGTGAGGAAGGGATGAGATGTGTGAACCTCTTAAGTATCAAGTGGAGAGGAGTCCAAGGGAATAGTGCCTATACATTTGACTAAGTCAGACACAGATTCTTCATCTGCGGCTGGGATTTTGAAAGCTCTTGGAAGGTTTCTTTTTAAATAAGCACTTAAGATACCAGTTCTAGCAAAGATCTGTCAATTATCCTGCTAGGAGGGAAGCGTTGATGGTGTTGTATTGCAGTTCTCCTTATAACTGTCTAAATCCTATTGTGGCTCAGATAGCAATCACTGGCATACGACAGTTAAATTATACCTCTGTTAGAATTCCTTCTGAGCCAGGAAATTAATTCATATTTAGCTGATTAATACCACCCCCTTTACAGGAACAGAGGTGGAGGCATAATGTCTGCAGAACTAAGTGATTGATTGTGTTCCCTAGCCTTCTCTTTTTAAAAGTGTTTGCTGTCTGTAAAATCCTCCCTCACTGGTGTCTGTCTGTAACCCACTCAATTCTGAGGAATCTCCAATTTTGCTAATTGCGTGTTCTTAATCACCTGCTTTGCCAGAGCCCCTTAGTGGCTTTTTATATGGGTGTTTATTTTCCCCATTCAACTAACTTACAGCTGGCAACTAGATACACTGTTTCCCTGCATAGACTTTTGCACCAAGAGTAGTTTGGCTACAATCCTGTCAGACACACATACTGAACTCGCTATTTGAGAGTGTAGGGGTTGGCAACTGCAGTGGACGGGGCACTGCCCCACCAACCTCAACCTGCCCTCAGCCAGCCTCCACCTGCCTGCCTTCTTACTTACAACCAGGCCAGGGAATGGTGCTGCCTGTCGGCTTCCTCCTCCTTAGTGTTGCCCTTGTACAACTCAGCAGGGAGAAAGGTGGGAACAAAATTAGAACTATTAGAGCCAGTGTGGTGTAGTGGTTAAGAGCAGTAGACTCGTAATCTGGTGAACCGGGTTCACGTCTCCGCTCTCCACTGGGTGACCTTGGGCTAGTCACACCTCTCTCTGATGACTCTCAGCCCCACTCACCTCACAGAGTGTTTGTTGTTGGGGAGGAAGGGAAAGGAGAATGTTAGCCGCTTTGAGACTCCTTCAGGTAGTGATAAAGCGGGATATCAAATCCAAACTCTTCTTCTTCTATTACTCTTCTCTGCCTTCTCTGCCTTGGTCTCTCTGCCTTCCATCTCACCAGTCCCAATGGGCGGCAGCCACCCCTCACTTTAGAAGGCCTCCACTGCTGAATGTGAAGTGCTTTGGACATTCTTAAAGTGTTATAGAAACACTAAGGATTCTTCTCCTCCTTCCAGGTGGGAGCCATGGCTATCCCACTGCAAGCAGCCGCATGTCCAGGAGGGGAGGAAGCGCACTAGGCTCTTCAGCCAGTAGCAGCTTACTTGACATAGACCCTTTGATTTTAATTCACCTGTTGGACCTGAAGGACAGGAATGGGATGGAAAACCTGTGGGGCCTACAGCCGCGCCCTCCTGCTTCACTGCTGCAGAACAGAGGTGAGTGGATGGAACCCCCCCCCCCATCCAATCAACAGCATTAACAGGATGGAGCTTTCTGAATGGTTTCCTGTTCAAATTGCTTTGCTATACTTGGAATGGTTTTTAATGTGAAGCAACAGAATGTACTTCCATCATCCAGTTGTGTGTTTAAGTCGAAACCTTTGTGTGTCTTGGAATTGGCTGCTAAAGCTGTGCAATGCTAGGTTAGTGTCTGTCACATAGGGTCTCTTTCTGGGAAGGATTTATAGTCTGCACTAGTTTTCCCCAACCTCAGTTCTGCCCATCCTCATCTCCTAAGATGTTTTAGACCATAACTTCCATCAGCTTCAGCCATCATGGCCAATGGTCAGGGATGATGGGAGTTGGAGTTTAAAATATTTGGAGGGCACCGGGTTGGAGAAAGCTGAACCCGAACCTGAACCCTGAAGACAACCAAGTGGGTGTGCATGAGGTTGGATGTACACATTTGGCTGAAACCAGATATCTTAGGGTTTTTATCCTGTGTTGTCCACATAACTTACTGTTGTTGTCCAGCCTAAGAATTCTCTAATAATACATTCCAGTTCCGTTTTCCTTTAGTAACATACTTGCTGCTGCAGATGCTTCTCCTTGGCAGTGTTTAAGATGCTTGCAGTCTTCAGCCCATGGCCCATCTGAGCTCTTAGAGAGGCAGGCATGATCTCAGGGCAAACCAGCCATGTTTGTCATATTTTCATCTGTCTTTCAAACACTGGAGATGTATCTTAGCCTTAACTGGGCACGTGCCAGAGGAAAGGTGACCTAACCATACACATCCTTTTGTTGCTACAAACCAGTGAAGGTCAAACTTTAATGTTTTTATTTTGTTTGGAGTTAATTGGCCTGGAGCCACTGATACCTGGTTTCAGGTCACTTTGAAGCAACCATTTTGTTGACTTTAGAGAGCAGAGGATAAAATGATGATCCATCTGGTACACACACACACACACACACACACACACACACACACACACACACTTTTTCTTCTTTCCATAGCAACACCTCTTGTACTGTCAGCTCTAAAGATAGGAAGAGAGAGAGAGAGGCTGGAACAGAACTTGGCTGCTGCAGTCTGGCAAAATTGAGCAGGCTTCATGTTATCAGTAGAAGGAGAGGTGGCTAAGTGGCTTGTGAAGTTATCCAGATTCTTAGGCAGGGGGATAATGACAAGGTGGTCACTGACAAGGGAGCTCTAAATTTCAGCTAGGAGTGACATGATGGGGAGCGAACTTTACTGCCGTTTCCATTGCCATGTTTCGTGGTACATGTGTTGTGATTCTTTGAGTGGGCAGAGGAAGAGATCTGATGAATTATATCGTGTCTTGTTGGAATGCAGCTGGGATAACTATAGCAAATTTAAGGACTTAAACGAGGATTCTGATGTATATCCAGATGCACATTCTGAGCAGAACCCAGAGCTTCAGAGCGAAGGCAGTGCTGCTTCAGTTTGCCTTCACTGATGTGCCTGCATGGCCACATCTGATTTGTTTCCAACCACATTCACTTCTGCTGTGCAGACTGCATGGTTTGTGCTGGTCCTGTAGTTGACATTATGTGTGGTGTATGCAGAACAGCCAACAGAATGAAATTGTGGGCTCTGTGATTGTGAAACTAGCTGGGGAGTAGAAAAGGCGTCTTCCGCGGCGCAAGGCCCAGGTATTTGCTCTCTGTCTATAGACATTGTCTTGCTGGGCTTCTAACTTTTTTTTGCCATTTCCTCTCTGTCAAGCATCCTATTCTCTCAAAGAGAGGGATCAGCGGAGGCACCAGGCCATGTGGCGTGTTCCGCCAGACTTGAAGATGCTGAAGAGGTTGAAAAGCCAGATGGCCGAAGTCCGCAGTAAAATGTCAGATGTGAAGAACCAGCTGTCGGAGGTCCGGAGCAGCAATGCTTCTGATGGGCCAACCGCTTACTCGTTTTCTGGTGACCAGGGAACCTTGGCTACTTGTGGGACGGAGAGCTACAACAAGCTTCAAGAACTTGGGAGGGAGCTGCTGACAAAATCATCCCTCTCTAGCTGCTACATACGGAATTGTAAGTGGGGAAGGGGGCTTAATTGTCCCTTTTTTGCAGAATGGGCTCTGTCTGCCTGAGAACAGAAGTATGCAGCCTTTCTATAGCTTAGCCGTGAGTGTGCCTACTCTGAAGGTGGCAAAAGAAGCTGATAGCACGCGCTCATGGTTCCATTGGAATAGTTTTAAATAAACCTTTCCAGCCAGACATTTTGATTTGTGGATTTACATGTCCAGCAGCTTGGAAGCCTATATAGTTTTCTGATCCAATTTCAAACTGACTGCGCCTGTACTGTGAATGTTAAACAGCTCTTGCCAAAGCAGCCACCATGATGGTGGTTCTCTTGAGGGTTGTTTTTACTCAAATTAGTGGCCTCCTGGGATTCTAAGAATTCCAGCCCTGGGGAGTGTTGAAACATGCAAGTGTTGAAACAATCCGAAAAGACTTTCAGATGAGGTTCCTCATGTGGTGCGTTTCTGGTGCTTCACACAGGGCAGAGCAGGCCTGCATAACTTGATCTACCAAGCCCGGCACATGCCTGAGCCTATTGTGGCTTTCTCCAGGCGCATTCCATGATGCTGCAGTTGTGTAGGTTGAAAGATCAGGAGGGTTATTAAGCTGCCGGGAAGCTGTGTTCTGCTTGATAGACTGCAGCAGGCAGGCCCGGTGTAGAAATAATTCATTAGAATTTAAATGAAGCAAAACCTTCAATAGATTGATTTGATTTATTACAGTCACAGACCAATAAAAGTTGATGCAAACAGGTTCATTTACATAATAAGAGAACAGACAGAGGAGCCAAAAGGGACTTCCTCCTTTACTCTCTGCTTTCTCATTTGTATTGAGGATAGAGATAATTTAACTAATGTATGAAGAATCATCGCTTACACAGCAAGATAACAGGATTTCAGCGGGTCTACTGGGTAGAGAGTTCTTAATAACAATTAAGTAGGAGCCTCTTCATGTGCCTAAGGATCGCAGGCTGCTTCCTTACCCTGGGTCAGGCCCCTCATCTCAATAGCTGAATATTATCTACTCTAACAGTAGTTCTCCAGGGTCTCCAGCAGAGACAGGTCTTTCCTATCTGTGCTTCCAGAATATGCTTTTAGCTAGACACCAGAAACTGAACCTTCTGCATTCAATGCACGTGCTCACGCTGAGCTGTGCCCCCAGTAGATGCTCTGTGATCTCCCATCCCCAGAACTGGAATTACGAAGCTTTTAATCAGTTTAGGTGACAGATGTGCTTTGAGGTGCTCTGGTTTAGATACTAAATAACTTCCGTTGTAGCAGCAGTTTTCAATGATGGGGAGTAATTAAACTTGCAGAGTGAGAAAGGCATGTGGGGAGGTTTACCCTAAGAAAGGGAATGTCCCATCTCCCTGGGGGGCAAGTCACCCTCATTTTCAGAGTCATTACTGAAAGGTGTGATAATGGTAACATTAGTTTGCGTATCTTTGTTATTTTTTGATTTTTAATGCTGGTTATTTTAAATGTAGGTTTCCTTTTCTAAATCTTGCAGCCACAAATAAGAAAATTCATTCAAGCAAAGCTAGCCGAAGTGGAGCAGCAGGGAGTCTGTCTCTGCGAAGAGCAATGGATTGTGGGGATGGAAATCTTCACTTGAAGGGAGATTGTCAGATTTCCTCTGAAGGTATAAACAGGGTGTGTGTGTGTGTGTGTGTGTGTGTG
>JAXCMG010000018.1:3720615-3818102 GCA_034642415.1 Podarcis siculus | reverse complement strand
TCTCTCTCTCTCTCTCTCTCACACACACACACACACACACACACACCATAGTTACACTCTTGGATCCTGAAGATGCCAATATTTAAACTCTGACTTCTTCAGTGTTCCTAGTTATGAAGCAGAGAGGACTCCCCCAAAGAGGCAACGACAGTTCTGTTGATTTGCGTGGGCCTTCTTATTGCAGTATGGTTGCCTTAGCAACTGCATAGGCTTCATGCATCACCACTCTCTCTCTTTTCACTGAAAGGACCACATTGGTGATGCAGCCTGGATGGGCACATGGTCGGAAGGCTGCCTCTTGCATGGTGTCGGAGGACCTTCACTTAAGTGTCTTGCAAGTAGGACAAACATCCCCTACCCATATTGCGTTGGGATCTTGGAAACTGAGCAACTCAATGCAAGCATAGTATAGTGGGCACATTGCTCAATGTGGCAGTGTTATAGTACAGGTATTTTCCATCATCATATGTTCAGGGGAAAGCTGTGTGAGAAGCAGCTGCCCATCTTGCATTATATGGGTTGCATTATATAAAATACTACTACTACTTTTTAAAAGAAGTTATTTAAAACTGCTTTTGGTGTGTTGTGTTCTAAATCCCGGTTGTTTGTGTGTTCAGCCTTTGAGCTATGCTCAGTTTTTCCTGAGGGTGACCAAACAGGCCCTGAAGACCTCCCTTTTGCCACCGGAAAGGACGGCAGCACAAGGTAAATGGCAAAGGAACTGCTGTTGGGCTACTGGTTTCTGTGTGACTTGAAAGCCTCATTGTGGCAACTGACTTCAGTCGCCCTTGATACATTAACTTTCATGAGGATTTGGGATCTGTGGAGTGAGGCAGCTACCAGAGAAAACTGCCATTCTGGCACAAGTAACTTTCTGCCTGGGTGATATTGTAACATCTTAAGACTTGATAGGTTTCCTCACTCTTTATGCTTCTGTCAAAATCTGTCTTTCCAGGAGGATGAGATCCTGCTGAAGCATTGCAGTACATAGTTGCCTATTTGCATTGTTGCTGCAGGAGACATTAGGCTGCTCTGAGAGCTACTTGTAAGCCGCTCTGAGCCCGGTCTTGGCTGGGGAGGGTGGGGTATAAATAAAAAATTATTATTATTACTTGCTTTGCTTTCTCCTTTTTTGTTCATAATTCTAGGCTTGGCTTCTTTAAACCAGGCTGGGGGGAAAATACTTCAGGTGTATCCCTTCTCTTTGCTCCCCACCCCTTCAGAAGGTTAACTTGGGCTACTTCTGATAAGAAATTTCTTTCTCTTTCTGGCCCAGGTAGAGCAAGAGGTAGCAGGGGCTACCTGAAGTTGGATTAGCATTCATTAGCCCGTTGAAGGTGGCTGGCACTGGGTCCCTCTTAATTCACCTGCATTGTTTCTGGTAATGCCTTGTGCACATTTCCTTGCTCCTTCCAGTCCTTTTCCTACTGAAAATCTAGCTGTACTTGCTTTTCTGATCCTGCTTGGTGTCAACCTGCACCCTGCGTGCCTTTAAAAGGTGCTGGAGCCTCAGCCTTGCTCTTCATGGCTGAGGAGTTTGGGATGGGAGAGGGAGAAGGGGAAGGGAATGCCCACCCCACCTTTATTTTTAAGTGAATTGAACTGACACTAAAGCTGTTACACTTCTGATTCCTGAGCTGCTTACAGTGAAATGCCTCTATCCATGAGTCTCTCCTCTCTCCCCATTAGTCCATTTTTGGCCAGTTGAAAACACTTGTTGCCAAACTCTTTTGCCACTGTGCATTGCATTTGAGCTGCTAAAGGTGTTCTGTGAAGCTAAGCTGAATTGGCTGTTTCCTTTTAAGCATGAGTTACTGTATAAATGTTTGTTGCGTCCTCCTGAATGTTGTACTTAATGGAAGGATTTATTCGTAAATTGTCGTTCTAACTGCTGTAAAAATTCATATAGTTCAGATGAAAATGGTTTGCACTTTTAATTAATAAAATGAACATGGAAATGACAGTGCTTGTGCAGTTTAAACCACAGACCTTGGACTGAAAGGGATAGTGTGTGTTGTATGGGGATGGCAGATTGTATGCAAGAAATAGCTGTTAAAATGCCCTGATTGTTACAAGCCTTGTGAAGGGAGAGTGCCTAAAGCAGAGAATAATGTATATCCTTAGGATTTCATATCAATGCAGCAGCAGTGATGAAGGTGTTTAAGGTTGGGTCTGCTCCAGTGGGTAAACTTGGCCACATCCCTCTGCCAGTTGATATACCACTTGCTTTATTGGTCATAGCTTGATTGCTGAAATCTCCCAACCCACACTTCATAGTGCCCACGTTAGACACAAAGATGTAACATTTTCTCTTGAAAGTGTAGCTTGCACTGGGTAAGGTCAATTCCAATACTCCAAAATGTCAAGCCATTTGCAAGTTCCTCTGGTGATATTTTCAGTTAGAACAGCAAGACTGTGTTTTGCAGCAGAATTGAAGTCCTGTTGTTGCCTGACGTAAGCTCCCCCCCATTCAGTTTCTTTTAAAAAGTGACTGTTTCCCCCTCTTCAAAAATGTGGTTATTTCCCTTGAAATAAGTACACAAGAGCATAATGTTTGCTGTTTTATTAAGATATTGGTAGAAGTTGAACATAGTCCTTACCTTTTGTGAACAGCTTTAATAAATAAAATATGGCTAATACATGATTCCTACTGAACTTGTGAGCTATAGGAACAAAGTTGTCAACGGGTCCCAACAGAGTAGTAAAGTCATTTCTATTAAACCAACCCACTTCATTAGTTTTCATGACAGCATAAGTATATTTCAACAGGAACTCAGTAATACACTTGGCATTCCTAGGAATGTGCCATGGTAATGTTTTTAGTAATAAGGGTGAATCTCAGCTGGCTTTCCCCAACCTAGCTTGGTTTAGACTCTTCCCTACTTCTAGAAACAAAAAAGCAACAGCCAAGAATGGTAAGTAAAACAAACCTGTTTATATTTATAAACCAAACCTTCTGATACTTGTATAATACGGTGCTGTTAATACTGGAAGTTATAGATTAGTGTTTAATGTAATGTTAAAAGTGACTTTGTCACTTGAATGTATTCCTTGACAGTGGGCACATTCACATGGTGTGGTAAGCTCATAAACCACCATGACGTACTGTACATGAGTGGATTGTGCCCACTTTGCTCCTCTCAACTTATGCTAGCAGGAAACAAATCCTGATCCCTGCTTCGTCAGGGGTCATGATTTATTTTGCTCCCAGCAATCTGTAGCCAAGGTTTGCTCTTGACATACTGATCATGCTCTATTGAAGCAAAACATGATCCCCGGTTCAAACATAAGACTAAGCTGGGGGGGGGGGTCATGATTGGTTTCCTTTCAGCATAAGCGGGGCTGAGACAAAACAGCACCAAAAGGTGCTTTCTTGGTAAGCCATTAACTGTGGCTTACTGTGATGTGCAAACTGGGCCATTGGTGCAAGACTTTAACCTCCTCCAGTTGAAGGTTTTTATGCTGCACAGCCCTAACTCATAGGCATACGCAAAGCTGCAGTAGCCTCGCCTTGCTTCTCTTTTTTGCATGAGAATGAGCTACATTTTGGCGGAGCCGGCTGTTCAGGTTCTCTAGAGCTGTAACGAAATTTATAGGTAACGGAAGGACTGCTTGAATGTAATCTGCATAGTTGCTTTAATTGAATGTTCTAGGGAAAAGAGCACTGTGCCTCTGCATAAATGACAATGGACCACTATGAACAGAAGGCGAAAGGTAATGTTATACTCGATGAGATGGAAGGTTCTAAATTTAAAAGGCATTAGCAAGTGGCAGCTGCTACTTAGGAGTGTCGGCTGCTAAAAGCCACAAGAAGCAGGAACAGGCTCTGCCAAAATAAAGGATGGATATTCTCTTCCTCATATGCCCTCCCTTGCTTTTCTGAGCCAGGAAGTGAGTGGACAAAGAAGGGAGTGCTTAGCAGGGGAACCGCAGGAGTCTGCTTCCTTCTGTTGGGGGGGGAGGAGGGCTGAGTCACATGGAGTAGGCGGGTGTGTGCCTCCCTGGCTTCCAAACAGACAAGGACAATTGATGGCACTTCAAAATATAAATATTTTACTTCTACAACTTGTTAGTGCAAGTGAAATGGATTAATGGCTTGCTGCTCTGCTGCTATTCCATTTCTTGCAATCGGAGGCATTCCTCACAACTCTGTTAAAGCTGGAGACAGGAGACATTAGGAGAGGGATTCAATGAATCCCTTTGAAACTCACAGTGAAGAAGCTCACCAGCAGGTTTTGAACAGCCTCAGGGGAGAGGCAGCCTGGAGTCTCCTGTCCTCTCACCAACTACCACCACCACTACTAGTGTTCCTACACAACTCATGTAGCTGATGCAGATTATGAGAACTTGAGGGCTGCTTCAGCTCTTTATTGGAAAGGTCTCATTATGCAAATGTCACCACTATTAAAATACACAGATTTACAAAACACTTTACAGACAACCAACATTAACAGTTAATAAATACAGTTAGATACCTATATTTTTTGTACATTCTCACCAGCTAAAGGATCAAAGTACAAGATACAGAACACTGAGAATATCATTAATTAAAAAGGGGAGCTTATTGCTTACGTCAGCAAGCAGCAAATAAGGGCACAGGAGTTTGAACTGAAGAGAACTACGTCCTATCACCAGTGGCATTAAGAGAAAAACACACAGCATATCACAAAGCACTGCTTTTTTTTTTGCCTAGTGTGTAGAATTGAGCAGCTTATATTGGACCAAGAACTACTACTTTTAAATATGTATTCTACCATGGTTGAAGACTTGCCTCACAAATGGATCCTACATACTCTACCACTATGTAATGAAAGATGAACACTTTCTAGTTGTAACAATATTTTGTACTGGACCACACTAGGAATGGATGGCAGATTCTCTCCTGTAGGATGAACAGGATGAGCAGCAGATAATCCATGTATGAATCCACACATATGGAGTTACACTTCTTTTATAAAAAACATGAGAGCACACTCTGAGGCTAGTACTTTCCAATTATGACTGCATGTTGGGAAGAGGTCAAAACACATTTGCAACATTTTAGAATTTTGACATGTCTTCAAAGAACTGCACTTTTCCCATAGAAGCACAACTAATTGCGTAGAAGGGCATTGCAGTCTACCTTCTCCCCTGCTATGTCCTCAAGCATGGCAGCAGAAACAGCCTGCTCGCCTGCAGCTCCTCATTTCATTGGTAACACTTGATTTGTAACACAACGCACCTAAGGCTTGCAGATAAGTGGGAAAGTGCTGTTGCTCCTTAATTTTGGTTATTCCCCTCCACCCCCGGTGGGTAAAAGCCAAGACCTTTTAGCTTTCTGCACTTGATTTCTGAGTTAATCAATAAAAAGCCATTCAGAATAATTACCTAATTCTCCCCAGTCCTTAGGCAAATTATCAGTTTGGGGAGGGGTCACAGCCCAGGGGCAGAGCACCCGCTTTGCATACTGAAGGTGCTGGTTTCAATCCTAGGGCTGGAAATATCTTCATGATGGAGAGCTGCTGCTAGTCAATGTAGACAATACTGAGCTAGACAGACCACTGGTCTGACTCAGTATAAGGCAGCTTTCTATGTTCCTATACACTAATGTCAACCTGCATTGGGCAGTGATTCTGTTGCGCTAAAACTTAATCCCCATGGAATTATGTAATGTAACATATTCAGATCTGTGTACATTTAATGCCTTAGTATTTTAGATCATTCAAGCGAATGTTCGCAACCAAGAGACCTCTTCTAACATACTGTCCCTGATTATTCTGCATTTCAGCTATTTAATGCTAAAACTGACTTTATTTATATATATATAGAGAGAGAAGTGTTTTGCTCTTTAGTATGAAGGATGGAGACAGGCAATCATCAAACCCTTCCTGAACAACTGACAATTCAGAGTTCATCTAGTCTCTCTCATTTTACAACTGCTATAGCAAGCTGCCTTCCTCTAGTTTTCCCCCAGTCCCTTCATACTCTGAAGGTCTCTTGCAAGGACCAGACAAATAGCTGAGCCAAACACTACACTGCCATATTACTGCCCCCTCTGAATGGGGAAGGGAGAACTGATGACCAAAAAGTCTGACAAGCAAGTTGCTGGCTCCATCAGTTCACAGGACAACATATTTGAATCTGAACTAGCTTTATATCAGTTTGACACCTGAGATAAATTAGGGATTGGGGAGGACACAGTGGTGGAAAGATTCAACCACTACTATTATTAGATGCAAACAGTTTTAACATTATTACTTTTTTAGTTTAAAAGACTAAAATGTCACTAAGCACCCCAAAAGACTCCAAGCTATTGAAATTTCAATATAGTTTCAACTTTAGCCACAGGAAACGATCTTTAAAAACTACAAAAATTAGTATTCCCTCTTTATATGTTACATGGGGGCATAGATAAGATTAGTCTTAACTGGATATACAACAGGGGCTAGGAGTGCTCAAGTGCTAGATTCAAACCCCCTATGGCTTTTAATAATGTACCTGCAAAGCCTGCTGCTTCCACAATGGCTCTGTTAACCTTAAAGAACCACCCCACCAACTACAACCTGGACTGCTTCTGTCTTCCTCTTCCCTTCCCTCCACCCCACCTACAAAAACTGGCAGGATTTAAAAACGAGATCCTTCAAAAAATATTGCTCCACAGACTCATCTCAAACAGGTAACACTTTTTTTTGGCAATCTCTCTTTTGAAAGAATCTCTCTCCTATTTATTCCATCGTGTCACTGTCAGTATCTAGTTGCCATGAGCAAGATGAAGCTATAGATACGTGTTTGTGGGTAAGAGAGAGAATGTGTATGTGACATTGCTTAGAGAGAGAGAGAGAGAGACTGGCACACCAGCCATTATTTTATATTTTTTAGACTGAAACACACATTCCTAGGATCTATTTACATGAGTGGTGCATTCCACAATCACATGGTTCTGAAATGCTCACTCTTTTAAATTTACTCCTCATTCTGTGAATGCCTAACCTAAACTATTGGGGGGGGCAGGAGAGGGGGAATACAAAGGAGCATGCTACTTTGTACACCTCCAGAGGAGCCCAGGGTCTGGTATACAGTGGCTCTGCCTTTGCAGCAGGTGAATACTCTTGCCATGACCCCGGCAACAACTAGAGAAGCCCTGCCAGAGACGGCTTCTTATCAACTTATTTCTACGGCTGTTCACACTGCAGGGTGAGGCCAGAGCTAACTCTTCTGTGGGGGAAAGCAGCCTGTTCTCAAAGAGAAGCATGTGGAGCTTGGGCTTGAGTCTGGCTAGTCGCTGCCACCGCTTTGCATCACAGAAGTGAAGGGGAGAGAAAATGGAAGCTCTTCCTCCCCAAGATTTGAAGTGCTCACCTTCGAGCCTGCTGGAGATGCTGTACTCGTGGGGGCTTGTGGAGCCAGAAGGAAGAGAGGCTAGCTGCTCCTGGAGACTGCTCTGCCCGCCTGCAGGAGGCGCAGGGTCGGCCACTGTCTCGTTCTCTGCTGACACACCCTGACCCAAGGTTGCCCTCTTTGGTTCACAAGCGCTGAACCATTGATCTGAGGACAGGCGCTTTGCACTCTGAAGTTTGCTAGCTTCTATTTTCCTCAGGTCAATATAGCCTGGGTCTTCCAACACGTTGATTCTGGAACCTGCACTCAAGGTAGTTCTGTCTGTGAAAGAATCCACTCTCCCATCGTACCCTAGATCAGCAGGTGCGGAGACCTGGTGCTGAGGCCACGGTCTCTTGCAATCCCCGTGGTTTTCTTTATTGTCGCCGTTGTCTTCTTGCCCACCTTGGAAAGAGTTCTCTGTCCACTCTGACTCCTCACTGATGTTTACGGCCGTACTCATGTCCCTGAGAAAGACCACAATGACAGTGATGTTGTCGCTGGAGCCAGCGTCTCGAGCCGAAGCCACTAACTTGTGGGCCACCATGCTGCTATCCCCATTGTTCTCCTTCAGGTGGTCAGCCACCACTTTCACTGCTTCATCAGGGTTCACGGTGTCATAGAAGCCGTCGCAGGCTAAAATGAGGTAGTCTTCCGATCCATCCAGAACTGTGGAGCCCGAGTCCGCATCCCCACAGATGTATGGCTTGTGTTCTGCATCACCTGGAGGAGGTGGGTAAAGAGATCCAGAGAAGATTTAGGCAGCTGTGAAGTCAGGATAGATCAGTGAATTCTCTTTACTTCTCTGCTTAAGGCAGTGGAACTGCTGGAATAGTGAAGGCAGAATGCTCACTGGTTGGGAGACAAGGGCTTGAAATCTCTTGGGTGGGGACTCACTTCTAGCTCTCATTTGGCATGAAAGCCAGAAAACACGAGAAGAGGTGGAGCAAATTTAAAAGGCCTAGGAATCGACTGATGATTCAGAATGCCATCTTTTCTAAGCTACTGGCTAATGGGAGTTTAGACCTCAGTTTGGTAAGAGGCCCCCTTTTGGATTTGCACTGCTTTATGGGGATGAGAGGAAAGCTGTAAATCAAATTGGACCTTGCAAATTCAATGGGGATTCCTGAGTATAAAAAGCCCATTTTGTCTTGTGTTGAGTTTAGCATGCTGTCTTTCTCCCATACTCTGCTCATAAAGCACAGCTCTCCTAATAAGCAACAGCTCCCCACCTTCTGGGATGTTGCTGTAGCACTGCCTTTCCAGGACAGTGGAAAGACAAGTAACTCCTGCATTGGACATGCCCCTGCTTAGCACAACAAGTGAGCCCTGCACCATGCTCTCTGGTGTAGTCAGAGAGTGCCCCACTCAAAGAGACGACTGGCAAAATGCATCTGCTCCTCTACTTATAGAGCCATCTGGTCACACTCTGGTTTAATTGCAAGTGCAATAATCTTGTGCTGTTAATCCAATAAACACCTCAATTATGACTACTAGACTTCAAGATGGAACATTGATTTGGCAAGGGAATTCTGAAGTTGGAGCTGCTTGTCCCCTCATCAGGTATACTCCTCCTGAAAGCTTCCACTTTAACTAATACAGCTAACAGCTGATGATATTTTCCTCCATGCATCTGCCTAGTGTTTTATAAAGGCATATCTTTCTCTTCCCAGCTTTCTGAACTGAAAGGCGCTAACCTCTTTGTTAAAGGTGTTCCTTCTTCTGTACTTCCTCCAGCTCTACAATATTCTGAGATCTGAAGACAGATTTTCATAGCAACACTCTTAAGATCCCTTTCCCAGTGCTGAATTTGCCTTGTTCACTACTACAGCACTCTGAGCAGACGTTTTCACTGGATCTTTCACTGTGATTACAGTATCCCTTGGCTGGGAAGTCACAACCAATTTAGAAACTATATTTAGTCACTAAAACTCATAGGGGTTAATAAGGAAAGAAAATGAAGAAGGGAAAACAAAATAGACCAGAAGACAGGATTTCAGTTTCCTACCAATGGCTCTGGAGACAGACAGACTCCCATTGACTCGCCAAGCCCCAAACCAGACCACGCAGCCTCCGAGGGCCTCAATGCGCTTCTTCTCATCCTAAACCAGAAGGGAACACATAAGCTGGTCAAAGGCCGATGCTGGGGATTCTCCTAAACATTTCAGTGCATGCTTTCTCTCGCTCTCACACACTACAATTTACTTGCTGTGGCAATTTTCATCCATTTCCCTCTGAGGTAGAAATATGCTGGCCCTAAATTAATGGCTAATTACAGTAGCTAGTAGGCAACTG
Source organism: Podarcis siculus (assembly GCA_034642415.1). NCBI lineage: Eukaryota > Metazoa > Chordata > Lepidosauria > Squamata > Lacertidae > Podarcis > Podarcis siculus. The sequence goes on along the minus strand of JAXCMG010000018.1, from coordinate 3,808,451 downwards.
GACAGTGAGGGTCTGACAGGACCCAAATCAGAAATACAGAGGGACTGCCATCATCCATCAGTTGCTTCAAAAGACACATCTTTTTCTTTTGTTTTTCCTGGCACAAAAAACTGAACCATTTGACTATGGTTTGTTTTGGGTTTTTTTTCTAATACTGTTTTACTGTTTATCTTGTTATGATGTTGTGTTTGTTCCAAAGTTGCTTAGAAATGCTTTTATATAAATGGTGCAGTGACCACCACACCTGTTTCCCTTCCTGTGGGGCTAGAAAACCATCCACTCTGCCATTATCCCAGGCAAGGCTCACCTCACGATCCGGTTTATGAGGTTTCATCAGCTCCACTGCTTGGCCCCCCCTGACAAGCATCACCTGGGAGTCTCCCAGCCAGGCCACATACAGCATGTTCCCTCGGATGAACGTCACAACACCTGTGGTCCCACACCGCAAGCTCTAGGGAGAAAACGGAGCCTTAGTCTTGCTATAGACAGGCAGAAGCTGCCTGGCTGCTTCAGGCATTTTTAAACACACATCTTAACTGTAGCTAGACTGTGTACTAAGCAGGTGGTTGGATTGATGGACTATTTACTGTCAGATGGGCAGCATATAAATAAAATTATATTATTATTAAATACTTGAAGCCTATGGAGTAACAAGCAAAGATTTTACCAAGTTGCTCTAATGCACCAATGTGCAGTTCTGAGTTGTGCCTCTGCATATGCTGGTATATTAATCAAAACACTGCAGAGAATGTGAAATAGTCCCAATAAAGTGGAAGTAATTCTCTGAGGACTCTTGCCCCCAGTTTTCCACTGAAACAGCCTTTAGAATATTTGGAAGATTAACCTGTACCACAAGTTGCTCCAGGTAACAACTGTTTATTCTGTGGCTGGCTGCAGAAGTGCTCCCTGTTGCAGATCTCATGGCACAAACGGCTGCCCCAGGAAGAAAGCTTTGTCCAAACCCCTTTAATCCCCACTCCTCAGGGGAGGCCATTTAGATAGGCTCAAATAACTGTTGAGCAGATTTTTCAGAATTAACCTCCACCCTCACCCGAATTAATGTTGCTCATTCACCTCTCTGGCTGCCTTCTGCACAAAGCGTTCATCCGTCACTTGGAAGGCTTTGCACAGTGCCTCTGCAGGGTCATGCTGGAACATCTCTTGGTGCACCAGGTTCACGTGGAGGTGGATGGAAGCATAAATGGCAGCATCCACTCCTCCGTGGCCATCAAATACTGCAAAATAGGCCTGCTCCTCTTGATCCTGCCAAGAGAAGGGCATTGATATGATGAACCCCTGAGAACGACGCTGAGAAAGGCCACCAACCTGGATAGTTTTAAAAGAGGATTAGACAAATTCATAGAGAAAAGGGCTATCAACGGCTGCTAGCCATGATGGCCATGCTCTGCATCCACAGTTGGAGGAAGCAATGTTTCTGAATACCAGTTGCTGGAAACCACAAACGGGGAGAATGCTCTTGTGCTTGAATCCTGCTTGCTGGTTTCCCACTGGCATCTGGCTGGCCACTGTGAGAACAGGATGCCGGACTAGATGGGCCACTGGCCTGATCCAGCAGGCTCTTCTTATATTCATCAAATAGCACAGGCAAACAGCTTCAGCTGCTGGCATTTTAACTGGGGATGGGGGACAAAAGCCACACTCAATAAAGAGCTAGGTGACTTGACTATTCTGCAGCTGACAACAACTGATTAAGTGGTTGCAACTGGGTTGCTGGTTTGGTGATGTTTCTCTGTTCTCTGATTGGACAGTCATGAGCTACATCGACATCACTAAGCTTATCTGTGGGTACAGCAAGTGCCAATTTCTTTCTGTCTCAGAACACACCAGCGATCTGTTGGCTCTTGTCCCACTTGAGATTTGATAACTGTGTCCTAGCTGCCTCCCGTCCATTCTCCTTTCCTCAAAAAGCTATTTACCTCAATGTTGAAGAGGGTGTTGAAGTCTGGAATGCAGACGTGTTTGTCTTCCATCTTGCGGCGCATGTTCTTAATGGCATGAATGGATGTTTCATAGTAACGGTGGGGCTTCGGCTGGAGGGGAAAGTCCTTTACCCAGCTGCTGCAAACCTCATGGAGTTTGCTGAACACTGTACGAGCCAGCTTCACTGTTTCTACCTCTAAGAGACCGGATACAAGAGAAGAGGAGAGTGGACATGTGGTCTCTGCTGAAATAAGAAGCATCATTGTGCTGACCAGGAACTTCCAGTGTGGGGGTGGGAAACATGTGTCTCCCCCCCCCCCCAGATATTGATGGACTCCCAGCAGCATGGCTCCAGGGTCAGCAGGAGGGAAACTTAGTCCAGCAACATCTGGAGGACCCCAGGTTCCTCACCCCTAAACAGATAACCTCTTTTCTGTCTATGTTTTATTGAAATTTTCAAATGTATCAACACTATGTCAGGTGCTTGTAGCAAACAAAACTACATACTAATTTGCAGTCCCACTCTACAGATCGTATGCAGAGATCCCTTTACACAACTAGTGAGGTCCCCAGTAGTATTTGCACAGTCTACCTTCTGTTGTGCTTTCACAGTCTTAAAATGAAGCTTAAGTAGGCATAATTTATCCACCAAAAGTAGCCAGGGGAAACTGCATTCCTTTGTCACTTGACAGAAGTAACCTCTAATCTAACTTTGTAAATAAGTCCAAAAAAGTAGTAGTCTGGGCAGCAGGGGGGAGGGGATTACATGTTTCCAGGGTGGCTGCAGAGGAGGACAGAGTCCATCCCGCTGCCAGCATGCTTATTTGCCTGCATATAATTCCTTGTTAGCTATGGACCAGGTGAGCTCTCAAATACAACGCTGGGGTAATGAACAATTTGGTGTGATGGGTCAGAACATGAGCTATCAAACCAAAACTATGATTCAAGTCTGCTTCTAGCCACTTAGTTCATTTATCCAAATTTATTTTCCAGTCTCATTTTAACCAGCTGCTACATAATTCTGAACTTCTAGGATTATCAATATGTCTTTTGGGTTGCATCTCAGCTGCAAAACACTGACCAGAACCAGCTGTCTGGTGTCTGCCAGTCCTGAAGCAAATAGTTAATCAGGCACACTTCCTTGGCAGCTCTCCAGCCTGATACATCTCTAATGTAGTCACCACTGAGGAACCAGTTGCTCATTTCCATTCTCCTCACTAACGGGGTTTCCTGGCAGCAGGTAGTGAATATTCCGATATCAAAAGTCATCAGAGCAAACCACATGGTGATTTCCCCGCTCCTCTAGTCTAGGCAGTTGCCAGTCCCACAAGTGAAACACCACATTGGTTGCAGAGCTTCCTCACCCAATACCCTGGAGAAAGGCACTGTCTTTCCTGCAGCTTTGCACATTTCAGAAAACCCCTCTGAAGGAAGGTGCCCATTTGCTGTGCTGAAACTTTAAACGCAGCCCCCTGTGGATAGCACACACAGTGTTAGCATCATCAATAATTACTGCTTCAGATTTTTTTTTAAAAAAAGAGCCCTCAACAGGCTATCCACCCCCGTGCAGCTGAAAATTACTCATCAATCGTTAATGTTGCAGTGCCAAGCTAGGGCTGAGTCAGCTGTCATCCTGCCTATGTCATGCACCATTTCATCTTCCCCCTGCTGCCTGGGAACCATCAGGGCTGGAAGTGCTGCTTAATTGCATCAGTTACAGTGGGAGACCCGGCCCAGCCATTTTACCCAACAATGGCAATTGGCTAGCTGACAACTGCTGCAAAAACGGGACATGTGAAGGAAGGAAAGCAAATTTGTGACCCATTTCCAATGGTAGATTTGCATATTCTTTTGACGTACCAAAATTCAAAGCTGCTGGGGTGCTTATGCGGCTGTTTGCAACTGAAAGCTGATGAGTTCATTATGCTAGCTGAATATTCCTTGAGCTCAATATAAATATAATGCAAAGTATAAAAATCAATATGAAACAAGGATTGTGATTACGCCATCATTAATTCAGGTGAGACTTGTATAACTTTCAGGTTCATTCCTAAAGCCATCAAAGAAGGAGAGGAAGGTCAAGGCTTTCAGAAGAAACCACATGGTAACTCACTTTGGGAAGTCCTCCTAAGAACCTCCCATTCTTTAAGAACCTCTAGTGACATGGGTGATCTGACACTAAGTAAAAGTGAAACAAAAGAAGTGCCATGGTCAGATCACTTCCTGGTGCAACTGGACTTCTCCGTGACCCTTCCCCTCTGCAGGGAGGTGGGACCAATTCGGATGGTCCGCCCCCGCCACTTAATGGATCCAAATGGTTTCCAGAGAGTGGTAGGGGATGCTTTATCCCATGTTGATGGCCTTTCAGCTGATTCCCTGGTGGCCCGCTGGAATGCGGAGTTAACTAGGGCTATCGACTGTCTGGCTCCGAAGCGCCCTCTCCGATTGCATGGAGCCCGGACAGCCACGTGGCTTTCTTCGGAGCTGAGGGCGATGAAACAATCGCTGAGACGGCTAGAGCGTCGGTGGCAGAAAACTCACTCCGAATCTGACCAGACACAGGTTAGAGCTCAACGTCAAGCCTACCAAGTGGCGATAGCGACGGCGAAGAAGACTTTCTCCACCACCTCTATTGCATCTGCAGAAAATAGTAGCAGGAGACTCTTTCAGGTGGTTCGCAATTTAACGGAACCACCTTTACCACCGGGGCAAGATCTCCTGCAACGATTTTGCAAAGTTTTTTGCAGATAAAATCACTCATATTTGGAAGGAGCTAGACACCACCGTGGGAGCAGGGCTGGGGCGGGAGAGTGCTAGAGCTCTGTCTGGTCAAGTTGCATGGAATCAATTTCAATCCGTTACCCACGAGAATGTGGACAGGCTGCTTGGACGCGTGAAACCAACCACCTGTCTCCTTGATCCTTGCCCATCCTGGCTAATAAAAGCAAGCCGGGAAGGGCTGGGCGATGGGCTCTGCGGGGTGGTGAATGCTTCCCTCTGTGAGGGAACATTCCCAGATCTGTTGAAAGAGGCGGTCATTAAACCGCTTCTTAAAAAACCATCTTTAGACCCGGCCAGTATGGCCAACTATCGCCCAGTCTCAAATCTTCCATTCTTGGGCAAGGTGATTGAGCGCGTGGTTGCTGAACAACTCCAGGCACGCCTGGAGGATGCAGACCATTTGGATCCCTTCCAATCGGGATTCATGGGACTGAAACTGCCTTGGTCGCGCTGATTGATGATCTCCGGCGAGCTAGGGACAAAGGTGAGAGTTGTTTCCTAGTTCTGCTGGATCTCTCAGCGGCGTTTGATACCATCGACCATAACATCCTTCTGGACCGTCTAGAGGGGCTGGGAGCTGGGGGCACTGTTATACAGTGGTTTCACTCTTTCCTCCTGGGCCGTGTTCAGAAAGTGGTGGGGGGGATGAGTGTTCAGACCCCTGGGCCCTCACTTGTGGGGTGCCTCAGGGTTCTGTCCTCTCCCCCATGCTTTTTAACGTCTATATGAAGCCGCTGGGAGAGATCATCAGGGGGTTTGGACGGGGTGTCCATCAATATGCAGATGATACCCAGCTGTATCTCTCTTTCAAATCAGAACCAGTGAAGGCGGTGAAGGTCCTGTGTGAGTGCCTGGAGGCGGTTGGAGGATGGATGGCGGCTAATGGATTGAAGTTGAATCCTGACAAGACAGAAGTACTGTTTTGGGGGGACAGGGGGCGGGCTGGTGTAGAGGACTCCCTGGTCCTGAATAGGGTAACTGTGCCCCTGAAGGACCAGGTGTGCAGCCTGGGAGTCATTTTGGACTCACAGCTGTCCATGGAGGTGCAGGTCAATTCTGTATCCAGGGCAGCTGTCTACCAACTCCACCTGGTACACAGGCTGAGACCCTACCTGCCCGCGGACTGTCTTGCCAGAGTGGTGCATGCTCTAGTTATCTCGCGCTTGGACTACTGCAATGTGCTCTACGTGGGGCTACCTTTGAAGGTGACTCGGAAACTACAACTAATCCAGAATGCGGCAGCTAGACTGGTGACTGGGGGCGGCTGCCGAGACCACATAACACCAGTCTTGAAAGACCTACATTGCTCCCAGTACGTTTCCGAGCACAATTCAAAGTGCTGGTCTTGACCTTTAAAGCCCTAAACGGCCTCGGCCCAGTATACCTGAAGGAGCGTCTCCACCCCCATCGTTCTGCCCGGACGCTGAGGTCCAGTGCCGAGGACCTTCTGGCAGTTCCCTCATTGCGAGAAGCAAAGCTACAGGGAACCAGGCAGAGGGCCTTCTCGGTAGTGGCGCCCGCCCTGTGAAACACCCTCCCATCAGATGTCAAAGCGATAAATAACTACCTGACATTCAGAAGACATCTTAAGGCAGCCCTGTTCAGGGAAGTTTTTAATCTGTGATATTTTACTGTATTTTTGGTTTCTATGGAAGCCGCCCAGAGTGGCTGGGGAAACCCAGCCAGATGGGCGGGGTACAAATAATAAATTATTATTATTATTATTATTATCCTTTTTGTATTTTAGCAACTAGCTTAAGTAATTTATGGAATCACCATACATTTATAATGCAGAAATGCTTCTGAGTTCCTCTTCTCAAAACAAAGCAGGACTCATTTCCAACATACAAACTGGAAATTAAGGCTCACAGCTTGCCTTAAGTCACCAAGAAGCTGTATGCCAATGGGGATATGAAATCCCAGCCTGCTCAACCCTGTATCTGAGCCACTGCCCTCTGCATATGATTCTGCCACAGAGTCACTGGTGCTGACCCATGTTCTCATTCTGCTAACTGATACATTAGCGTGTTGGGCTCTGTACATTACAAGCTTAAAGACATTCTAAATAGGGCAGCTGCAAGGAATTTCCAGCTCTCTCAAATATTCTGTGTAGAATGATTAGTTTGAAAAATGTCAACATTTCCTTGGAGACTGTCAAATATTTATGCAAGTTTTAACAGATCTCAATTTGGAACTAATGAGGGCTGCTCAGCCAGAACAATGACAAATCTGCTTCATTCACCTGCACAGAATTGGGAAAGGCAGAAAGACCTACAAATGAGGGCAAAGTATAGGCGGTATTAGCCTCTGCTGTAAATAACACAGGAACTTAATTTTTTATATTTTAAGCAAATGCAAAGGAGGGAAGGATGACAATATATTTTCCAGGCTGAACAACAAACACCCTGTCAGCTTCTCCTATGAGATGCTATCTTTCATTGTAACAAGCGTTCTGGGGAGCCTGCAGAGGGAGCTTAGTCAGCACAACCCAGAATGAATTACAGCATGTGGCTGGAGGATGGAAAGTTTTGCTGCATCATAAATACAAACAAGTAAAAAGGGAAAGTTTCTTTTGCTTTTTAAAAGATTGCCTTTAAAAAAAGAAATACATTGTGTTGCAAATGTCGCAACAACAATGACCCCTCTGAAATTCTCCTGAATTTTCTGAGAGGAGAATAATGTGTGGACAATGAAGAAACATACTACCCCCCTTAGAATAGCCTAGGACAGGGCTCCTGAAATAGTCACAATGGATGTCACCCCATAAACAACTGTCCGAAGGTAAGATGCAAATCAGAGGATTCTGCTTGCAATGCTGTTCCTGTTCTTTGCTGGGGGGGCGGGGAATTAAGCATCATGCTCCACGGCATCAAAGCCAAAAGGAGTAGAGAGACTTGGAGTTGATAATTAAGCAGATGGACTGACATTTCATCATGTTCTGGGATTTTATTTATTTCATAACATTTATACACTACTTGACTGCAAAAACCTCAAAGCGTTTTACAAAAAGATACTGTATATCAGGCACTTACGTATGATCCCATCGGGGCTATCCTCATGCTTGGGCAAGTAATGTGCCGAAAGATCACTCTGGAGGACTTCATCGGCTGTCGCACGGGCTAAAGCAGCCGCCAAAAATGAAGGGCAATTACTGGAAGAGAAAATAGAATTGGGAAAATCATTTTTCTGCTAATAAGGTAATTGACAAGTTCCACAACACAGAATCACACAGGACAATACTAACTAAAATAAGAAGGTGAATTTTGCCCAAAATGAAAACAAATAGCACTAGTCCTTTGTCTCATCTTTCCTAAGAAGAACTTCGAAAGAAAAAGCTGGACCTTAAGGGCTGGTCTTTTTCTTTTGAAAGGTTGCATTGTTCAGCTTGCTATCTTGGTTACCCTCCCCCAAAATCGCCACATAACCCACTGCAGAGCTAGATCACTAGCACACTTTTTTCTTTTTGGTGTTACTGGCATGGGCAAATGAGATCTAATGGAGAAGAGTGCCCAAGACTCTCAGATGTGAACCAGCAAGTCCACAATGCAAAACTCAGTTGCTTTTAATGCACTAGGGTAGCCACTTGGCAAACCACTATTCTTTCAGCAACCCCATCTGCAAGTATTTGGATACTACTACTGTTTTCAATACTGAATTAACAGGGTTATAATAAGTATTAACGCTGTAATAATAAATGTGGGGCAATTTGAATACTCCACTACTGATTCTAAGCATCAAATGTTATCCTCAGCGTATGCACATCTATTTACTGCAATCTTTCCCGTGGAGTAATATCTGCCATATGTTCCAATCTGCTTAGAGGTAGACGTGGACCTACTAGAAAGAGCCCAACATGGCCACAAGTACAACTCTGTACAAATCTGCATGATGTACATATCTTATTTATTATGGTGTGTAACACTTTGCAGCCTAAACACAAGTTTTCCCTAGTAGCAACAACATGGAAATTGAAACAGGGGTTATGGTATGGTCTCTGTCCAAATGTCTTAGAGCTCAGTAACCCACCCCTACCCTGAAACCTTACACTCTTGAGTAGCAACAGCCTTCGCTTTGCACCCATTAGGAACATTTGAAGCTGCCATTTGCTGAGTCAGGTCATTGGTCCATTTCGCTCAGTACTGATGACACTGACTGGCAGCAGGTCTCCAGGAATTCGGACAGGAAGTCTTTCCCAGCCCTACTTGGAGATGCTGAGGACTGAATCTGGGAATCTGGCCCAATGTATGTGCACTACCATTGAGCTACAGCCCTTCTTAGTCCCATTCATTATAAAGCCACTTTACTCAGTGCTTCCCAGATGATTGCTTTTGCCAACAAGCAGCCTTTTGAAACTGTAAATCTGGAGTGTCATTACATAAAGAGATTTATAACTTAAGTGCATATGCTAAATTCCTGGCTATTTCAATTTTTAGCATTTCATGTTTATGTAAGTTACCGTATTTTTCCATGTATAAGACTACCCTTATTTTTTTGAACCCAAAATTAAGAAAACAAAACCCTAAAATAGAAGTGAAAATCTGGATGATCTGCAGTGGCAAGTTAATCTTTTTGGGGGCAATTGCCTTCAAAGTTTCCTGCATGGGGTGCATGCAGTGCACCGTGGTGCAGAAGGAAAGGCAGCAGCTGGGGCACCGCATGCTTCCCCTTGGTGGCAGCTGCTGCTGCGGGGAAGCGAGGCGAGGGAGGCTCCCAGGCAGGAGAGCCGGAGGAAGGCAGCGCCCACTGTGCGCCAGGCCATGCCATTGAGCAAAATGAGCTGAGGAAAGTGGTGAGCAGGCTGGAGCAGGGTGGGAGTTTGAGAGGGGAAGGGGGGGAGGAAAGAAGGGCAAGGAGAGGTAGCTGAGGCAGCTGAAGCAACGGCAGTGGCAGTGGCAGCTGCTCTTGCTCCGGTGGTCGAACCAGCGGGGGCTTCAGGAGCCAGTCGCCAGCATGCAGCCCGGAGGGGGAGGAGAAAGGGGGGATGGCAGCAGGAGGGACCACCTCAGCCCACCCATGCCATAATCCTGGACATATGCTTAAATATTTTTAAAAAGTCCCCCTGGATGCCCATGTTCTGTGTACAAGACGACCCCCATTTTTTTTACTTTTTTTTATTTAGCAAAAAAACTCGTCTTATACATGGAAAAATACGGGACTTAAACATAGGGTTAAAAATAAAATACCAACAATATCCACCAAATGATATCCTGTCAAGAGTCAAGTTCTAGCCCTTTAACTTAAATGCCATCAACACGAGCCCTTTCTCAGCATCAGCAGTTGTGCCGACTACCCACGCAGTGACTTCAAAGCTCAGTAATACGCACACTAATGAAGCACGACTAGCATGGGATATTACAGAGTCTTTGGGTTGGTTTTTCCTGGCACTAGGCAAATCCTTGGATACCATTTAGCACACAGCAAGATGCTGGCTCTCCACATCCATCAGCAAAAATGAATGCACTCTGACATGCTCTTCCCAGCTCATTTCCAGCATGCTCAAAATGCAATCACAGATTTATAAAATGAATCGCTTTATTTAGCTGAGGTGTATCTGTGTGTGTATATTTACAATGAACTCCTGTGTCCCTGAAAACTATCACAGTTTGTTGCTATTTCATCTCATGCATGCTGTGTTAAGAACTGTGATACACTCAGGAGGCTCTTGAGAAAGGGGCTACAAATAAATCAACAAAAGAGTCAACAAATAAATATATGTAGCCACCCATCCACAAATCTGATGTAAAGGCAAGCCAAATTATAAAATTTGAATGCATAAATTAAGCATTGTGTGTGTGCGCGCACACAGACATCCTGGGTGGCTTTCATACTAAAGTAACAAAACCTGATTATTAAAAATACAAAAAGGAACAAGGTTTTAATGACCTGATCCCATTCCCTCTTGTGTGAAGTCTTCTCCATTAGTCTCTCTTCCTTCAAAGCAGCCCACAAAACCCCAACTTTTGTATTATTCCTTGATTACACCCACAGCTAGCTATCCTCAACTGCAACGAAATCTAAACATGCTACACTTTCTCTCATTCATCCCTGCTTGCTCTTGCCTGTCCCTCTGTTCTCTCTTTTCTGGCAAACCTTTGACTGTAAGCGTGTTTGGAAGCAGACCTGCCTTATACTTACCATATATAGTGGAACACTAAAAATAATAAAAAGTGCAGAGCCCTGTTCATACAGGTAGATGACCTGAAGGGTCTTTTGAGAAAAGAACAAGGAGCAGTAGGCTTCCTTCGTCATTTAAGGAAGCCTACCGTTCTTTTCTCAAAAGACCCTTCAGGTGCCACAAATGCCATTTTCTCCTCATTTGCCCGTAGACTGGCAATGGTGGTGGTGGGTGGGGAAGGCAATACACCAATTCCTACTGAGTCACATGCTCCTAAAGCTGCAAGTTGCCCCTTGCCAGTTCAGAATATGTGGCATCAAAAATAAATGTTTTGGCAGAGAACATATGCTATTTGAGAACAGTCACAGTTCAGGTCATTATGGAAAGCTAAACTGAGGATCAGGATAGAGCAAGGTATGGCAAGGGTAGGAAGCTGCCTTGTAGGAGACCAAACTGTTGTTCTTCTACACTGGTACTGTCTCCTCTGACTGGCAGCTGCTTTCCAGGGACTCTGGTAGAGATTCTTCCAATCTGAACCCTTTATAAAACTAGAGGTGGCAGAGACTAGGGACTTTCTTCATGCAAACATTTTCTCTACTAATGAGCTGTAGTTTTTCACCCTATCACAAAAATGAAATTGAAATCCTCCCATGATTTTTAAAATGTAACTTTTCCATTAGCATTACCAGAAAATAACCACTGAGATGCAAGTGACTGGGTTTTGCCAACAGCTACCTATGTGGGTCTGCTTAGTCCACACCTGTGAAGCTTGCACACTTGTATCTAGCCAAAATTTCGAGCTAATACCCTGACAACGCTGGCTTCAACAAAAGCCACTCAGGGTGTTATTAGATAAATTAGATGGTTTTGGAAGTATATTCTTCCGACTCTTTGGCAATGCAAGCACTTGGCACAACACCCACAGCTGCACTCCTGTACTCCTGGGAATAACGCCACTGAACTGGAAGGCAGGCAGCTTCCATCAATTAACTTTAGAGGGAAACAGTCTGAAATAAGCTCATGTCACCTTATTACATTTGTCTGGGCTAATGGCTCCATTTAACATCAGAGAGCCAGTCAGAGAGTAAGGAAGAGATCTCTATAAAAAACACTTATTCTATACAGTTCTATTTCTGTTCTAAATTTAATACAAAAGTTACCAAACCACCAAATTCATAACACAGTCATTCAACAATTTTGATGGGCAAGATAAAGGGGGGAAATCTCCAGGAAACCTCCCCTTCCTGCACCAGGATATGCTCTTCTAATAATACCAACAGACGGCCACAGAATTAATTGCCTTTGACATCTGTACATTGCAAATCTTCTTAGAGAGGCTTTCCAGGACTGCAGTGCAAGCAGGGAAGTGATCAGCTGGGGCAGTCCCTCTGCCTCTGACTAGGAACCATCGGAATCTCTTTCCAGAGGCTTTCGTTAAGGAACCTTAACTGGATTGCTGTGCTCTGCCAGCCAAGACTAGACAAGAATCTGACTGCTAAACAGTGGAGAAGATGTCACTCTATTACTCTGAAATACAACCATGCAATTCAGTACCTCCAGTACTATTCTGGACTTAATACCAGTTAACTTCAAACTAGTATCAGGGAACATATTTTCATTGTTTCAGTCTGTGTGATGCTCCTCAACACAATGTAAAAATAGACACAAGCATAATCCCCATACAATGTTGTCCATGCTTTATTTCTTAAACTAAAGGCAAAATGTCAGGTGTAAAATTAGTCCTCAGTGGATGTACAGTTTCCAAAGCACATGTTTTACATGTTTTGCAGTGTTATTGGGTTGGAAAACTAACTTTAAATCAATTGGTTAAAAAAAATAAAGCAGTAGCTATGAGATAATTTAAATTGTTGCTGCTGTACTTATATATTCTCCAGTTTAGCCTTCATATAATTTGCCCCTTAGTTGTTGTTTTTTGCCCAACAGGGGTATGGGTAGATGGCACACCTGTGCTAGACAATAAATAATGCCACTTTAGTTTTCCATTCTATTTGAGGAAATATATGCCTGTTTTACCAGCCATTCATCTGATACCATATAATATGTTTTTGAAATTCCAATGCCACAAGTAGCCTTCCTTTTAATCAAGAGCCAGCTTACCTCTGCATGAAAGGCAGGTGCTGGAGTCTGAGTGTGACTTATTTATGGCACCTAATACAACAAGTTAAAACAATTATCTTTATGATATTGAGCTGATTCATTACATTTAAACACGAGTGAACTCCTATGGTCTCAAAAGCAGCTTGAGGAGGATGAAGGACAGAGGATGAAGAAAGAGTTGTGAGTAGAGGGGGGCCCTTTCACCATCATTTGGACCCCTAGCAAACTCAACAAACCTGCTGTACCTGGAAATGGATATGAAGAGTGCAGCTAAATGGGATACAGTTTTGGACAGCCTGAGCAAGTACCATCCACCTTGGGCCTGCCAATAAAAAGCAAGTCTAGAGTGAGAGACTAGAGTGATGTCTGCTGTTTTAGGAACTCTTCTCATTGTGAGACTTCTGTAGGTGAGCTGAGAGTTTGTTTGGACACTGGGTGAGAACCCGGAGGCTGAGAACAAGGGTGTGTCTGAAGGAAAATGAGATGATATTGATTTATATGTATTAGTAATTTTGCATTAATGTAACATTTTTATTTCACATTTTATATGGAAGAGAGAGATGGGGGCTGTCAGGGAACTGCCATCGAAAGGACGGGAGGTGGAAGGGCTCACTCAGGTGGAGACAGACTTAACAGCTGACGAGGGAACCAGCAGGGGGAGAGGAGGAGCTCTGAGGGAAAGTGAGTCGGAGGGATGGCTCAGGGACACTTCCAGCAAAAACAGTGGGGAGGTTTCAAGACCTCCTATAGGGACACCCACTCCTCGCCGGAAACTGTCACGCAGGGAGTCCAGAAGACGTGTTTCCATTAAGGAGCTTTTATGCTGGAAAAGATTCCGGAAAAGCCCACTTTCGGATTCTGCTAGCGACTGACAGAGTCATGCTTGAGGGGCTCCGTCGGAGGCAGAGGTTTGGGGACTCGGCCAAACTCTGAGGGACTAGGATTTTATGCACAAGCTGCTCATCATCCCATCACAGGGGCTCTGATGAAGTTTGACTTCACGAAGGGCAGAAAAATATTTGGCAGCAAAGTGATCCCTCAAATGCTTTATGGAGTTGAAATCTGGGGCGAGGATGAGAGTGCTATTAAAGGGTTAGAAATGGTGCAAAACCAATTTCTCAAGTGACTGTTTTCCCTACCCAAGGGAATGGCAGCTGCACTCTTACGCACGGAAGCTGGATGACCAACGTTAACCGCAAAAGCTGATTGCACCAGATTTAATTACCTGAAAAGACTGTCCTCCATGCCAGCCCTGTGCTATGTGGAATTGCAGAACAGCCAATGGTGGAAATGTAACACCCAACGTTATTTGAACTCTTATTATTTCCATAAGCTGGAGGAGATTATATCCACAGACAAACGCCAGTTAAGGGATTGGTGCCGCTGGACAGAATCACTACGTGATCTGCAAGCAGTCAAATCCTCTAAATGCTCTCCTTGGTTCTCCCTTCTAAAAACGGTCCATTTTAGAGCCAGTTACCTGTCGAATCTCCAGCCAGACTCACTTAAGATTTGCTTTTACTGAGCTGCATTTTCAAGCTATGCCCTCCACCGTCCTAGATGGACGATATAAAAGGGTACCATATGAAGAATATGTGGGCAACTGCAGGAGGCGATTTCTCACCTTACCATCCGTACGGGAAAGATGTCTCTCCTCGGCAGAGAAGGTCCCATGGCTTCTTAGTGATGTAAACGTTTCAGTGACTCATAAAGTTGCCCTATTTGCTTTGGAGGCCAAAAAGATCAGAAAGAAGACCCTTGACAATTTGCAGTGAACTGCAAGGGAGATGCAGAGATCTAAATAGCACGGCACCCCTTTTGCTTGTATTTATTTTTGATTCAGATTTGTCATGATCAATGGCTAGTACAATAAAGTTATTTGGATTGGGTGGATGTACCTGTGTATTTTTGTAATACTTTGTTTAAGTTATCTGTTGCTGTTTCAGTTTTTTGTACACTGCTTAGAGATATTTTGAATATATTAAGTAATATAGAAATTAAATAATCAAAAGAGTTAAAAACTTAACTAGTGATTTGTGATAAGTTTATAAGGTTTGACAGTTTAAGTACCAAACTTTCTGCAAGCATTCATGCTTTAATGGAGCAGATTGGGCTTTCCCATACCTGGACTTGCAGCTACCAGTAAACTCAATATTTGTTTTTGTTACCTTTTATGTACTTGACATATTTCAGTGCTGCTAATATTCTCTGTATCACCACAACTATTTTTCAAGATCTACTATATAATACTGATCCTATCTATCTATCTATCTATCTATCTATCTATCTATCTATCTATCTTGCTCTGATTACAAACCAATCACTTCTAGATAAATAATAGAGTGCAGAATACACTTTATGAGAAAGATACACAAAATCTACCATCCTCAGCATCCCCTACTATCCTGAAAATATGGAGATCATTAAAACAACAACAAAGCAATGTTTTGAACAAAGGTATTTCCTGTGATTCATCTCTGCAACTGAAGGATTTGACAACTTTGATTTTTATAAGGTTTTTACCATAGGACATAATATATTCTTTAAGAGTGTGTGTATGTGTGCGTGTGTAGATATATACCATATTTTTTTGCTCTATAAGACTCACTTTTCCCTCCTAAAAAGTAAGGGGAAATGTGTGTGTGTCTTATGGAGCGAATGCAGGCTGCGCAGCTATCCCGGAAGCCAGAACAGCAAGAGGGATTGCTGCTTTCACTGCGTAGCGATCCCTCTTGCTGTTCTGGCTTCTGGGATTCAGAATATCTTTTTTCTTGTTTTCCTCCTCCAAAAACTAGGTGCGTCTTGTGGTCTGGTGCGTCTTATAGGGCGAAAAATACAGTATATATAGAGAGATACAGATATAGATAGGTAGATAAGTTATTAAGTGTGTAAATAAGGTTAATGTAAAGATTATAGTTGTGACAAGTTCAAGAAGTATGAAGTGGTCCTTATATTGTTTCTGTATTTTTTTTCTCACAGATTTTGTGTGTGTGTGTAAGGGTGTGTAGTTTTTGTTGTTGAGCACATTAATAAAACTTTAAAAATTAGTAAGAAAAACTCAGAACTCCTGAAAGCTTCTCAGTTTCTGTTGCACCTCAACCCATGACATTTCCTCTTCCGTATATACAAAACACAATAAAATATTAAAGATGGATGTTCCTCCCAACAAGCAGGAGCTCTTATTACGTTGTAGGTTACTGAACTTCCTTCCATACCTCAGAAAATGCAACTTTATTGTGATTCTGTTAAGATGCAAGTGCATTTAATAAAGCTGGAGAAGAAAAATCAACTAATAAAAATGACTCTGTCCACAGTTCTAGCATTTAAGTACCAGTGAGGATTTTGGGTCTTTCCTTAGTGCTAGAGGTTGTGTTATTCAAAGATGCTTGGCACAGAGACAGCCAGAGAGAGGAGCATCCATCCTTGATAAGCAGCCTGTGGAGCTTTGAACGGATTACTGGTGCACATAAGGGATGCCAAGAGTGTGCTATTCTTGGCGGAGGTGTCACTGAAGATTCTCCTCTCAATCTGCACACATCACCTTCCCCCGCTTGCTAGCACACTGATCTGCTCTAACCTATGGCTGGCTAGTGGTTTTTCCACAGCAGGTGAAGGCTCTGGTTGTTATTTTTAAGCCCCAAAGTGCTGGCAAAATCAGAGTGTGCTTATTTCTGACACACAGTGAAATCAGAGCTACTGCACAAATAGAGGAGAAAAAGAAAGCAGATTTATCTTTTTAAATGCTGTGTAACTCCATTTGAACAGACAGTGTTTAGATAGCAAAAGGATGCCAAGTAAAACGTCTTTCAGGAAAAGAAAGTGTCTTTAAAGTGTTAATGGACTAGAGAGTGCCCAGTTAAAATGCAATATTAATCTGTCTTTTCAGCAATTGCTGCAGGAAACTTATCTAATATAAAACCACTGAATGTTACATGACTTATTAGCTTGTAATATTTACAGTCTTTGCATATATATGTCTCTAAATCCAACAATGGACTTTCAGTGGTGGTGGGGGGTTGGGTTACAAATAATTAAAACATACAACACAATAAAAACAAAACACAGCCACATAAAACTAAATAGTGTAATTTTACAAGGTAGGACCACTTGAAGCAAGGTCTCTTTTGAAGGCATTATCATTTTAACTGTTTTGTTGTATTAATTGGTTTATTTATTTTATCTGAATATTGTAAACTGCCCTGATGGATGATCTAGAAATTTAGTAAAATAGGATTTCTAAAAAACTGTATGCACATATGCACCAGTGTAAATTCAGTCAATCAGTCGATCAATGTCTAGTGTTGTGTGTAAAATGTCCTGAGATTTTTAACACACATGTTCATCAGTAAACCTCAGTGGTTAGGACTGGAACTCCCATTCTACAAAATGCCCTGACATTAGAAAACAGGTGGCTAATGCAATTTGGCAAACACCATTATTGGAAAAACTGACACAAATCCTAAAAGTAGCAAGAGGCCAAAAGAAACATGACAATTTTTATGCAGTCTGGTGTTATTTGTGTAATCAATAAAGTCACAAGGCATATGGTAGAAATGTACCCATCGTTTACAGCACAGTCTGGTGTGCGTGAAGTACATATTTTTCCTTCTCCCCCTTCCTATAAAAAGGTAAAGGGACCCCTGACCATTAGGTCCAGTCGTGACCAACTCTGGGGTTGCGGTGCTCATCTCACTTTATTGGCCAAGGGAGCCGGTGTTTGTCCACAGACAGCTTCTGGGTCATGTGGCCAGCATGACTAAGCCGCTTCTGGCGAACCAGAGCAGCACACAGAAACGCCATTTACCATCCCGCTGGAGCAGTACCTATTTATTTACTTGCACTTTGACATGCTTTCAAACTGCTAGGTTGGCAGGAGCAGGGACTGAGCAACGGGAGTTCACCCCACCACGGGGATTCAAACCACCGACCTTCTGATCGGCAAGCCCTAGGCTCTGTGGTTTAACCCACAGTGCCACCCACATCCCATATAAATACCTATAAATTCAAATTGTTTTTGATATAAAATATCTTTTACTTTTGATGACCAGTCTAAGCAATACACATTACTATAAATCATTTCATATCTGATATAACTATAATAAATTTGGTACACTTTGACACAACTTTGTTCATATATTCATAAATCGTTATCTGAGTGTCTATTGTTTTATTTGTTTTTAATTTTATGTAATTATTGCATATATGCTCTAATCTAAACAAAATATATCTTAATGCAATCATGTTAAACAGCTTAAATGTGAAAATGAAAAAAAAAACAACCCTGTTACAAAAAAGAGAAAGCAGCAGTTGCATTCACATGACTTGCTGCTGTTTCTTCTTCCATGACTTCCCCACAGCTTTACAATGCATCTGACATGCTTATCAGAGATTCAAACACTCACCTGAAAATCCCGTCATGCTCCCCCACAAACTTTAGGAGGCTTTCTACCTTTTTAAAAGTATTTTTTCAAGCATAACTTAATTTCATTCATTTAAATGCTTATTTGTCACACTTAGTTCTTAAAACTTCATTTAAAAAGAGATGATAATCCATTCCAGGGATGGGTGGGGCTGCTTTTTGTGACAGTGCAATTCCCAGCCAATCACCTTCTCTTAGATAATACAGTGGTACCTTGGGTTACAGATGCTTCAGGTTACAGACGCATTAGGTTACAGACTCGGCTAACCCAGAAATAGTACCTCGGGTTAAGAACTGTGCTTCAGGATGAGAACAGAAACCGCGCAGCAGCAACATGGTGGCGGCGCGAGGCCCTATTAGCTGAAGTGGTGCTTCAGGTTAAGAACAGTTTCAGGTTAAGAACGGACCTCCAGAACGAATTAAGTTCTTAACCCGAGGTACCACTGTATTGTTTTCAGTAACTGCAATGAAACAGCCAATTGTGTGCATCAGACTGTGGACAGAAATGTGTTTGTTTTGTGCCATCAGACTCGTCCCTTTGTTTGATAGAACATTCATAGAGGCTGTGATCTGGGAAGATAGTCCAATGACTCTACAGTTAAATGTAGCGAATAAGAGTGCTCTTTTACAGGAACAGCGTGTGTCCTTCACAAGCAGCTATCAGATTTTCATTTCTTTTTCTTTTTCCATTTTGCGAGATGGCATAAATGAGGTTATAAAATTCCTGGCAATCACAGGCTCCCTACTCGATGAAAATGAAGAAAAGCCTTACAATAAGTTTGCGAAACATGAGATGAAGACTCTCATACTACCCTGACTCCACACCCCAATTGCTTCACAACTGCATGCATACTTGCATGCTTGCTTGTTTGCTTGATTTATTTACTTACTGAATTTATAAACTGTCCTTCATCTGAAGATTACAGGTGGTTTGCAGCATAAATTATTTTTTCATAAAATATTTACACTGCTTTATTGTAAAAAAAAAAACCCAAACCCTCAAAGTGGTTAACAAAACAAATAAAACAAAATTATAGGTAAAACAATTAAAAACAATTAAAAGTTTTATAGTCCCTATATAGCAAAGCCCAGCCAAAACAGGGTTGGACAGTCACAATGTCTAAAAACATAGAAGGATCCCAACACATTCCAGCTTCTAAGCATAACACTATTTTTCAAGAGAAATTATCACCAGAAATACAAAATCTAATATAAAAATCCAGTGATCTACACCAAAAGTATTCTTCCCCCCATCATTTAACTTGACCTGCACACCCAGAGATGATGGGAGGAGGAGTGGTCCAGCAACATCCAACTTCTATTTTGGACATTAGCTGGTCCAGTAGACATATCATTTCACTTGCTGTGTGATCTAAACATCCATTTTGTTTGTTAGGCATAAAAGAGGTATATGGAGTTTAGGGTGGAAGAAGGCCACATTGTGTCTTGCCTTATACTCCCCCCCCCAATAAACAACATTTAATGTAATGCCTAGAAAACATCAAGGAAATATCTCATTTAAGAATTCGGAAGTAATGTGGGCCTGCAATAAGGCTTTATCTTACCAAGCAGGAAGAAGATGACTGAAAAATAATAAAACAAAAATGAATTGTGGAGTAAATTATCCTGTAATCTGAAAAAGTTCAAATGCCTTTAAAAAACCAGAAACAAAACAGAAGTATGGTGCTCTTTGTTTGCTGTCCACATAAGATACATTAATACTATAATAAAAGCTTATGTCATTGATTCCTTTGCCTGACCATGTATCAAAAAAATTAACACATCAAAATGTAATCATAAGTTTGGCTAGCTAGGGCTAGACATCATTCAAACATGGCATTTCAAAAACTGCTGGCCTTATTAGTGACTGCTGGAGATTTAGGAGGTGGTACCCCACACTCAAACTCCTTCTGGGATCAATAATTAGCTCCTAAGTTATATGACAGAAACACACTGCATCTGTTGAGGAATAATGTACATAATTATGGGCTGCCTAATATGGGTTACTTTGTTGGTCCTTATCCCCTTTCTGACCCTTCTGAAACGAGATCGTTCTGTAACATGAATCATGTACCATGCCCTCATTCTGTAACTCCCACTGCTCAATTCAATTTCTAGACCCTTCAGTTCCATACCTGCCCCAAGCATTGCCAGACATCTGTCACTACAATACCCTTGGAAGAAATCTTAGCAATGTTGAAATTGCGCCAGATGTTGTTAGAGAGGAGCAGCGTTAAATCCAAGAAGCGAACACCTGGTACTTTTTAATTGTGGGAGCTCAAACTACGTAAATGAAATGGATGGCAGCTGAGTATACACTCCAGATTGCAGGAAGTTCTAGTCTCAGTCGTTTGTTCTTTGTAAAACAAAAAGGTGCAGCATTAGTGCATCTGCATGGGCCATTAAGCTACCCCTGAAGAAGTCACACAAAGAGGAACTGCTGGGGGAGTTGTGGAACAGTGATGTCAAAGCAACCTTGGCGGGAGCGGGGCAAATAGCCCATGAATATTTGCAGAGCACAAAAAAAGTTTACTAGTGATGGGTTTTATTTAGTAGGTAAGGGAATATAATTAACTATATTTTATCCCCCTACAGACCCATGTGAGTAGGTTAACAGACAAAAGGATGAGCTTACCACTTAAGTTTAAAAGCACAGGGCTAAATAGAGTTATGTAGTTTAATTGAAAGCATAAGAATCAGCTGTTAGGCTGAGCTGTCCTTTTGTTACCCTGTTTATCAAAGAAACAGGCTACAAACTGAAAAGTAAGTTTAAAACATATGTTTTACTCATAGTCATGCATTCATCCTTAGCAGCAACAACATTAAAAATAAATGCAGGTGAAATACTTGTGTTTAAAGCATGGTTTAAGAGAGAGAAGGGGAGAAGGAACACTACTACAGTGGTACCTCGGGTTACATACGCTTCAGGTTACATACGCTTCAGGTTACAGACTCCGCTAATGCAGAAATAGTGCTTCAGGTTAAGAACTTTGCTTCAGGATGAGAACAGAAATCGTGCTCCGGCGGCGCGGTAGCAGCGGGAGGCCCCATTAGCTAAAGAAGGTGTTTCAGGTTAAGAACAGTTTCAGGTTAAGTACGGACCTCCGGAACGAATTAAGTACTTAACCCGAGGTACCATTGTATAGGTCAAAGGCTGGGCTGCCAGTTCAAAGGCACAAATGTAAGTGGCATTAGCAAGTATTGTGCCACTATGACAGCAAATGAGACTGTGCAGGAAACTGTTGAACGCTTGCCTATCAGGAAAGCACTATTCCAATTTAAGATACTATTTCCATTTCAGATCCCTCATCTTCACATTACAGATTCCACTCGATGAGGGTGGGGTATTAAAAAGCACTCCAGGAAGTTTTAAGAGGGTATTATTGATTCCTCTCTGCTTGGTTCTCAGTCAATCTGAAAGCCAGCATGATTCAATATCTTTCTAATAGCTCCATTAGTAAACAAAAGGAAATATCCCCTCATTCTCAACTCTATTATATAAAAGAGAGAGACTAATTCAATTTTATATTTGAATAAAAGCCAGCACCAAGCTTTATTTACATTCTTTGGTGGCTTTATTTAGAAACACTGCTTTCTTTCTCCTGTCAGTGTGGAGGGTTCTCAGATAAAGAAGCAACTATCCCAAACAACAAGAAAGCAACCAACAAAGAGAAATGTGGCTTACTATCTCATCTATGTTCAACAGTGGCTAATAGTTTGAACACTGACCAACACTCATCCCACACTAGTTTCTCTCATCAGGGAATTCCTTTCAAAAGAAGCCAGGAAGGGGTTTTTCTCCCAATTTTGTATGCTGATGACCCTCCTACTGATGTGGGGGGCACAATAAGAGCTTGGGTGTGGAGAGGACCCTCGGGTCCTTCTTTAGCAGTGGATTAGTTTGACCACCACAATGCTTCATGCTGAACTAATATTGTCCGTTTTATTTGTTTACCTGCTGCTTTTTATGTCTGTGTAATGTTTAACAAATTTTAGTTGAAGCTATTGTTAATTTCCTATTTTATTGTTGTACAGTGGTACTTCGGGTTAAGTACTTAATTCGTTCCGGAGGTCCGTTCTTAACCTGAAACTGTTCTTAACCTGAAGCACCACTTTAGCTAATGGGGCCTCCGCCTGCTGCTGCACTGCCAGAGCACGATTTCTGTTCTCATCCTGAAGCAAAGTTCTCATCCTGAAGCAAAGTACCGTAACCTGAAGGACTATATCTGGGTTAGCGGAGTCTGTAACCTGAAGCGTATGTAACCCGAGGTACCACTGTATGTACCCTGTCCTGGGATGAATGGCAGGTTATAAATATGGTTGGTTGGATGGTAGGTAAGTAAGTAAGTAAGTAAGTAAGTAAGTAAGTAAATACATACATACATACACACATACATACATAGCCCTACTGTAAGGGGCACTCTCCTTCCAGAGCTGGTACCCACCAACAGCATGCACTTCTTAGCAGAGGATGGAAAATAACAGCACTACACCACTGCAATTCTGTATTGTTCACAGAATCACTTCAGTGGAGGTTAAACTACTCTTTTGTATTGTTCCCATTGTGGAGAAAATATTCTCTTCTTGACTGAGAGAGTTGGGAGGCCTTGTGAATTTATCTTTAAAAAGTGTATATATTACTGTAGTTGATAATAATCTCATTTGTCTTATTGTCTTTGCTACCTTCCCTTCCTCCTTTGTCTGGTTATCAGATGGTAATTTTTCAGCAGAGATCTAGTTCATTCAATCGAGCATCTGCTGGTGACACTTACATAAATAATCTAAAACATGCTGAAGCAGAAGAGTGCAATTTATTGTATTCAAAGATTAAGGGGCACCCATGATTTCTGAGGAAGAACTGTAGCTTCTATGTTTATTCATTGGACTTTAACCTGCTCTAGCCCCAAAGACAAATTTTATCATCTCCCCACCAGGAATTCATTAAATAAAATGAATGGCTTCTTTACAAGGTACAAATTCAACCCCATGGAATGCAACACTGCATGAGGCAAAGTGTCAAAAGACATGAAAGGGAATTACTCACTAGTAGCTCCACTTTTCCACTGTACAAAAATGGAAAATATTACAGGTCTTGGACCTTACACTTTGGTACAGGAATATTTGGGATGTAGCTATTCTGGAGAAAAAACATATCCCATCTTTGAACACTGAGGGGCACATCTCTATCTGTTACTTTTCCTACCACTGATGGAAATTTATATTGTATACAAACAAACACCCCCTACAAACACAACTTGCACTGCCATCTCATGAGATCTGGAACTTTTGTGCTGTCCTTCACCCCTTCGATTACCTGTTTTTAGATATTTGTATTAGGATAACCATGCTGTCACTCTTCTTTACTATCATTGTTTTCTATTTTCATTCATGGTAAGGTAGTTAGTTCTAGCACTGAAAACTATTTACGCCCCCCCCCCTCTGGTAATTTCACTTATTTCGGTGGGGCTACTCGCCTGGTGAAATGATTTCTCCCCCTCTTGTGCTATTGATATTTTTAACTATGTAAAGTAGACTAATCAAAGTAACTGAGTGGAAACATTCCTCTTAAAGATAATGTGTTAAATTCTCTCTCCCTTACATATATTGTGTTTGTACAAATTATAAGGCCAATTTTGTAGAGGAGATGGTGAGAGTGTTAGCTTAATAGTGCAATTAATACTTTCCAGAAAAAATGTGCCTGTGATTTGTGAATATATGAGATGTTATGATGAACAACACATGGGACCTAAAGGTGTTTTATGCATTGTTTTAAAGAATATCTACACTGTCATCTTACCAAGATCTTTTCTCCTTCAAACAAACATAAAATAAATATTGAGTTTGATCCAGTGCTTGAGACTATCACAGACACTTGGTTGCTCAAGTGCCTCAATTTTGATGCTGGATCTACACAATCTACTCCATCAGCTCCAATTCTTTCCAGAGCAGCTGCCTAGGCAAGGCCCAAACCACAACATTCTCAGACAGGTAAGGCCCTGCACTTTACGGCCTACCCTATAGCTTATCAAGGAATACAATGTGTGGCGTTTCCTGCCAACAAATAGTGAGCTCAACCTGTGGAAGATATATCCCCTTACAGACCATTATACTGAATAGGGTTGTGTCTTTGCAAGATCCTGAGAGACTTCTGAAGCATGACCCTAAACTGGCAGGATTAAGCCGTTACTGCAGGCTCCCTTCCATGACAAGAAGGTCCTAATTAATATATCTTGCTTTCTGCTAATCTGGCAGCTTGAACCAGAATTTCCCCAAACATTGAGCTCCACCAGATTACCTCTAGTGCATTTTCAGGTCTTTGGACTGTCCATGTACCCAGTGGAGATTGGGGATGCATTGCCAAATTCAATCCTCAGTGCACCTGAATCAAACGCAGGCAAAAACCCCACCATGTGACATAAGTAGGCCAGGGCAACTTTTATCTCAAAGCACCCAAGATTTCAGGGAGACCTATTATATACATAATTGTAATGGTTATAGGGGTTGCTCGTGCGTAAGTTACTGCCACTCTGGGCTTGGTTGCCTGGTTAAACCTTTCTTGTCTGGACAGCCATTAGCTTCGTGGCTGCTCAGTCACTAGCAGAATCCATAAGTGGGCGTTTCTTGAACTTCTTCCAACACAGAAGTTCTTTGACACCAAGTCTCCTCCTACTCTCCCTGTGCGAAAGTCTTCTGTGCAGGGTTGGCATGGGCAGCGGAGGATCAGTGCTCTCCCCGCTGGTCTCCGGCGAGGAGTCCTGGAGCCCCTTCGCCGATTCCCCCATCAGCCCCCCTTCACCCCTGGTATTACGCTGATTGCCTTCCCCAGCAGATCGGCTGCCTCTCCCTCTGCTGGGCCCCTCTCCAGCATCGCTCGGGAGCCTTGCCTCCTCCTCTAGCTCCGATGGCAGTTCCCTGACAATAATCTATAAAGCAACCAACATAGAACCTCTTATTCTAATTATCCAAATACAATGCCAAAACCAGGTGCATACAAAAGGAAACACTGCAAATCTTTTCAATTAAACACACAGGTAATGGTGCCAAAAACATATTTATGCATGCATGAGTTAGGAGACTTCTATGATGCAAAGACGGAAGGATAATGGCTTGGGAACATCTAAGAAAGCCCATGCTACCGAACTGTGGAACTCCCTGCCTATATAATATTGCATCAGTTTGAGTCAGTAGTGCAAATCATGAGAATTTGCAGAGCAGTATGTAGGAATAATTTATAATTCACCAGTATGCGTGCATGTGAGCAAATACACTTTTTAATGTTCCTCAGAGAAACAGTGGGACTGGATTTGGACTCACTCCAGATGATCTATATGCTAGTCTCGCAGTGCCATGCCATCACTGCCAAGCTTGACATAAAGCTTGACAGAAAACTTTCAAAAACCGTCTAAAGTATGACCAAAATGTTTCAGATGCTCATTTTCACATCTGAATCCCAAATATATTCTGTTCTTCTGAGCCACACAGTTATTCCACTCAATTTTAATAAATAACGGTTGCAAGTTGTAGTTAAACTAAAGAATCTGAATTATTTATAGCACAGAAGAAGGGGGTGTTTGAAAGAGCACATGAAGAGGACTTTGGGAGGATTTCAGACGCCCTTTAGATTTGTTTCTTATAGGGTTGGTGATGTAAGCAGCACAGTTCCAAATCTAACTTCAAATGTTTCTCCAAAAGACACAGATTTAATCTCATACACAGTTTATAAGAGAACAAAAAATTGTGTGCTAAAATCACAAGCCAAATTTGTTAAAAGAAACAACCTAAGCAAATGCCTTAAATATGTTCCTGTTTCCCCAGTATTCTAACATAATAATTCAATGTTCCTCTCTATTTATCTTCATCTCCTCCCCACTCTTTTGTTTTAATCAACCCTCAAATGGGCGAAACTGTAGAGTGGAAAAGTATCAAGGAAATCCTTATTCAAGGCACAGCCCCCATTCAGAATCATAGAATTGTAGAGTTGGAAGTGAGCCTGAGGGTCATCTAGTCCAATCCCCTGAAATGCAGGAGTTTCAACTCAAGCATCCATGAGATGGCCATCCAACCTCTGCTTAAAAGCCTTCCAAGAAGGACAGTCCACAACCTCCCAAGGGAGTTTGTTCCACTGTCAAACGCCTCTTGCTATCAGAAGGTTATTACTGATGCTTAGTCAGAATCCCCTTTCTTGTAACATGAATCCATTGGTTTGTGCCCAGAAGAAAACAAGCTTGCTCCATCTTCCGTGTGACAGCCCTTCAGATATTTGAAGATGACTATCACATTTCCTCTCCGTCTTTTCTTATCCAGGTTAAACATACCCAACTCCCTCAATCATTCCTCATATGGCTTGGTTTCCAAACCCTTGGTTATCTTGGTCGCCCACCTCTGCACACGTACCAGTTTGTCAATATCCTTTTAAACTGTTGCACCCATGACTGGACACAGTATTCCAGGGGTGGTCTGACCAAGGCAGAATAGAGCAGTACAGTCGTACCTCTGCTTATGTAAGTGGCAAACCTGGAAGTATATTTCTGGGTTTTTGCCGCGTGCGCATGCGCAGAAGCGCTCTTCCCCTGTGCCCGTGTGCGCAGAAGCGGTCTCTCCAGTTGCAAAAACCTCAGGATCCGGCCAGACCTCTGGAACGGATTCCGTCCGTAACCGGAGGTACCACTGTACTATTATTTCCCTTGATCTGGACACTATACTTCTGTTGATACAGCCTCAAATAACTTCCAGGAGAAAATTGCTATAAGCAGCTAAATGGTACAGAACAGTGGTCTCAAGGTACTTTACCAACTTCCATCTGTGAAACTAAGCAGGTTTGTGTTTGGCTAGTATTTGGACAAAGATCCAGAAACCTCACATAAGCCTCCCTTGAGCCCCTTGGAAGGGGTGGGGCTTAAAGTAATCAGTGGGTAGATCCTAAGGGTCATGACGTGTCTTACAACGCGCCCCCCACAACTGAATGATCTCCATATGGGAAGTACCACACAACATCATGTATAAGTTGCACATTTCTCTGTAGTATTTGCATGTGAACAAGTACAACCTTCAAGATGCTAGTTCCAGTTGTGTAGTTGTGGGAAAATATGTTCATTTGGTTTTCATACATGATTGCATAGATGGCTGAGTAGTGAGGACTTGTCTAGAATTACAAGCTTGTAAAATGTGGCATCATCAAAATCTGGCAAAGAGAAGGAAAGTGCGGGGTAAACAAACTGGCAAAGGAAGTGGCCTGATCCCCAAGTAAAAGCTTCTGGGTCAGACTTGCTCTCTGATTCATCAAGATAGCAAAGACTAGACTGACCTGCTACCCTAACTTCCTGCTTCTCATCTGGAAACTGCTGTTTGCAGAACAGGACAACAACAAAGTGGTCGTGTGTGTGTGTGACACACAGAGAAGAGAATGAATATTACACACTTGAAGATGAACTCTACACAGAAAAATCACTGTGCATGAAGCACATCAGGCTTGACGCGCTAACAAATAAAAGGGAACATCAAATGCTGTGTCACTGAAACTGACATTGACTTTAGTGTTGTAGCAGGGGCTCCGACTTATAAAAAATATTGGGGGGGCCCCCTCTGCTCCGGCCCTAAATAGGGCAAGCCACGCCCCCAGCCAGCCGATTGGCTGGCTGGGAGGCGTGGCCGGTCGGGATTCCCCTGTTCTCGCGGGGACGGCCGGGGCTCTCCGGCTAGGGCGTGCGGCTGGCTGGCTGGCTGGCTGGCGAGGGAGCAGGTGGGGAGGAGGTGGGGGACGGCGGCGGCGCTCTGCTGGAGGGGCGCCCGAGATTATTGGGGGGGCAGAGCCCCCCCAATAAAAATTTTGAGGGGGCTCAGGCCCCCTCAGGCCCCATGGAGTCGGCGCCTATGTGTTGTAGGGAAACTTATCTGAGATTACAATCACTTTATGCCAATGCAAATGTTTTAAGTTCAAGATTTCTGGATAATTAAGATGACAGTAGACAGGATAAGTTAGCACATTTCCCATGCCAAACCAGGCAGTGCATTTTCACCGGCATCCATTTTCACTGCATTAGTCTGCCATTTTTGTATGCAAATAACAGTTTTTTAAAGTCCAGAATATTTCATGGAAAGGATTTAGGGTTTGGGGGTGCCTGGGATTCCTATGCAAAAGCGGTAATGAAATGCTAAGCAACAATGTCCTGGCTAGCTGCTACACAAATAAAAACATTGCCTCTGCAATTATATGCACAGCACCCCTTGCTGTCAGTTGAGTTAGTCACAATCTGCATTCCGATGGTATCCAGACAGCAGGCTCAGCTATTAAAGAAGACGTCAGCCACCGAATGACAAAGCACAAAACAAAGATGAAATATGAGGCTTTGTTTCTGAGTGCACCGCCTCTGCCTTCCAGACCTACAGAACCATTTAGCTTGCCTGCAGCACTGCCTCTATATATAGATATTTTGCGCACAGAGGTTATACGAATTGATTCTCAATGAGCAGAGGATTTCAAACAAGTCTGGCAGAGGAGTGTTACACAATGTGGATTTCTTTTGCACTTAAAGCTGCAGAAATATCAACTAGTAGCTTGGAAATATGTTATAAAACCGCTGCAATGCTTCCTGCACACACAGGCCTGGCCCTTGTTACATAAGATGGAAAATTCAAATAGCACCTCTTCCCGTTAAGTAACATGAGGCACAGACCACCAGGAAGTTCTCCTGCACAGCACTTGCTAATTTGAATGAGGAGTCCTTCCTGATTCTGCCTGGTGGATCAGATATTGCTTTCAAAGGGGCCAAAGTTGACATTACATGGGAGCTCACAGAATCATAGCTGGAAAGGATCCTGAAGGTCATCTAGTTCAACCCCCTGAAATGCAGGAGTCTCAACTCAAGCATCCATGACAGATCGCTATCCAACCTCTGCTTAAAAACCTCCAAGGAAGGAGAGCCCACCACCTTCAAAGGGAGTCCATTCCATTGTTGAACAGCTCTTACTGCCAGAAAGTTCTTCTTGATGTTTAGTCATAGTCTCCTTTCTTGAAAAGGTGAATCCATTGGTTAGGATCCTACCTTGTGCAGCAAGAGGAAACAAGCTTGCTCTATCTTCCATGTGACAGTCCTTCAGATATTTGAAGATGGCTATCATACTTCCTCTCAGCCTCCTCTTTTCCAGGTTAAAAATATCCAGCTCCTTCAACCATTCCTCACAAGGCTTGGTTTCCAGACCCTTGATCATCTTGCTTGCCCTCCACTGCACACATTCCAGTTTGTCAATATCCTTCTTAAATTGTGGTGCCCAGAACTGGAGACAGTACTACAGATATACTCTCACCAAGGCAGAATAGAGTGGTATTATTGCTTCCACTGATCGGGACACTATACTTCTGTTGATGTAGTCTAGAATAGCATGACTTTTTTGTTGTTGCTGCATCACACAGTGTTAAGCTTGTGATCTGTTAAGACCCCTAGATTCTTTCACATGTACTTCTGGCAAGCCAGATGTCCTCCATTTTATATTTGTGCAGCTGGTTCTTCCTGCCTAAGTGTAGAACCTTACATCTGTCCTTACTGAAATTCATTTTGTTAGTTTGAGCTCAGTTTTCCAATCTGTTAAGGTCATCTTGAATCCCGATTCTGTTTTCTGCAGCAATAGCTACCCCTGCCATTTTGGTGTCATCTGCAAATTTGATGAACATCCCCTCAAATCCTTCATCCAATTATAAAGACATTGAACAAAAACAGGCCCAGGACAGAACTCTGCAGAACCCCACTTGTGACTTTTTTCCAGGATGATGAGGAACTATTAGTGAGCACTCTTTGGGTTCAGTCAGTCAACCAACTACAAATCCACCTAGCAGTTACCTCATGATGATTAACATCTTTTGCTGTTCAGCTTTTTGTTTTTTAAACCTATTAGCAATCGCATGCAGCTGTTTTGATTATCAGGTAAGTGGCACACTAAAAGAGGGCATTTAACCCTTTCCTAGATCTAAACAGCTCCCACAAAGCTGCTCTTGGATCTATACGCAGGGAAAAGAAGAAAGGTACAGATGCGGGCGAAAAGGCGAAAAAAGAAAAGAAAAAACACCCTCCACCAGAACAAGATTTTCAAAGCTGTTGCATAGGGACTGCTTTTAAAGTAAAATTGCTCCAAAATGGAAAGTAGAAATCCCAGCAAAGGAAGAATGAATACAAAAACTGATGGAATATGCAGACATGACGAAACTTACCGGAAAAATAAGAACTCAAGATAACAAACTTTTTATAAAAGAATAGAAATGGTTTATTGAATATTTACAAATTGTAAACAGATAAGAACATTGGCAGGATTATTTTAATAGCCTGCAGTTTCGTAAGGGTATATATTTAAAACAGATGAATAAAAAAACAAGTTAATTTGGATATGCAGAAGATATTAAAAATAAATTTAAGGAACTGCAGAAAGAGGCGGAAGGAAGTCAAGTTAAAATGACTGTAAAATCATTGAAATGTATAAACCTGAAAATCATTAATAAAATTTTAAAAAGAAAGTAAAACAACACATAGGTGACCAAAGCATGGATCTCCCACATCCTGAAGGCAAGGCATGTTCATCAATGGGACAGCCTGCTATGACAGCTGTTGGGCTCCCCTTCATGGGAGGCCACCGCCACCAGCCAGGGATGCTGTAGCTGCATCTTGCACACTGAGCAGTGGTTGGATGAGATCACCCTTGCTCAGCCTGGTGCCCTCCAGCTCACTCCCATCATCCCTGAACATTGGCTGTGTTGTCTGAGGCCAATTAAAATTATAGCCCAAATAATCTGAGGGGAACCAGGTGGGGAAGACTTGGGTCAAATGACCTCCAAGGTCGATCCCAGCTCTTAAAAGTTCTATGATTCTTTGTTTAATTTGGCTTTTACTCTACTGCCCTTAGTGGCACCCAAGTTATGCAACTAATAGTGGGGCTACTCTGGATCTTAATACTATTTAGTACTTGTGAGTAGCTTGCAAGGAGAGCTGAAATGGCAAAAAAGCACTGTGATCTCTTAAAGTAAAAGCACAATTCAGACAGCATAGTTTGGCAGTTGTGAGGGCCCCTGTGGGCTGCTTCTTTCTGTGGTTCAAGATACCCAGAGTTTGCCCAAATGAACTGGGCAAACCATGGTTACCATAGTTTTATTTTCTGGTTTGGAAGCAAACTATGGTTAATGTTATATTCAGTTTGAATGTCTCAGCAAACTAAGTATCTCTCAAGCCAAGGAAGGGCAGGCAAGGAGTCCATTGTGATACTACAAAGCACAAAACAAGGTTTGGATATTGGCTTTGTGATACTTGAATTGAAACTATTTATCTGGACACGGGTTTTGGCAGGCAAACTGTTTATCTCGTCAGTTACATTAATTGGACTAAGTTGGTGAAACTTTATGCAAATACTCATGGTACACTTCTGAATGAAGTCAGCAAGTGCTAAAGTTAAAATTATGGCTTGCATTTTCAGATATAGTATCCTATTTTTGCGAATTTCACAGGTGATCAACTATTGGATCACATTAAGATGCTGCTTCAGCAGCTAATTGGACATTCCCTAACTAAGCCCACAGCCTGCCAGTCTCTTTCTAGCCTACAGTGTCCTCTACACCTCTTCAAGTCCCCCACAAAGCTGTACCACAAATCTCTGTTTGCAAGCAAAAGTATGACAAATTATCCAGCTTGCAGAATTTTGCTGTAATGTATGTATTTTTCTAGGTTTATTTTAATGAATGGTAAGCAAAACCTAGTATTATCTGGTTGTTAAGGTTGGATCAAGCAGTAAACATATTCAAAGCATATGGCAAACGTCAGATCACCAGAATCTGTCTAAAACTCTGTGAGTTGAGACTATAACAAAAGCTGAGTCATCCCCATTGATGATTACACTCAAGGCTATTTCAAATGCAGTGATGTCATAATTATATTCAGCTGTCAGAATGGATCCCAAAATCATTCTTCTCTAACTTAAAACAAGTAACATGTATAAGCAGAAGGACTATAATATGAAAATAGTAATTATAAAAAAGAAAACAATAATTATACTATCTAGAACTCCTAACATGCTATAACCAAGAATGCTTTAGATGCAAAATGCAGTACCGGTAATTACTTTGACCTCTGTAAAACCCAGTAAGTGGATAACAACAGAAATAACAGAAATGACGTAAAATATGTGTGACATGCCAACAAATTGTATTTTGGTATCTGCCATGTTAATGGATATGATATGCAAATCACATCAACCAC
The DNA here is from genome assembly GCA_034642415.1 of Podarcis siculus. Classification (NCBI taxonomy): domain Eukaryota; kingdom Metazoa; phylum Chordata; class Lepidosauria; order Squamata; family Lacertidae; genus Podarcis; species Podarcis siculus. Next base: position 3,775,846 of record JAXCMG010000018.1, on the reverse strand, counting down.
ATGAAACTAGAATATGCAAATCAGCTATGACCATCAGCTTGCCATGGATAACTCAAAAGTTACAAGGTATCTCTTTTGTAGATATCTTAACACCTTCAATTGTCTTCAGCAACCTATATGTGTCCTGTTTTAGACGAGTTCACACTCATGTCAATCAGACAAAATGTTGTTCTTATTTGCTGTTCATTTCAGCAATCAAATGTTAATGGTAAAAAGTGAAATAGCAAAATTAATTGGCAATGGAAACAACATTTTCTAGCTTCATATGAGGCACGCTTAGAAACAAGGCACATAAAAAAGATATCTCATTTAATTTGAGGAACAAATAGAAGGTTACTCTTTAAAATATCCATTACCTCAATAAAAATGAAATTATTTCAAAACAATCTCTTTTGATGGCACAATCCTGAGAAAGACTCATTGTATTAGAATTAGTACTATTAGAGATGGAAAAAATGAGGAGTAAGAATTCACCATACAAGGACTGGATGAGGTGCAATGGGTTTATAAAATGCCTCGTCAGAATTTGTAAAACAGGAGACTTCAGTCACTATTTCAGTGTGGTGGCATGCAAGCACTTCACTTTGACTCAGAATAGATAAACATTATGCATACATTTTACTACTTTTCCAAAACTTGATATCATAGATGCAGTAAGATGTGACATTTGCCATCCAATAGAGCTATGATATGTACATCCTCCAGTTGAAGAAGATCCTCCAAGCACAGTGATATGGGACTTTCATAGCTCTCATGCACAAAATGATATATTTTCAGAACTTAACTGTCATTCCCACAGACAATAGATTCATGAAAGAAACTGATGTTGAATCAACCAACCACAAGAACATATATCAAAATGGTTTTCTGGGCAAAACTCATACTTACGTTCACATAGCCAAAATAAAGTGTACGCTTTTTTTTTTTTAAATCATTGGGTTGTATCCAAGACTTAGTCCCTCTCAAAGTAGATAATAATGGATATAACTAACTTGGATTCATTAATTGCAGTGGGCCTACTCTAAGTAAATATTTGGATACAATCAACTGATAAATGTTTAAGCATTTTAATATCCAGATTATATATCTTAATTTCACAAAAGGAACAAAGTACTACCAGATGATTATGTGCTGATTGTCATCTCTCAGGCAAATATATTCCATCAATTTCACCATTTCTGCCATTCTTCAAATTTTCTCGACCACTTTTTAAAAAGCAACGGATCTTTAACTGTTCCATTTACTAGCTACCACTATTTTTCTGGTTAATTGTTTTCATATATTTTCAAACTACCTTTTCTTCAAGCCACCTCGTTCACATACATCATCTTTCCTCGTGTGATTTTTCTGCCAACAAATGTGAAGCCATAGTTTATTGTTGGATTATGACCCATGGCTTGTTTAAACCAGGGATAGTCAACCTTTTTATACCTACCGCCCACTAATGCATCTTTCTTGATGGTAAAATTTCCTTACCGCCCATCAGTGCTTGACAGAAGGAGGATTCAGCTTTTGCTGTAGAATCCCCTACTGCCCACTTAGAATCCTGAAATGCCCACTAGTGCGCAGTAGGGACCAGGTTGAAAACCCCTGGTTTAAACTATGACTTGATGTTATGTCTGAACCCAACAACCTTATTTAACCGTGGTTTGTTTGGCCACCCTATCCAGACAATCATGAAGCTACAAAGGCACAAGGTAAGAATAGCTGAAAACAAACCATGACTTGTTTGCTCATCTGTGAGATGACTCATTTGTTGAGCAAACCACAGTTAAAACAAACCATTGCTTAGTATTACATATTAACATAGGTAAGTATGTCTAATATTTTCCACTTTTGATTAAAAGTTATTTCCATTTCAGTCAATCAAGATCCAAAATACTATAACATTGTGGCAACTGAATATTGGGAGGCCATCCTAGCAGCCATTGGATTTTGCAGATCTGTCTATGGCAAAGAGGGAAGACCTGCTATTAAAAGCTTTCTATTGTCAATAGTAGTAGCAGTAGTTTTTTGTGAGATATCTTATCTATCTATCTATCCCTCCTTTTTCCTTGATGGGACTCAAGGTAGTTTGCAGATAAATGTAGAAAAAGCAATAATTAAAAAACAAATTGACATTAATAGAATTAAAACTATATACACATATAAAATCTGTTTAAATTACATATACATAATTACAACAAAAACAGCATGGCACCAGCCCTTTCATTAAAAGCAGTCAATTCCCAAAAGCCTGTTGGAACAGGAAGATTCGGGATCTTTGCTATCACAGAAAAATAGTATTTCAGTAAGACTGCTCTGCTGCAAGTCTGATCTCATAATTTACCTATATATATGATGCTCCTCCATGTTTTCCCTCTTTATCATACCACAATGTGAAGATTGGTAAGGCTATGCGATTTAGATTTAATTTTTGTTCATTGTACTCTTCCCATCTTCTCCACTAATCTCTAGTATTCATATTGCACTGTTAACTCAGGATTCTACATTTTCCCTCTGTCTGACACCATCAGTAAATGTCAGGTGCTGTTATAAACTAAGAATAGTTTAGAGCCCCAGGTGGGATAGCAAAGCAGTTGTACCAATCATATGGGCATTGGGCCAAGTATATTGAAAGCCAGCTAGACAAAGAAACAGACTGTAGTAGAGAGTGGAAAGCAGAACTGATGGGAAACCCAGAAAGGTAGAATTCAGAAAGCACAAAAGACTATCCAAAATCGGAAACAGAAATGCTGATGATGACTTGAGACACTCGGAGGAGCAGAAAGTGATTAGAATTAAACATCTTGCATAATTTCCACTCCTGTCCTCATTTACACAAGTGTTCTCCCCCACCCCCCGAACAAGTAACCCTGATGATGTCAAATGGAGTTATTTCTGAATGGCATTACTGGGACCACTGCATCATCTATAATGATAGTACGCAGATTCAGTAGTTATTTGAACACAAGCTTTCAGAATAAGCAATCCAAGTTAAATTAATAAACTGAAGCAAGGTCAAACAAGAGGAAATGCAGAGGCGGCAGCAGCAAATTCCTTGGAGGTTGGGGGAAATTAAAACAAGTTGCTAACATCAGAAGGGTTCTGCGATAAAACAAGTAATAGGACAACAAGATGTCATCCTTTTAAGCAAAGCTGTTTTTGTGTTTTCTGATGCTCAGTCTGTTCTTTCTTATCAGGTTTTGAGTTACATAATCAGGCCATGCCAGATTTCTCTAAAAATGACTCATTTCAGTGTTATATTTTATTAGTGCCAAAGAGAATTATAAAACTTGCTTCTCTTTAATCATAACCCGCTCACCCCTGCCTATATATATATATATATATATATATATATATATGCAGGTTTTGGTGTCCTCGGGTGTCTTCCCGTGTAAAAGTTGGGGTGTCTAGGCGACGTTTCGACGAGGTCTCACTCGTCATCTTCAGGCTGGTGCTTTCGGCTTCTTGTTACTGGAACAGAGCAGGATCTCAGTGTTTGAGTTCCTATAAATACTGTTGAGGAGGTGTGGTGTATAGCCTCCAATGTTCTGGGCAGAGAGGAAGTTCCCAGGCTAGTGTGCCTTTTCTTCTTTTGTTCCTTAATTGCTTGAGGGATATCTTGAGTGATTTCTTGAGTGATATCCTGAGTACCACTTAGGTGGGTCATTAGGTGTGGATTAGTTGCTAAAGCTTTTGTGTCTTGACCTCTTGAACTTTGTGAAGAGTTTTTCTGAGAAGATGGCTGTACTGCTTTGTTGTGCTCTGGCTTGGCTTCGTGTATAGGGGCGAGCTGTGGTTTTGTGGCCTGTGCCAGCCAGATCTGTGTAGGGATTGCAGGGGGGTGCAGCATCCGGAGGTGCCATCGTGGTTTGGCTACTGGATGGTGTCTGTAATTTATCTGTGGAGAGGGTCTGGGTTTGGGTCTGGTGTGGTTGATTGGTGATGGCGTTCTGTGTGCCTCTGGATCTGGTGTCAGTTTTTGTGGGGAGGGCTAATTTCCAGATGTCTGGCAAGCGGGATGTGTCGTCACGCTTGTTCATGTTGTGAGGGTGTTTCTCTATCTCGATGGCTTCCATGATTATTCTCTTGTGGTGATGTTCCATGTTAGAGAGCAATTTGGAATCTGCAAAATTAATTTCGTGTCCTGTTTCTTTCATGTGTTGGAAAAGAGAGGAAGTTTTTTCTTCTTTTTTGACGGCATTCTTGTGTTCTGCGATACGTGCATTTATTCGTCTGTTTGTTTGTCCAATGTACGTGGCTGGGCAGACTTTGCAGGGTATTTCATAGACCCCTTGGTTTTCCAACTGGATTTTATCCTTGGGGTTTCTGAGGATATTGGCTATTTTTTGGTTGGCGCAAAAGGCTGTTTTGATATTGTGTTTATGGAGGATTTTGCTAATTTTATCTGTAGTGCCCTTGATATAAGGAAGGAGGGCCATGCCATTGTTTTCTTCTGTGTCTTGGTTTTTGGGGGGTGTTTCTTTTTGGATTAGCTTCGTAACCCTGTTTTGCTGGTATCCATTGGCAATTAACACATTTGAGAGATTCTGTAACTCAGTTGTCAAGTGGTCTTTGTCAGCCAGGCGTTTGGTTCTGGAGATGAGAGTCTTGGCTACGGAGTTTATTTGTGCAGGGTGGTGGTGTGATTGTGCATGTAAGTAGCGGTTGGTGTGTGTTTTTTTCCGGTAGATAGTGTGTCCTAGGGAGCCATCAGGTTTTTTGTAGATTAGGACGTCAAGGAAGGGAAGTTGGTTGTTGGCTTCTATTTCCATAGTGAATTGTATTTTGGGGTGTAGGCTGTTGAGATGTGTGAGGAAGCTGTCCAGTTTTTCCTTCCCGTGTGGCCAAATTACAAAGGTGTCGTCAACATATCTGAGCCAAAGTTTGGGTTTGTGTTCTGACTTGTCTAAAGCATTGGTTTCAAAGTGTTCCATGTACAGGTTTGCGATGACCGGTGAGAGGGGTGATCCCATAGGTGCTCCTTCTATCTGTTTGTATCTTTGTCCATTGTGGATGAAGTACGTGTTGGTTAGGCAGTGGTTGGTCAGGTCCAAGATGTATTCGGGGGGATTGTATTTGTTTTGAATGGCTGTCAAGGCTTCATTAATGGGCACTTGTGTGAAGAGAGATACAACATCGAAGCTCACAAGTAGGTCATTGGGATGTAGGTTTTGCTTCTTTATTGTTTCTATGAACTGGAAGGAGTTTGGAACGTGTGAAGAGATGGATTCTGCATAGGGCTGAAGTTGCTTGGCGAGAAATTTAGCGAGATTTTGTAGAGGTGAGCCTATGGAGCTGACTATTGGTCTGAGTGGTGTTCCTTCTTTGTGTATCTTGGGGAGGCCGTAGAGTTTGGGGCATCTGGATGATTTTTCTCTGGGGATGATTCTTAGCTGGATTTCTTCACTGATAGGAGAGGCTTTTATTTTGGATTTGGTGGTTTTTTCCAGATAGGTGGTGGGATCTGTTTTTATAGGTTGGTAGGTAGGGTCTTGGAGTAGATTTGATTAAGGAAGTAATTGGAGTAGATTTTGATTAAGGTTGGTAGGTAGGGTCTTGGAGTAGATTTGATTAAGGAACAAAAGAAGAAAAGGCACACTAGCCTGGGAACTTCCTCTCTGCCCAGAACATTGGAGGCTATACACCACACCTCCTCAACAGTATTTATAGGAACTCAAACACTGAGATCCTGCTCTGTTCCAGTAACAAGAAGCCGAAAGCACCAGCCTGAAGATGACGAGTGAGACCTCGTCGAAACGTCGCCTAGACACCCCAACTTTTACACGGGAAGACACCCGAGGACACCAAAACCTGCATTCCTGTACCCGTGAAAATCTACGAAAGCAAATATATATATATATATATATACATACATATTTATGTGTGTAAGGCAAAACATTTCAGACTATGCCAATGTTTTATTATGCTGGGGGAGGGGGTCAGTTGAAATAACAGGTGACAGTGACAGTGACAGTATCTTGGAAGCTTTAGAAAGGATGGTGGCTATTATGCCTGCTTGATTAATGGCAGCTCAGCTTCCACTGCCATCTTGCTCCCCTGCTAAAATTTGTGCCATGCTGATTATTCTCTTGTCCAAAAGGCAGTGATGACAGGGAAGTCTAGATATTAATTTTATTATATTAAGCACTGCTTTATCAAGGAGGAGATCAGAACTTTCCTATTCTTCATCAGCATCTTGCAGCCAAGTAGTAATGACTCACTGGCAACTCATTGTATCATGAAAATACGTAAGCTTAATTTAGCAGACTCCGACAAGCAGATTACATGGTTCTTTCAGACTTCTATTCCAGCAAGGAGAATCCTCTAAATGTTTTCAAAAACTGCATCATTTGTTACTCATTTTTCATGCTTTTTTGAAAGGATGAAACTGCTGAAATGTCATAAATCTTAAAGTGGCTGAGTTTTAACAGACAGCCATTGACTCAAACTCAGGATTGTTCACAGAATGAGCAATGCAGGGACTCGGTGGCTGGTTACAAAATGGCTTGTAGGAGCCATGCCAGAAATTAAGATCTACAGCCTGAACAGTACTATACATCAGGAAGGTGGAAGAATCAATTGCCTTAGATTTTCATCTAGCAAAAGGAAGTGAGAGAAATAACACTAGGTTTGCTGCAGTTTACAGAGTTAATAGAAAAGGAAACGGGAGAAATCCATAGCATGCTCTGATAAAGAATAAGCATTCCTCACTTTTCTGAGAAATTGTAAACTATCAATAATATACTACATTAAGGAGGAAAAATATTACAGCATGGGGAAATATATATAAAAAAATTAAGTACATGGGTCATTCCATATCAAGCGATCCAATTTTTTTTACCTCATGTCATCCAAATTTCTTAATATTTTGTACACTTGTTGAATGATTAAAACTAAGTTTTAATCTAAAATTCTAAGTTTATGCTTTTAAGTTTTTAGTGGAGTCTGGCAAGGCCAAAATTGTCATTTTTTTGAAATTTAAAACCTCCATAACTCAGAAATGGGATGAGATAAAAAATAGAATCTTTTGTTATATTATTTTCTGCCTTGTGTTTGTTGCTGTCATTTTGTTTAGTGGGCAGCTGTTATGGTCCCTCCTTGAGACAATGAACACCCATCCATGTTTGCCCAAAACATCACAAAATACTGCAGACCACACAAGCTTTGCCTGTACAGTTGCTAGCAGTTTTCAGGATGCTTGACAGACAGAAAGGCAGGATACAGGTAGTGATAAAGGCACTCTGCTACTCATACACCTGCCAGAAAAGACACACGTCTACAGTACATATATAGGTCCTATATGAAACAGTATCAGTGTTGAGAATTCATCTTGTGAGGGAGGGGCAGTTCACAGACAAAAAGGATACATACTATGCTATCCTCCTTAGCAATCAGCTATCCTCCACTAGGGGTGGGTGATATATTGATATTTTGTCTCCTACTATGGTATGAACTCCAGACCTTGATGAAAGTTTCATATTTTTTTCACCCTTTAACATATCAAGAATGCACTGCCCGGCTGGACTTGCAGACCCAGCAGGCAGGAAGCAGCACTTTACTGCAAAGTAAATGGTTGTTTCTTGCCTGCTGATCTTGCCAGGGCATAAGGCCCTGGTCCCTCTCTGCAGGTGCTGCAGAGTAAAGGGCTTTACTTTGCAGTAAAATATGCTTTCTGCTTGCACAATGTGCAAGGCGCAAGCCCCGTGCCTCTGGCTAGAGACAGACCCAGCATAACAATAAGCTTCCCTTATTCTGATCAGCAAACGATAAGATCGACTTGGCTTTGCTCTTGCTTTTTTATGGAGGTTTAACGTGGAGTCCCAGCTTCCCTGCTGAGGGAAGGAGATTCCGATCAGCAAACAGTCCCACCCCCCATAAGATCCACATGGCTTAAAGGCACACACTGTGCCTCTTGCTAGGAAGGATAGAGACCCAGCACGATATCAGGCTAAGCATGATATCAGGGTCTCTACTAGCAAGAGACATGGTGTGTGCCTTAAAGCCCTGTGGATCTTATCGGCAGAAAAAGAAACTTTGTTTGCTTTTTTGGAATCTTTGTTCCTCAGCAGCGCTATGGGACAGAGATTCTGATCAGTAAACAAAGTTTCTTTGTGATAAGATCATTGTGGCTTGGCTCCTGCATCTGTTCAGGCAAGGAAACAACAATTTACTTTTGCAGTAAAGGCTTTATGCATTTGGGAACTAACTGCAGATGATGCTGATGACTGGGCTTCTGTCAGTTCAAATTTTAATTTCTGGTTTTAAGTATTGTTTTTAACAAGTTTGTTTTTATTATTCTTTATTCTGTGACACGTTTTTAAATGTTGTAAGCCACCTTGAATCCCAACTTGGTAGGATATAAATATATTACATAATAAATTAATAAAATAATATGAGAGGCAGTGGGGTGGAGTCCATGTACATTATTTTGAGTTTCTTGGAGGATAAACACTATAAGGATTTAGTAAGTAACACATAATTTGACATCTCTTATTGGTGTGGCTCAATATTAAGAACACATATTTTTAAGTTTGTTCTTTTTAAAGCACAAACTATATAAGAAACATACCTATGCTAAACTATAGAGTAGTAGTAAGCAGAGCTACATACATGCAGAGTCTTAAGATGAGTCAACAGTGTGATGCAGCAGCAAAAAAAGTGAATGCTATTCTAGGCTGAATCAACAGAAGTATAGTGTCCAGCTCAAGGGAAGTCACAGTCCCACTCTATTCAGCCTTGGTCAGACCACACCTGGAGTCCTGTATCCAAATCTAGGCACCACAATTTAAGAAGGATATTAACAAGCTGGAACATGCACAGAGGAGGGCAACCAAGATGATCAAGGGTTTGGAAACCCAGCCTTATGAGGAACAGTTGAGGGAGCTGGGCATGTTTAGCCTGGAGAACAGAAGACTGAGAGGAGATAGGGTAGCTACCTTCAAAAATCTGAAGGGGTGTCACATGGAAGATGGAGGCAGCATGTTTTCTCCTGCTCTGGAGGGGGCAGAACCCGAATGAATGGCTTCAAGTGACAAGAAAGGAGATTCTGACTAAACAACAGGAAGAAATTTCTGACAGTAAGAGCTGTTCGACAGTGAAAAAGACTCCCTTGGTAGGTGGTACACTCTCCTTCTTTGGAGGTTTTTAAGCAGAGGTTGGATGGCCATCTGTAACCTAATTTTTAGGCACCATATGGCACCTAGATTCCTTACCTGACTTTCTAACACTGATCTACACCAGTTCCCAATTTGCTAGGGGCCAAGTTCAATGTGTTACTATGGGTATATAAAGCCCTTAACAGAATAGTTATATATTCTCCAGAAATCTTTAATGGTTTAGTTAAGCATGCTATCACTGAGTAAATTTTCATTTAAATATACGCATCAAATTTAGATATATATTTTTTTCAATATTTCCCCAGATTATTATAAACTCCAGCCTTCTTTAAGATATTGTGATATATTGAGGCATCGCAATGTTTAGCTGGAGATATATTGTAATATTGAAAACCAGATATTGCCCAGCCCTATCCTCCACCCTATTGTGCATATATATATTGTGTTTATTCTGTGGGGCAGCTAAAGTCATTATTACCCACAGACTGTGGTGTTGGTGATCAAGGATGTTGCAAGATGCTTTCTTGGGCACCCTGTTGGGAGAAATTACTTTTTGCAGTAGGAGTTTTACCAACAAGGACAAAAGAGCTGTCTTAGAAAGATGAGAATCTAGCAATGTCTGGCAGGCCCAATAAGCCCCAGAGACCCTCCCCAGGCTACAAGTTTATTAAGAGAAAGTGGGACATATGGGAAACACCCACCCAACCATAATAGATTTATGTACAGTATATGTCTATTTGTGGGACAGTTTAATGCAGGTTAAGGATCAGGGAACTGAACACAAAATTGGGATGGTGGTGACAGAGAATAAGAATGGAAATGAACTAAGGGAAAATAAGATCATTAAATACTGGCAATACTTCATTAGCTCAACTTTATTAGTTCTGCATAGTTTAACAGGCATTTTATTTGCCATAGTAAAATAAATGGAGTTTCTTTTTATTAAGAAAAGAAACTTCCTGCTTTTATGGCAATAAAGGAATAAACATATTTCTTCTTATTATAATCCTCTAGTAAAAAAAGAGACTCACTGAGGCACAAGCAATTAGAATCCTACAGAGATTAGGAAAATCTATTATAGTCCTTCCCATTAGCATATACTCCATCAACACAGGCACCCCATGCTTTTAGCTGAAATCATAAAATTTCCAACATAAAAGAATCCTTATGTTGCAAACAGTCTTTTCTTCAAGACAAGTCATTTTTGCTGGCTAATTTAAGGCATTTCTCAAGGTTTACTTTTGTATGTATATATGGGATGTTAGGGGAGGGGCGGTATGTCCACCATTGGACCCTACCCTGCACTCAGCTCTCAACTGTGGCTCCTCGAGGCTATCAGCATGCAACAGCAGCCACGCCCCAGGAAATGGCTTCAACTGGCTGGCTAAACCAGGTGAGAGTAGCAGTTGAGTCTCAAACCCTCAGTGAGTTAAGGATTTCCCCTGCATGCGAAGACAGGATTCAGAACACTGAGCAGACAAGTGGGCCTAACAATCAAGAAGGAGGTTACAGCATGTGCTGTAGAGGGAAACGAGGAGTGGATGGGTTAATCTGGGAAGAAGGAATCTAGGAGAAGGAAAACTCTGATCCTAAGCCTCTGTTGCCTTGCAGCTATACTCATTTGTGAGAAAGACTTCGGGAGTAAACTCCAAGGAAAAATATGGACCCATTGCCTTGCAGGACATTTTCGGGAAAAGAAAAGACTAAGAAGTAAATCCTACACAAATCCAGAGAGGAGTCCCTAAGATGGTTGGATAGCATCTTGTATGTCTCCTTCCAGCAACTCCTGCAGTCAAGCTGGTGCCAAATGTATTGCTTTCCTTTCCTTTGGATCACATCAGTGAATCCTTGAGGAGGGTTTGTCATCCAGGACCTCCATGCACACTGCCAAGGCTTGTGTCCCATAAAGGTCAATTCAGTGCTGCTAATGCAGCAAAAACATGAAGGAGGCAGCAGTTAAGAGTTACCGGTTTCTGAAGCCACAGCAGGTGCTGTGATTCTCCAGTGGTTTGAATTCACCCCTGGAGATGTACTCCACTGTCTCCTGAAACAGACGGTTGCCAACAACAACTTTCTTTAAAAATTCCTTTCAAATCGATGACCAAGTATATTTTTCTTCTGCTCAACTGAGAAAAGTCAACTCAGTATAAGTCATAGTGACATCCAACACCAATCTATTTCATAAATCTGCATGAAATGAAAGCAATTTATAATAGCAATTTATTTAAATGCTCTGCTAAATCTTTCTTGATATACTGCATCATGGCAATGCCCAGCTAACAATGAGCATTTAATGATTTCTGATTATGTGGTGATGTGCTTCCATAATTAATTTTCATCTAGGCTTCAATTGCTACAGCAGAACATTAACTTTCCACTGGAAGACTTATACAAGTCATAAAAATGAGAAGTATTGGCAACACCATATAGTTCAAGTGCACTCTTACCCATGTTAACTCAAACGTAAACTAGGTACAGCAGGGCTTCTTCTCAGATAAAGTTGAATGTAGTTAATAGCTACATATATATTCTGCTAGTTGGTTGAAGGCAGAATATACAATGAATAAAATAAATAATGAGTAAACCTACTGAAGAGATTCCAAAGAAATTATTTCACGATCAAATCTACTAATCTTCAAAGATTAGCAAAAACATAATCAAACATGAATCACAACACTTGCCACACCACTAGATCACAATGTGACACTACCGAGAAAGGAATTGCCAGTGCAACTCCTTACAAGTGGGTTACATTAAATTTGTGTTCCGTTCTTAACATCCTCCTGGCTTGGACATTATCATCTGATCTCCCAGATCTAATTCGAAGGGTGATGGTGTTTTTCCAAAGACCTCTGCTAGACAGCCAGAATCTGTGTAGACAGAGGGCTTTTACTAATTACTCTATTATTACTCTACTCATTGTCTTATTACTAATTTTTGTAACCTGCTTTCGGAGCCTTTCGGCTAAAGGGTGCTTTAAATAAATAAATAATATTGAGTTTCTACTTGGCTGTGGTCCATAGTGCTCTGTCAAGGTTAATTCCACCCCTTCCCTGCATATGAGTCTAGGCTCTTATCTCGCCATCAAGCCTGGCCTTCCTCATGGACCCCAGGAAAAAGAGCCAAAGCTCAGTGGTGAAATACATGCTTTGCAAACAAAACAGTCCCAGGTTCCCCCCCCACCTGCCACTGAAGCCCAAGAGAGCCATTGCTGGTCAATGTCAAGAATACTGGGCTAGATAGACCAATGGTCTGACTCTGTATAAGATAGCTTCCTATGTATGATCACAAAGATAGTCAAACTATAAGTTTTTAAAAATGCAAATAGGGTTGATAATACTGGGCATCGTAAAAGGTGTGGAAGGGGAATTTACTATTACCTTCCCACTTTTCTTGGTCTGATCATACTCAAACTTTGTCTAATGGACCCAAAATTTACCTCAGCATATCACTCTGCTGGATCTGCCTAAGTAATGCCCTTCTTATACCCCTGTTCTGACCTCATGAAAGAGAGACAGTTCCCTAAGATCAGGCACCATTACCAAAAAGAAGAGACAACTTATTTCGCGACAAAAAACAACCTCATTTCAGGCAATGGCAGCATGCAGAGCAATATTGCTTCCAATACTCTTAAATCAGAGTGCCAGATATGCTGTGCATATAATCAAACAAATATTTTTAAATAACTTGACTGCTCTACTTTATGGTTTAGATGCCTGTATAATAAAAACTATGAACCTTTAGTATAATTAAAATAGATTCTATGCAGAGAAACTTTGCAATTCACCACGTTTGCTGTAAAGAGAAAATAAAACAAAAGCTTTGGTTGAAAGGCATAATAATTAACTTTCCTTTTCATTTCTAATTACTACTAGTAGTGAAGAGACCACAGAGAAGGCAAGCTTTTTGTTCAATTCAAAGACCACCTGCATAAGATCCTTTAAAGGTCTGCCTACATCAGGGAAATTGGTCCCAAAAGTCTACCATGAAAAAAATGAGGGCATTTCCTAGTTTGTGGCTCAAGGCTTTTCTCAAAAAGAAGACAATTATTTCAATGCTTTTTACAGATGATTCTCTACCACTATTTCTCAAGAAATCAATTGAGAGCTAAAGGTTTCAGGAGCAAATTCTGTACACCAGTGCAATACTGTAGAAAAGTGGCATAAATCTATAGCTATCCTCATCCATTTGTGTTCTAATTCAAGCCCTAAATGGCTCTGAAAATATATTATTTCTCACTATGCTCTCTAGTGAAATTGCTTTCAAGCAATTCAAACTTCCTTCAAAAAATCCTCTGCAATTTGCTACCTACAGGCTTTTATTCTTCCCACGGGCAGAGCTCACCACAGATATTTTGGTGCCTGGCACCTTCAATATACATATTCACTCAGACTTTTCACCAAACATTCACTCACTCATTTGTAATATACCTCCTTCATACAAAATGATTCACCTCCCTATTGTAATTTTATGCAACAGGAAATGTGTAGAACACTTGCAAAATGTGTTGCACAAAAACCATCCTCCATTTGTATTTCTCCCCCTGCTTCTGCTCCCAATGTTCTGAGCTCCCTCATTTTCTTCTTTTGGTTACTGTGCTGTACATGTCTGCAACGACTCCATCTGTGCTAGATGTTTAGCCTGGTGAAAGTGTACGAATCACAATGCAAGTAGAATTGCACGGTACTTTAGAGGCCAGACATCTCGTCATTTCAGGTTTCTACTGCCAATGCATACCAAGTAGAAATGTTTGAACAGCAGGCACTGTGTGACAACAAGATGGCAGAAGAGCGCGTGGCAAGCAATTGTGTTATTTTTCAGATCCTCATTTCTGTAGATATATTCTATATGAGGGATGAGGAACCTGTGGTCCTGCCTACAAATCCCATAGTCCTTGATCATGGACCACTGTGGCTGGAGCCACATCAAGAGGGTCACAGGCGCCCTGTGCCACTGGCCTTCAACTAGTTGGTCACGACTCTTACCAAGTTGCAGCCTGACATAAGGTGCTTTGCTCCAGTAGCAATATCACTGTTAAAAACTACAGTAAAAAATTAAGAAGTAGGTCCCAGAATGCAGATGTACCCTAGGTCTGAAAAGGTTGAAGACAACTATTCTATACTAACTAACTATGGGCAATCTGTATCTCACCTACTCAATTCAGTAGCAAGGCTCCTACTTGACAGTAGTGGAATTGCTAGCAGCCACACTACAGTGGTATCTCAGGTTACATACGCTTCAGGTTAGACTCCGCTAACCCAGAAATATTACATTGGGTTAAGAACTTTGCTTCAGGATGAGAACAGAAATCGTGCAGCGGTGGCGCAGCGGCACCAGGGGGCCCCATTAGCTAAAGTGGTGCTTCAGGTTAAGAACAGTTTCAGGTTAAGAACGGACCTCTGGAACAAATTAAGTACTTAACCCGAAGTACCACTGTATTGCAAAATGGGAAATTATCAGAAGGTCTGCACCCCACCTACAGAGTGAGTCCTTTAAAAGAGGCCCCGTGAATACAGAGTACACATGTTTCACGGGGCCTCTTTTAAAAGACTCACCCTATATAAATGTTCTAACATCATATTCTGAGACACTGAAAATATATGTTCCATTTATAAATGTTTTGAGTTACCTTTTAAAAAACAAGTTTTTCTTGCTAACTTGTCTCTGATTAAAACAGTAGATTTAAATGAATCTTCCCTTCTTTCAAATGCATGCACTTCCACATTGGGCAACACAAGAATAATTACCTGAAAGCAGGGACCAGGATGGCATTTTAGACTACTTAAATTGTAGTGCTATTTTTAGAATTTATTTATTTTCCTCATATTATTCATTGATGATAAGAAATCAATCTAGTGATAGAAGGGGCAGCTGTTCTCATGTAGCATTGCTACTGGGGGTGTGAACTACTTACTTCTAGATCAGGGTTTCCCAAACTTGGGTCTCTAGTTGTTTTTAGACTACAAATCCCACCATCCTTGGTCAAGGATGATAGGAACTGTAGTCCAAAAACAGCTAGAGTCTCAAGTTTGGGAAACCCTGTTCTAAATACAGTGGTACCTCGGGTTACATACACTTCAGGTTACATACGCTTCAGGTTACAGACTCCGCTAACCCAGAAATAGGACCTCGGGTTAAGAACTTTGTTTCAGGATAAGTACAGAAATCGTGCTCCGGCGACAGCAGGAGGCCCCATTAGCTAAAGTGGTGCTTCAGGTAAGGAGCAGTTTCGGGTTAAGAACGGGCCTCCGGAACAAATTAAGTACTTAACCCGAGGTACTACTGTAGTCAGGACCAGTCAATAGATGGTAATGACTCCCTTGCTATTTTTACATGTGTGAATCAGCCTAGAATCACACAGCTGGATGGGTCAAGAGAACTTTCCATTCCAACTTCCGTAAGGCAAGGCCATCCATCTACTAGCCTGCCAATTGGTCAACTTTAGTCAAAAACACAATGCATCACAGGCAGACAGTAGGTGAACTGTGGAAATGAACCCATAGGCTAGCTCTATAAAACCACTCTGTTTAGCAAACTGTAGTAGCTTTAAGAGCTGCAAACTTACAAACCCCATACTATGCAGAAACGTGATCAATGAAATAAACCAAAACAAGATAGAAATCTGATACAGATTTTCCCCTTGATCACAGCAATCAACACCCAGACCTAGCTATGTAAAGAGCTTGTGCCCCTTTAAATGAAAGGCACACAATACTCCTTATCTTTAAGTTCTGGGTTTTTTCAGTTGCTATAACAACATGCAAAAAGCCTTTTATTGCCAAGGACAGCTCCAGCTATTTTTAAATGCAACAGCTGGATTTATGTGCCTGAATTTCACTCTTAAGACAACAAAATGTGGTTTATTTTTCTTCTCTCAGTATTACAACAGAAATGTCAGTGGCTTATGCTGGAGTAAGATAAATCACATCTATGTCCTGTATCAAAATGTAGGACTGCAGCCTGCAAGATGAGTATCTTGCACCCTTGCTTTATATATTTACAGCACCAAAATTTTGTTTAAAATATTCATATACCACATTTCTTCCTGGCCACAGATCTCTTGTGATTGACAAGAGAATAAAATCAAGACAAAAAGAATAAGATTTAAATAAAAAATAAAGCAGTGGTGACTGATTATTGTTCCCTAAGAGTCTTTTTGTAAACCCTATAGAGTAAACGCCCATAGAGCGAGATGACCCAACGGTCAGGGGTACCTTTACCTGATAGATGACATATATCAGGAGAGGGACAGAGAAGGGAATACTGTTGAATCTTCTTGGGCCTCTCAGCAGCTTTTAATACCATTGGCCATAGTACCCTCCAGGATCAGTTTTGTAGGTTGGAAAACGGACACAAAGCATCACAGTGGTTCTTCTCCTACCTGCAGGGTTGTTTCTATGAATAAAATCATAGAATTGTAGAGATGTAAGGGACCCTAAGGATCATCTAGTCCAACCCCTGAAATGCAGGAATACGCACTGCCCCATATGGCGACCAAACATGCAACCTTGGCATTATCAGCACCATGCTCTAACCAACAGAGGGACTTCTGCATTACTTCCAGCACATGTGTCAGAGAGGTACAATACTGAACCACAAGGTTCAATATTGTCCCCTTCGCTAAGTAATATCAACCAGTATATGGTTGGGGATGTGGATAACGGTATCATCAATATGTGGATGACAGCCAGCTCTGTTTCTTCTTGTCATCAGAATTAGGTGAGGCTATACAGGTGACAGGAGTGCCTATACAGGCTATACAGGTGACAGGAATGCCTATACAGGCTATACAGGTGACAGGAGTGCCTATACAGCCTATACAGGCTATACAGGTGCTGGCTATACAGGTGACAGGAGTGCCTGGTGTGCTCTGGTCCATGGGGTCACGAAGAGTCAGACACGACTAAACTACTAAACAACAACAACATACAGGTGCTAAAGTAGTTAGTGCCTCAAGGGTGTAATGGGCTAGATGAAGGCCAATAAACTGAGACAATTTTGGTAAGATAATTTTAGTAAAACAGATAATCTGTTTTAGGCAACGTTGAAAGTGCCAAGCAGTGCAGCTTAGCATAATCATGGAATACTGGTTTTACAACAGTTGCACTGATCGTTATGCTACCAAGTCCAATTCAAGGTGTTGCTGTTGACATATGAAGCTCTGAACAACTTGGGATCCAAATACTTTATCAAATTCCCAGAGCCACAAGTTCTGCAGAGAAGGCCCATCTGGAGATTTTGCCAGCAAGTGTTGTACATTGGGTGATTTTGTAAATAGAATGAAAACAATTGCAGTTCAGAGATGACACAGGAGGAGGGAGAAAAGGGAGCACCTTGGAGTTAAGTCTAATTTTATGCAGGTGGCAAGGACAGGGGGAAGGAGAGAAAGAAAGGTAAGGAACCAGAAGAAACAGAAAGCAGTGCCCTGCCCACTGTTGGTACCTTGTCCCCAATAGATTACCCTTGAGGGGATGTAGTCCTCAACAGAAAAAGGTCCCCCACCCCGTGTGTGTGTGTGTGTAATAGCCACCCTTCTGTCCTCCACATATTGTTAGAATGCAACTAACATAATTCCTGACTATTACAAATGTGTATATACTTTGGGTTAATTCAGATCTGAAGAGCAGATTGATATTTGCTCCAAATGAGCTTTAAAGAGCAGGTTGTTGTGGGGAAAGCTGCAGAGCAAATGTGGAGGGAACTAAAAAACTGAGCCTTAATGCATGAGCCATGCCTGGAAAGAATGGGGCAAAAGGCAGCGTTTTTTTTCCAGCCAGAACTCACTGGAACTGAGTTCCGGCACCTCTTTGGTGCATTCCGGCACCTCTGTAGTGTCGCAGCACAGTGCTATGTGCTGTGTTGAGCGACAGAGGTTGTGTGTGACATGGATATTGATGTGGCAGAGGCGTGAGCCCCCCTAAAAGAAAGCTCATCAAGTTCTGGCACCTCTTTTTCTAGAAAAGAAGCTCTGGCAAAAGGTAAATGTGGATTAATTAGAACTCAATCAAACATGGGGTGAGAAGATCCTACAGGATTTATCAACACAGCACAAATTATTAACAAGGGGGTGTTGGGCAAGAGGAAAGGTAGCTATGTTGGTCCAAAAGCCAGAATATATTAGGACCAACAAGAAAGTCACAGGATAATGAACAAGTTTCAGGTTCTTCAGACTGGATGATAAGCAAATGTAGGGGAGGGAGAGAAGTTGGGCATTTTGTCAAAGCTGAAAGTCTGTGGTTTGAAACATTTTTAAGAATGAATGCAGGAGATGTTAGGCAGACTTAATTATATTAGGGTCGGTTAGGTACAAAACACATTCAGGGTGCACTGAGGGGCTCCCGGGACAAAGAAACAATAGTGGTATGATTGCTAGGACAGTTTGAAATAATGCTCCTTTTTAATTTATGTACAAAAATTGTGGGGGAGGATACATTTTGCAAGCAAGTTTCTACTTCTTTTTTCCCAGGTACTGACACTGGCTGTAAATACACATAATTACAATAAATGCATCTTCCACCCACACTACTTTTAAAAACAGAACAAGAATGGCTTACTTTATGTCTGCTGATCAATAATTACTTATGTGACACAGAGGCAGGTAAATTGCCACGGCTTTAGCACAAGACACTTCAGTCTGAGGAACACAAAAGGAGGGAGAAGAGAGAAGACTCTCAATTATATTTTGACATGTAATAGTTTCTTTCTCATTGATTGCACAATGCTTTGAACTGTAATAATATTCACTAAAAAAAATGCCTATTTAAGACTAATTTTGGGGGGGCAGGCTGCTGAAACTCCTTGATTTATTGATGTAAGGAGTAAGTGCTGCATGTTGCACAGAAGCAGAGTTCATTTTATTCATTAATATTTACTGGTGGTTCCCCCAACCTCTGATTTTGGTTCTAAAATTAATTCTTATTTCAAAAAGTATTTATTGGCTGTTTGATTTTTTAAAAAATGTACTCTACAAAACTACAAGTTATTCCAACTGTCACATAGCTATTTTTTAAAAAAGTTTCTCCATTGATTCAACTGTCTGTAGTAGTAGTAGTAGTAGTATAATGGTACCTCGGGATGCGAACAGGATCCGTTCCGGAGCCCCGTTCGCATCCTGAAGCAAACATAACAAGTGATGGTGTGTCTGCGCGTGCCGCGTTTTGACGCTTCCGTGCATGCGTGTGATGTCATTTTGAGCGTCTGCACATGCGGCGAAACCCGGAAGTAACGCACTCCGTTACTTCCAGGTTGCTGCGGAGCACAACTTGAAAACGCTCAACCTGAAGCACATTCAACCCGAGGTATGACTGTAGTAGTATATGAATTTATTTACCACCCTATACCCACAGGTCTCGGGGCGGTTCACAGAAGAAATCAGAATATAAAACCACAAAATACATAATCAATATAACAAAAACAACCTAATAATGTATTTTTGTCTCCAGTTATAAATTTGTAAGTGGCATAGATTTTTCCATTTGTGAGATATGAGTTGTCTTGCTGAAACTCAAAAAACAAAAGTACCGGTAATCAATTCCTTGTGTTTGAGATCCTTCTGTTCTCAATGCAAGATAAGCTAATAAAGCAAGCTGTGGGATACTGTGTTTCTTGAACTACTGATCTGATTTGATCAAAAATGCTCTTCCAGAAAGGTTTAAGTCATATATCTACCTCATGTGAAACATGGTTCCAGTGCAGCCAAAATGTCTCCAACACTGAAATGAGACCTGCTCGTTTATTCTATTACATCTTTGTGAGGTCAAGTACCACCTATGAAGTATTTAAACATATTCCTAATCTTAGCAGAGGCAGATAATGCTGGATTTTTAGCCTACATATTTTGCCAATCCACCTGCTTCATCCCAGCCATTAAGTTAAGGCTCTCGACACTGCTGAATTAACAAGGTTCTCCTCTGGGAGTTTTCCCAGGTTCTGCAGACTTTGCCCCTTGGAACCTGTGCCTGCAGGATGACTCTCATTTGAAGTTGGTCCCCTCCAGGCCTTGCTCAGTACTGCAGCCCAGCCAAATACACTAACCCATTTGATAGGCAGCAGGAAGGGCATTTGGCTTCACATTAACTGCTCCAGTTTGAAATCTTTTCAATATTAAAACAAAGAGGAAAGACAAGCAAGTCCAATGAACCTACTTCGCAAGGGGGAAATTTACTAAAGGAGGGTTTACAGTGTTATTTCTGGTTGTTATGGAGACAGCAAAAGCAGCAAAAAAGAAAAAAATGAACAAAGAAGCAGTTGAAAGAGCGAGTGAAAGGATGCTTTTGCCTCTACCAATACTAATGTGTGTGCTTCAGAAAAGAACACCATACCTCCCTTTGAAATGTTTTAATTGCAGTTACTCAACCCAATAGTTGAAAATAAGCAACTTCCACCTACAGAAATGCTGGAGTTAAATAGGAGCAAAAATGAAAGCTGCAAATATTTTGAGAAGTCACCTAGGGTATATTTTCAGATTGTGTATGCATGAATGTTCATGTAGAATGAAACACTACACCAAACTGGAAAGTATCTAATGTGAAAAAAATCCTTCAGATCCCAGTATCTTTCTATTAATGTACAAAAAAGATGTTGTTTCAACAGACTGTAGTGTTTATTGCAATAATACTTTAACCACAGTTTAAAGTATTGTTAAATAGTTTATACTGGAAGAAGGAAAAGCCCCAAATATTCAAAAATAGCTTTTAAACTTGTGAAATAATTTTACTGTTTCAAAATAATTTGTTATGTCTAGGTAAAAGGAAGAAAACAATTTTTAAAATCACAAAATTATCCAGACCTGTTCAAATCTGGCTTCAGGCCTAGTTTGACACTGAAACATATGTTGTTGTTGTTAATTAAATTTCTATATTATTTCTATATCATGTATTAAATTTCAGTTGATGACCTGTACACCTCGGGTTAAGAACTTAATTCGTTCTGGAGGTCCGTTCTTAACCTGAAACTGTTCTTAACCCGAGGTACCACTTTAGCTAACAGGCCCTCCTGCCGCCGTGCGATTTCTGTTCTCATCCTGAAGCAAAGTTCTTAATCCAAAGTACTATTTCTGAGTTAGCAGAGTCTATAACCTGAAGCGTCTGTAACCCGAGGTACCACTGTATTGGGAAGAGACATGGGAAATGCAACTCTGTGAATCCACCTGGTTCTCTCCGTCATTTGCCCACCATTGACCATGGTATCCTTCTAGATGAGCCCTGCAGGCTAGTGAGCCTACTATCAGGTATGACCATTCCTGGACAGAGGTAGCCTGGGCAGTGTTCCATGCTCAGCTAACTTCCAGATTAGATTACTGTAATGCCCTCTGCAGTTGCTGCTCTTGGAAACTATTCAGATGCTGTAGATGGTGCAAGAGTATTGATTAGTCTATCTAAAAAGGTAAAGGTAAAGGACCCCTGACAGTTAAGTCCCATCGCGAATGACTCTGGGGATGCGGCGCTCATCTCGCTTTACTGGCTGACGTTTGCCCGCAGACACTTTTTCTGGGTCATGTTGCCAGCATGACTAAGCCGCTTCTGGCGAAACCAGAGCAGCGCACGGTAACGCTGTTTACCTTCCTGCTGGAGCGGTACCTATTTATCTACTTGCACTTTGACGTGCTTTCAAACAGCTAGGTTGGCAGGGGCTGGGACCGAGCAATGGGAGCTCACCCCATAGTGGGAATTTAAACCGCCAACCTTCCGATCAGCAAGCCCTAGACCACAGCGCAACCCACGTCCCATCTATCTAGTTAAGCTAATAAAATGCTCGTTCTGAAAAGCATGCACTGGTTTTATGTATACTGCTAAGTCCTATTCAAGGTTTTAAGGCTTAATTACTAAGCTCTGAACAACTTGGGATCCAATTACCTGAAAGAGCCCCTCTCCCTAAATTCACCTGCCCGTGCTTTCATACATATAGCCTGAATTGGGTCAATGATGGGCAGGATAGAAATTGAGTAAAACAGA
Source organism: Podarcis siculus (assembly GCA_034642415.1). Lineage (NCBI taxonomy): Eukaryota > Metazoa > Chordata > Lepidosauria > Squamata > Lacertidae > Podarcis > Podarcis siculus. The sequence goes on along the minus strand of JAXCMG010000018.1, from coordinate 3,753,792 downwards.
GTTCTTTCATCATAAAGTGGGATGTAATACCAGCATCGCCAATTAAAGAGGGACCAGGTAGTAGGCAATGGGAAATACCTCTGCCTGAGACTCTAGGGGAAAACTGGACAAAATGCACAAGGAGTCTGACCTTGAATATGACAGTTTCCTATTCTCCTCATTGTCAGAATCTTTTGCAACTGATCCAAATACTGAGAGTATTACAGAAATAAAGACAGTAGTCTGAAGCACAGTGGGAAGTAGAAAAGAATTCTTTTGTACAGTTTTCTTTAACTTCTCTCTAGCATTTCAACACTGATGTCTGAAGTAGTATTTGTAATTATAGTGGATTATAATTAATAATCACTATAATTACTTGATAGTTTGCAGATATAATCCCCTTCCCTAACCTGAGATTTTTCAGCACACAAATATACACACACCTGTAGTGATTATGCACATCTGGATATGAATGTTACCCTTCACATTAAAGCAAGAGGTCAACTACTGAACTGGAAGTGACAAACACACCCTACATGGCAGATATACGCAACAGTCTTCTAAAGGTTTGTAACACTGAGTTCTTTTCTTTAATAAAAAGCAGCTGAAAGGCTGTAAATTTCATCAGAACCAGTGGAGTGCTGTTTTTCCTATCAAAATAACATTCCTCAGGATGCTTTCCACCTGCAAGAAGGAAAAAAGACTATAATAGCTAGAGAGGAAATACTGTATGTAGGAGCAAGCACTGATTGACATTTACTTTACATCTCCAGCCTGCCTCTAACAATTATTTGAAAGAAAAACAGAGAGATTATTTCTTCCCCAAATCTGTGTAAAGAGTTTGCATGTTGTGTTTCTGTGCCTCTAAGAGGATGAACCATGTTTTAGGAGGTAGCACATATTGTTGCTATGGTAATTATTATTTTTCTTGAGCAGTGTACACTCAGTACTGATTTTGAGTTACCAGAGAGCAATTATACCAATTAGAATGTGTGTAGAATTGAATGTTATGAATTTTGTTAAAATGTTCTGCTTTTATTTTAGCACACATAAAAACTTGTGGCGGTGCTACAAGTAGAAGAGAAATGAGATTAGTGCTTATTTTCTGGGCTGTCACAGTGAACTAGGAAACCAAAAAGAAAGCCAGGCCTATTCATCTGTGGTGTAAAAAAGTGACGCTATTTATTCATTTATGGTATTTGTAATTTATTTACTCCTAGGGCTTGCTGATCAGAAGGTCGGTGGTTCGAATCCCCGCAACGGGGTGAGCTCCTGGGTCAATTATTGCAGTAACAACAACTGAAAGTGGAGACTTTTTATGGATTATCATGGCCACACCTTTGAAAAAAAATCAAAAACTGAAGTACTGTAACACCAGTATCACAGAACAGTCCCACATATCTTGCGCCACTGCTTAGATGAAGATTTGTGCCTATCAAGAGATTAACATGGTCGCTGTCTCTAGGCACTGCATACAAGGGTAACCACAGTAATCTCTTGGCTAATATTCAACAAGGATCTTTGTTATGTCATGATCCAGGCATCATTACTCAGCGCAATATCACCTGCTATCTCTGGGTCACAGAATGCTAATGTGAACATACACACTGCCTTGGAGAGCCAAAATGTTATAATCTTTTACAAAAAAAAATGTAAGGCAGATAGCAGTGAGGTCGAAAGGGACAATACATTTTTATCTGTCTAGTTAACATGATGCCATGCCCACCAGAACTGTCCACAGCATTGTGATATTTACAGTATATACCCTATTCTTACAGATGGCCAAATGCTAATGATTAGAGACTTTTTTTAACTTTTAGATTTAAGACACTAGAACCTATAAACAAATTTAACTAATTACACTTAATTTATTTTTCATAACCTCTGTCAAATATTTTCTTTCTATGCTATGTACAGAAATATACTGTAAATATAATATTTCAATTTAAAAAAACCTTGTATGAATTACTACCAAAAAAATAGCAGAGTTGTGTTCTATGGAAATGTTTATGAGCTGCCCCTGAAACACATAAATTGTAGCACACAGCTTCAGTATATCATGAAAATTCCTATTGAATGAATGTAGTCAGTAAGATATTAGATGCTTCTTGTCACTTCTACGAAGAAGACATTGATTGATAATGTCTTATGATCAGTGATATTTGTCTAGAAAAAGAGGTGCCAGAACTCACCATGAACCCCTCCCCTGTTCTCTTATAATGGCAATGGCGCCCACCTGAGAGGTTCCAGTGAGTTCTGGCTGACAAAAGCCCTGCTTATGATGAAAACATTTATGAAATATTTATTCCTATAAAATCCCAAGACAATGGAGGAAATTTTAATCTCTTCTATTTTACATTTTTTGGGACAAAAACTGTATGAAGTGATAGAAAGTGCTGCCTTAGCTCTTTTCTCTACTTACAGCCTTCAGAATCTTCTTTGTCAAGAAAAAAGAAAAAGGGAACAATGCCATCTTCTTTTAGCATACCCCTTGGGGAAAACAAAAGCATCCTCCCCTGACTATCCCATGGAGAAGCAGAAGAAATAATTATGTCTAGTATGTGACGAGAAAAGGTATCATTTCTGTGGTCAAGGGAGTACGCTTCATTTTGCCTAAGACACAGGTGTGCTTCCTCCTTTTACAAAATAGTAGTAGAAGAAATGGAAATAATCATTACATACTCCAGTACAATTATTGGATATGACAAGGTTATATGAAGCTCATTCTTTTGGGTAACTCCTATATTTTTTCTGCAGCAATTTTTATTGGAAACATACTTAGCATAGTTTTATGAAACTATGCATTTCCCAAAGGAGGGCAGACAGGCCACCTTTAATAGCTGTAACACCAGCAACCTGAAGCAATGGGCAGACTTCAAGGAGGAAGCATTCACACTCTCTCCACCCCAATGTTAGAAATTGGGATATGAAAGCTAGGAGCTAAATGGCACCACCTTAAACCTAGGTTATGGGAGCAACAACAGAATGTGTAGGTTTGCTTTTTGATAACAAGAATACAAAGCTGAAAATGCAGCTAAAATATTATGTTCTTTTTTCACAAGGTCTAGTCCTTCCCCTGCCCACCCCCTAATATTCTTAAGAGGGTCTCTTCTCCAGTCTTCAGAGAGCAGCTGGAAGTGGGGAAGCAGAAAAACATACTCCTTTCCTTCCATTCTGCAGTTTTAATCTGAAATCTTAGGTGCAGTACTGCACCCAGAGCTCATAAACTGCTCACACTAATGAAATTTCCTGTCGCAAAATGTGCCTAGAACAATGGGAGTTTCAAACACTGCTCCATCCCTACCCCCACAAAATGCATGTTGATTCAGCAGGGAACATAAGCACCAGACTTAGGTAGATAATCCATGCTGGGAATCAAAATACAGTGGTACCTCAGATTACATACGCTTCAGGTTACATATGCTTCAGGTTACAGACTCCGCTAACCCACAAATATTACCTCAGGTTAAGAACTTTGCTTCAGGATGAGAACAGAAATCGTGCTCCGGCGGCACGGCAGCAGCAGGAGGCCCCATGAGTTAAAGTGGTGCTTCAGGTTACGAACTGTTTCAGGTTAACTTTTCATTTTAATGGAGCCACCATGATATTTTACCTTGAGGAAACTGTGGTTGTTTAAAGTATTGTTTTGATATTTAAAGATGTATACCCTACTTTGTATTTTTAAAGACCTATGAACCAATGTAGGTACAATATTTCAAATGGATACAGTTTACACTATGATAAATATTCCACACCTTCATCCAGCTTTCTGCACTAAAAGCTGTCTATGGATGAAAATCTTTGAATCAGATATGACTGCTGCCTGTGGCAACCCGTCATGTCCTTTTTAATCTCCTTTGCCCTTCACTTTCTTGTCCATTTCCCTGGTTCCAGACAAGAAAATGACTGCAAGTTTCAAATATACCATTGCACAATTTGCCCAGAGAGATTATAAAAGGGGAAAAGCATAGAGCAGGGGTAGTCAACCTTTTTATACCTACCGCCCACTAATGCATCTTCCTTGGTGGTATAATTTCCTTACCGCCCACCAGTGCTGCAGTAACATGTGCCGTAGAACCCCCTACTGCCCACCTGGAATCCTGAAACTCCCACTAGTGGGCAGTAGGGACCAGGTTGACTACCCCTGACATAGAGGATTCCAGCTGCCCTATAAAAAACGCTTAGTACATTCATTTAACATAGGGAGCAATGGAATGACATGGTATCATTACTTGAAGCTACTGGTGCACCAGATAAGCCAAATAGCAGCAGAGTGCAGAATAATCATTAACCTCTCCCATGTCATACAGTTCTTTTTCCCATGAGGTATAAAGAATTGTGACTCCCCACAACACTCTGAAAGACGCAAAAAAGCCCTAAGGTTAAAGACAACAATATGTTCACCCGACCAACTTAAACACCAGTAAAAACACAGCCTTTAGTTTTTAGAAGCTGTTACAGCAGTTCATAAAACCAGAACGAAACATTAAAGCAATTTCTAAGCTGAAATACAATGGCGGAGGAAGTCTTTCATTGATCAGAAAGCAATCTCCTTTGTTTGTATAATGACGACATTGTCCTAACCTGTCATCTCTCAAAAATATTAGTGCCACAGGTCTTCCAAACAGAAATATTGTACAGATCCTGTTAGGCACTCTAATAAAGGCAAAATGAAACTGCATTTTGGGCCAATCCATATAAAGCAATAGGCATCATAATAGAACAAAATCCCACTGTGCAGGAAACTAATCACAACAATGTTGCATATTATGAATAAAGAACAAATGGGCCAAATGAGTGTTAAACAGATTCTGCCACTGAAAATTAGCAGAGGATGGGCAAGATATGAATTTAACTAATAAATAAACAAAACAAAGATTTACAAATAAGACATTGACAAGGGTTTCTTCCCATTTGGGAACAACAATGACCCAAGAGTTAAATGGAACTGGGGCTACTTGGAAAGTGAGTAAACAGAACAGCGACTGGAATATATTCATGCATTACATTTCACTCATAATCACCCACTGTTTCAGTGAGGCTGCAATCCTACACACAACCTAGAATAAGTCCTGTTGAACTAAATGAGGCTTCATTCTGAGTATACATTCATAGGATTATACTGTAAGAAACCATGGACAAGTTATTACTGCAGGCTGAGGGCACCTCTGGCCCACCAGACCTCCGCATTTGGCCCACAAAGCTGTTTTGGCTCACCTGCCCTAGTCATTATGTGACATCAGTTGTGGGGAAGGTAAAGATGCCAGCTGCTTGTCAGGCACTTGGGAACCACTGCATAAGAGACTTTGCCAGGTGTCAATCATTAGGTGTTATTATGACATCAGATGATTGACAGAGGCGTTCAAAATTTGCCAGGTGCCAAGCAAATTTTGCACCTGGCTATCGGCCACCTGTGACCAAGTGAAGATGCGCAGGTGCCAAGATGGCACCTGACATCTCTACCATCTGAAGGTGCATGCTGGGGATTTTTGGATCTTGACTGTTTTCACACACTAGGAACACATCCTGTAGAATTTTATCTGTCATATTTTATCTGCATATTTAGAATGAATTTTAGGAACCAAAAAGTCGTACTGAAGAATGTGACTTTCAAGCCACCTGGGCCAAAATGGCAACTAGGCATTCTGTTTTGGCGACTGTAACCCTGGTTTAAGGAGCTCTTTGGCACTTAGCTTTTATATTTGAGTTTCTAACACTGATTGACAGGTGAGGTGTCCTGCCCACCTGAGTGGGTGGGGAGATAGGCCAAAAAGGTCCCACACTCCTGGACTATTGTCTTATGCCATCTGAGACAACAACTTAGCACAGAGCATGAAAAAGAAGAATGAACTCGTGTTACTTGTATGCCTTCTGTCACATTCATAACTGATTTATTTTTTCCTTATAATTCAAGTCTGGGGAAGTTTTCTGCACAGCTGCATCAATCACTCCAATCAATTTGAATCCAAAGAAGTATTTTTCAGAAAGAGAGTAGTATCAGTGGTGAACAGTTCTATTATTATTAACAATAACTAGTTGCTTTACTCATAATAACATCCGAAAGTGACTAACACATTAGAAATACTAAAACCAATTACAATATACACAATAAATAAAAACATCAACACTGAACAAATCAAAACAAAAAACACATATTAGTGTTATTCATTCCTGCAAATGACAATGCAGGAGGAAGATGGTGTGATTCTGAATCAATCAGGAATGAAAGCCTAAAAAAATAAAAGCACTAAAGCATTTCATCCATGCTAAATAAAACCAGATAGACAAATTAGTAATTTTAGTTCACATGTACTTCTTACACCTGCTCAATTTAGTATTGAAGATAAACTCACTGATTAAGAACTGCCAGATCGTATATAAATATCAATCCCATAATAGGAAAGCAGAAGTATGTCAAAAACAACATGTCTTGTCCTCTCAGCCCCAAGCAATGCACAGCAGACCCCAACAACATAGAGACCAAGAGAACAAGCATTTTATCAAGAATTCCAAGCTTGGAAGAATCATACCACAGCAGCATGCACCGATAGTTTAATTAAATTTGGCCACCATACCAGAGAAAGATACATGATACATAATATTTGGTAATCAGTGTGTAACATGAATTATTGTGCAGTGCAACTGCTATTTCTGTGGCAAACCTCACTATATACCCTCAACAAGAGCAGAGGCCAGAAACCTTTCTTTTATCAATGTGTTTCCTTGCTCTGAAAATAGGAAGGAGTATCCTATTCCTTGAAGCTTCAGCCTGGACCAATATAATACTGCATTAATCACCCCATTTCCAGGATCTCTGAGCAGATGAGTTTCACTGCAGCAAATGACAGCCTCTCTCAGTGTGATCATAGGCACCACACTGTAAGTGTGACTCCCAGTTGTGACAAACCACCCAAGATCACACCTAGTGCCATATGTAATCCCCCAAAATCTCTCCTCCTGGAAATCCCTCCTCACATGGGCGTAGCCAAGGAGGGGGTAGGGGCGCAGCTGCCCCCCCAATCAAGTAGGTAAAAGGTAAAGGTACCCCTGCCCGTACGGGCCAGTCTTGACAGACTCTGGGGTTGGTGCGCCCATCTCACTCTATAGGCCGGGGGCCAGCGCTGTCCGGAGACACTTCCGGGTCACGTGGCCAGCGTGACATCGCTGCTCTGGCGAGCCAGAGCCGCACACGGAAACGCCGTTTACCTTCCCGCTAGAAAGCGGTCCCTATTTATCTACTTGCACCCGGGGGTGCTTTCGAACTGCTAGGTTGGCAGGCGCTGGGACCGAGCAACGGGAGCGCACCCCGCCGCGGGGATTCAAGCCGCCGACCTTTCGATCGGCAAGCCCTAGGAGCTGAGGCTTTTACCCACAGCGCCACCCGCGTCCCATTCCCCCAATCAAGTAAAACAATATAAATACTTAACTGACCAATCACGTTGGTTCTGCCCCCCCCCCAACATAAATCCTGGCTGCACCCATGCCCCCCACCTTTTAAATTATTTATCCTAGCAATAAACAAGTATGAATGCTGCCTTGGGATACATTTGGAAAAAGCAGGGATTGGTCGTGTGTCCCCTTAGGGCCGGAACTTGTGTTCCTCAGTTATTGTTTAGGAACATAGAAGGGAAAAGACTCCTTTCACCCACCAGCCAATTCTTACCCTTTGTGTATCAGCCCTCACTTCCTGCTCTAGATTCAAGGTTCTGAGTGCATTCAGTAAGCCTTCCTTGGGAGGTACAGAAAGTTGCTAAGCATTCTTCAAGTGTCATGAAGAGTGCCATTTTCTCCCTTTTCAATCAGTTCAATAGAAATGGAAAAGGGGCACCATGGGATGCAAATTTTCACCCACAAAGTACAACTGACACTTGCAAGTGTTCTCAGCAACTGTGGCTATCTACCAGTTGTAGGAAGAAGAAGAAGAGTTTGGATTTGATATCCCGCTTTATCACTACCCGAAGGAGTCTCAAAGCGGCTAACATTCTCCTTTCCCTTCCTCCCCCACAACAAACACTCTGTGAGGTGAGTTAGGCTGAGAGACTTCAAAGAAGTGTGACTAACCCAAGGTCACCCAGCAGCTGCATGTGGAGGAGCAGAGATGCGAACCCCGTTCCCCAGATTACAAGTCTACTGGTCTTAACCACTATACCACACTGGCTCTCATGGAGTCATGCAGTTATGAGTAGCTAAGTGGGCCCAACTAGTTATTTCATGACATGGAGCCCAATATGATAAATTTCAGAAACATTTGTCTAAAGGCTAGAGAGACATGTTGCAACTTGCCACTAAAACACATAAAGACCCAACATAATAATTCTAGTTACTTAAAAAAAAATCAGTCTAATGGCTTTCTGCCAAACTTATTATTTTATTACATTTTTAGCCTACTCTTCCTGCAGATACCTCAGAAGAACACACAAACAGTTCTCTCCCTCCCACCCATTACAATAATCCTGTAAGTTAGGCTAAGAGGTGTCTCCCCCAAGGTCACCCAGGGAACATCATGGCTGAGTGAGTACTTGAACCCAGGTTCTGTTTAGTTCAGAACAAGACTTTTGCCTAAGCATGTACTCCCTTTGCTCTTCCCTTTCTGGTGAGAGCACACTTTAATTCTCTAGCTTGCAAAGGCTTTTATCTAGCCTTCCAACAATGTCATTTTTGCTCTTGTGCTCATTTATGACATGTTATTGTATTTTATTACATATTGTATTTTGTTTTATTATCTTTGGGGGCCTTTGGGCCAAAAATGAAAATGTTGCAGTGGTAGCAGCATCAGTGGTAATAATAATAATAATAATAATAATAATAATAATAATAATAATAATAATAGGTTGTTCCCAACTCAGTTCTATTCAGACTGAAATTAATGGACCTGTTAGCTATCTGCATTAATTTCAAAGGATCTACTCTGAGCATGACCAACATGGGATACAAGATAATACAAATCAATTGTAATACAGTAAATAAAAATTAGCACACTGTAGAAAGTATGGCATATAAATAAACTGACTATAAATAACTGTTCAGTTAACCACAGTTTCTTGCTTCATAGATTTCAGAAAGCTATGGCTAGCAGCTTCAGAACAAGCTAGGATCCTAAACTAACTTCAAACCCTGGTTTAGAACTTGGTTTTTTCTGAGGCTGGGAACCATATAACTACCACACATTCATTAGACTACTTCACCTTCCACTTTTGATAAAAGCTGCCTTTTTATATATTAAAATAGCCTGCCTGCAAGAAAGTATACTTCTTGAGTTGTAACATGCAATTAAATAAAAACTGGTGTTAGAACATGTAATTAAAAGTCTGAATAAGGAAAAGTAATGCTCAAACTATAATAATCTTTACATCTCATCAGTCATGGGAAAAATTATAAAGTAGGAGTAAAAGTCTTCATCGATTACCCAATGCAATGAATCAATCAACTCGTTAATGGCAAATTAAAATATAGACTTTTAATTACATCTAGATAAGAGCTATCCCCCTTGCTAACAAACTGTGTTGTAAATCAGGATGAGCTATTTCCCTGTGGCAGGCAGATGCCAACAACAGCTGGCAAAAGGGCTGATTCAGAGCTTAACCCCATTCTGGGTGGGTGGTGGTTACAACCCCGCACAGTCCTGCCATCATTCCCGGGCAGCCAGATAGTGCAGGGCCAGGTGGATGTTAACGTTCACCCCAGCTGGTAATATCACAGGGCACAAAATGTCCACCAAATCTCCTAGTTCAAATCACCCAATCACTGGACCCCTAGTAGGCGGAGCCTTGCTGGTTAGACATTCCAACTCAGTCCATCAGCGACAATAAAAGCTAACATCAATGACCCTCAGTGTGGTTGACAGAAGATCCAACTTTTCACTCTACAACCAATAAGGCTAGAAATCTAGGGCTGCTTCACACACAAGACTCTACTCAGTTGCATCAACATGTGAAGAGTAATTCACTTACACATGGACAACAACCACCTCCCTTTTTCAAGCTGACATAATGACAAAAAAACCAAAAAAACCTGAAGTTGCCCTTACTGAGAGAACGGATCCATCCTAAAGTTTCTCCTAAAATATACAATTTTTGACAATTTAAAAAATAAGTTCTGGTTTAGAACTATTAAAGAACTTGAAAAGTTAAAGAAGAGGGCAACTATATTGATCAAGGGGACTGGAAAAACTTCCCTGTGAGGAAAGACTAATGCATTTGAGGTATTTTCAATTTTTTAAAGAAGCTGTCCAAAATGGGCTGGTAATTTTATAAAATTACACATAGTATGAAGAATGTGTAGTAGTCAAGCATAGTTGGTAATAAGGTTTGGATCAAGATTATTTGGACTTAATTCCACGTGATCGCCAAAATATATCACAGATATCATACTAATATTTTCTGATTGTTCCAAATTTGGTAAAATTAATGACTAACTAGTATTCCATAAACTGAACATGGTTCTGACCACGGTTGCCACCTTAACTTACACAAATGCAAGAAGATGCCTCAACTTTGTTCAAATTATTATTAATATTTATTAAATCATATACTGCCCTTCATTCAATGATCACAGTGTGATTTACAGTAGAAATACACAAAAATACATAATAACAAAACAAAACCCCCTACACACACATAGTTTAAAAGGCAATATACCTAAAGGTAAAGGTAAATGGACCCCTGACCATTAGGTCCAGTCATGACCGACTCTGGGGTTGCGGCGCTCATCTCACTTTATTGGCCAAGGGAGCCGGCGTACAACTTCCGGGTCATGTGGCCAGCATGACTAAGCCGCTTCTGGCGAACCAGAGCAGCGCACGGAAACACCGTTTACCTTCCCGCTGGAGCGGTACCTATTTATCTACTTGCACTTTAACATGCTTTCGAACTGCTAGGTTGGCAGGAGCAGGGACCGAGCAACGGGAGCTCACCCTGTCGCAGGGATTCGAACCGCCGACCTTCTGATCGGCAAGTCCTACTGCCCCATAAATTTGATTTTGGCAACTAGTTGGGAAAGCTTCAAATGTACTGTTAGAAGAGCAACAAAATGATTTTTCTTAACCTTCAAGACGGTGCCAGGTTACTTCTTGTGCTAGGGTACAGCATTAGATCATAGACTGAGGGGACAGGTTGTAATACACATGTTGGCTCCTCTCTTATAAAGCCATTTTCTTAAAGCAGCACGCTCAAAAGGGTTGCCCTTATTTTGCTTCTATGGAGCAAAAACAATAAGCCCTCATCTCAGTGCTTGTAAGTAACAACATTTGACTATCAAGGCCAGCTATTAAACATCCTACTCCTTGGTAGGATGCTTAAGACAGGTTGCCTTGAGAGACAATTTCATTCTTCCCACTGTGGAACTTTTGTCTGTGTGTCATCAGACAGCACCATCTGTCTCTGGCAACAATTCAGAAGGCAAACGTCATTCTGTCAGAGAACAATTATTCTTCTCTATGCTCAATTCTGAACACAACAAGAATTCCACAAATTAATGCAAATCTGTATGTCCTTCTCATGGAAAAATAGCACTTGGTGTTCTCTCAGGCAGTCACTACCCCGCGGGGATATTCATTTCATCTTTCTAACAGAAATACAACACTCCTGGAGAAAAATATAATTAAATGGCTTAAGTATCTGAATCTATTTAAATATTTGTATTACTTTTTCATTCTTAGCTCACCTTCTGCAGAATATTTCAGATTTTAGAAAACACGTGAAACTCATTTTGAAGGTTCAATCCTCAGCATTTCCAGGTAGGGCTGGGAAAGACTCCCGAGAACCTTGAGAATCGTGGCAGTCAAGAGTAGACAAAACTAAGCTAGATGAAGCAATGGTCTAACTTTGTATAAAGAAGCTTCCTATGTTCCTAAGTTACCAGCTAGTCAGAACAGTAGCAAAGAGAAGCATCCATGGAGTAGACTGAGTCAACAGGGGGAGACATTTATCACACTTGTACCCTGCCCTCAAGGCAGTATGCACTGGGAGCACCCCATTTTGTACTAACTATATTTTGAACTAACTATAGCCCCAGAAGCTGCTTGCTATATTTTGACCTAGCTTTACAGAAAAAATAATTTCAGGTGAAAGACTACAAGCAGCACAAGTTTACTAAAGACATAAACACACCCCAAACATCACCTCTTAAATGTAAGCATAGTCGTCTTGAAGTGGGAACAGCATCTAGAGTTCCGTAATCTTAGATCTGCTTCTTACTATAAAGCTTTATGAACGGCAGAACTTCCAGTGAATCTGAACTTCCCAAACAGCATAACACTTACATTGCAAAGTATATGCCATAACATAGTATTGGGTAAACTGAAAATACATTCCCAGAAGCTCTAGAAACTGAATAGGTCGTATCTGTGGAAGACATAGGCAAATACTAGTCAACAATAATACAGTGGTACCTCTGGTTACATACTTAATTCGTTCCGAAGGTCCGTTCTTAACCTGAAACTGTTCTTAACCTGAAGCACCACTTTAGCTAATGGGGCCTCTTTTGCTGCTGCCGCCGCCGCGTGATTTCTGTTCTCATCCTGAAGCAAAATTCTTAACCCGAGGTACTATTTCTGGGTTAGCGGAGTCTGTAACCTGAAGCATATGTAACCCAAGGTACCACTGTACTTAGAAGAGCCATCATCAACAGGATTCATTCTCTCTCTCTCTCTCTCTCTCTCTCTCTCTGTGTGTGTGTGTGTGTGTGTGAGAGAGAGAGAGAGAGAGAGAGAGTACCAAACTCTAGAACACCCACAGTGTTGAGCTTTTGCCCCAAAGTTTTACTACAGAAGACAACAGAATCTGTGTCTTCAAAGGATGAAAACTGAAAGAATAAATAATGCTGGTTTTCATTAGCCTCAGCTTTACAGGCTTTTGGCATAACCTAATAAGATTTGTTAATAACATTCTAGCTGTAACAGTCTGGCCAAACCAAAACATTTCTGTGCTAATCTATTTCAGGCAGTAAAGATCCTTGTCAGTTTCATTTTCTCACTCCCAGCATCTCCTCACAGTGTTAATTGGTGCTTTTGGCATTGCAGTATCAAGTTAAAGGAAATAGCCCCAGTCTGGATAATCTAATTTGCTACAGAAAAGATGCTGTTACTACTAGAGCATCAAAGCTTTTTCCACACCCAAACTGCAAAGTGCCTTGTTTGAAGAGCAAGATGAGGACATGTGAAATGGATGCTTTGTCTCTCCAGGAACATTCTCCAACATTCTAAGAACATGTTCCATTCATAAAAGATGTTACTTTTCTACCACTTATGTAATTACTATTCTTCTAAAAGTGTCAATGTGTTTTATCTTCACTCCCATTTCTGCCCTGTGGTTGATTCTTCCAATGAAAACCATTCAGATGAAGGTGAGTAGCTGGTTAGACCATCACAACTGTCTGCACCAAAGTCTATCAAATTCCAGCTTTTCTTATTCAAAGATAAAAGATTCACACAAAACCTTATGTGTTTGCAAGTTCTGAGATTGAGGCTTTCCTTTAATCTTAATAGTAGTATGGTCATAAAATGTACCTATTTTCTTTTAAATTACAATAAAATCGCACACAATAAAAATATTAGCTGTGTTTTTCAACTGCTTTTCCTTATATCTTTCCTATCTTTACCTTACATTAAACTTCTACAACTTTCACTTAACAAAATTTTGTAGCTCTCACTACACTGCCTTCAACATCTGAGAACCTATCGTCCTAGCTTCTTTATCAGACTTTCAGCCTTTAGCTACATACATTTATTATTGTCAATGCACTTGGTTCTCCATTTACTGGTGGATCATTATTCATGGATTGATATTCTAAAGCAATCCCCACTCCTTTAGGTTTTCCATTACTTTCCTCCATTTCTGTAAAAATGACATTTTCTACATGCCAGTATCTATTTTGTGAACAAATGTCTCACTATATACAGTTGTTTAAAATGTCATCTCTTGCTGTTGTTTTTGGCTCCTCTTTTCTGAACATTGTTTCCCTTTCAACAGTGAAACTTTCACTCCCAATTCAGCTTTGTTACATGCATGCTTCGACTTTTTACTGTTAACTTTTTTTTACCCTATCATACACAGGAGATATATGATGTGTTGCTGAGGCATGAGTTTAGGAAGTTGTCTTTCCCTACACGTCACACACGCAGAGGGACCCTCCTGCTTCCCCTTCCTATTGCCTCTACCCCTACGGTCTTCCCTTTTCCACTTGCCTCCTGTTCCAAACTAGTTCATTTGCTGCCCATTTCCAACTTCACTACTTTCTCCCACATGCTTTTACGTCTCTCCCAATCTCCTTTCCTCCCTAAACCCACCCTTGGCTTTCAAACAAGCCCAGAATGCCACCATCTTTAGATGTCCCCTCTTCAACTACAGTCCCATCTCCTTTCTTTTTTTCCAATTGCTTTCATTTCCTTCAACAGAGGGCCATGCAGATCTGCATCCCAATTTTAAAACAGCACCTCCTTTTCTTTCCTTAGAGAAAAAAAGTCTCATTATTCAAGCAGTGGCTAATTTACCACCTCTTGGACAATAGCTCATTTCTGAGCTAGCAGTGCTCCTGTTTACACCACTGAAAGGTTTTGTGTTTGCTTCTATTGCTGGCAAAGCATTTGGGACATTCTGCTCACAAGCTGTGCCAGACGATAATCTGCCAAAGCTGTTGCTTTCCTCCAAGTCTCAGGACCATTTTCTTTTACCAGGGCCTCTAAGTCCTCTATTGGACCTGAATGAACAGTTCTAAATCATATGCTTCAGTAACCCAGATTTTTTTTTAAATTAAAAAAACCTTTTCTTTTTGGCCTTCTGGTTTATCCATCTGTTTAAGGTCCTCCTACAGAAAGCGTTCAGAGACTCATTTAGTTACCTGGGGAGTGCTACAGGCATACAAAACCTTTCCCAGTAAACAGTATTAATGGATGTCGCCTATAAACTGGAAAAAAACACATTGATTAGAAAATTAACTTCGGGTGCAACCATTTTCCTACAGAAACAACATCTCTAGGTAGCATGCAAAGCTACTGACCCTAACTGGTCTCCCTAAATTGAGAATCTAGCCAGTCAATTAGCAACAACTCACTTCAGTCATGTAAACTTTGAAACTAATATAAAAAGAAGAGATCTAGAATTTATGCTTAGTTTGGTTTTAGCTTATTAAATCTATTTATCATAGGGATATAGAAATTTCAAGGGTCATGTGTCTGTGGTGGTTGGGGCCAGAGGCAAAACTAGGCCAAACAATGAATGTAAAATTTACCTTCGCACCATAAGCTCATTTTAGACACACACATCCCTATCCTTCATCCAGGCAAGTAGAGGCATTATCAAAGTTCAAGGACATATTCCACCAAGACAAAAACCCTCAAGGGAGGTGCAAAGTAGAGCTGGTGAAGTATGTCGCCGGGGGAGAGAAACAGTGGCTGAAGTGGTGTCATCTGGCAAGATTCTGAAGGGACTAAAGTCCCCCCCCCCCGCCACCTTCATACAACTGAAAGGAGTCCTAAAGCTATTATGGGGTCACAATATGCTTTGCAGATCCATGGCAAAGGACTGTGGAAAGAAAAAAGGCCAGAAACTTTTTGTTAAAAAAAGCCTAATCTCCAGCACCTAAGCCACAATACGTAGAGGACCATTCAGCACCTCTAGCCCACTGAATACATATGTAGCTGGTTAATAATAATAATAATTCTGGGCGGCTTCCAGCAGAATATTAAAATACAATGATTCATCCAATATTAAAAGCTTCCCTAAACAGGGCTGCTTTCAGATGTCTTCTAAAAGTCTGATAGTTGTTTATTTCTTTGACATCTGATGGGAGGGCGTTCCAGAGGGTGGGTGCCACTACTGAGAAACCTGGTTCCCTGTAACTTCGCTTCTCGCAGTGAGGGAACCGCCAGAAGGCCCATGGCGCTGGACCTCAGTGAGAAATTTGTGCCACCTTAGGAAGTCCCTCCATTACATACCCTTAGGAATAGGTTAAATGCAGCTTATGGGTTAAATACCAAATGCATCTAATAACTGGGAAGAAAAATAAATTTCTATAATAGTTAACTGCTAAGAACATTTGTGGGGGAGGGAAGCAGAGAGGGAAATGCCAGAAAAAATGTTACAGCTCTAAAACAAAGCAAATCAGGGTCTCATGGAGATAAAATGCTCTTGGGAAGGGAAGAGACAAAGGTAAACGAAAACATTAAGGAGTGGATGAGTCTAAGAAAGGGACCTTAATCCCAGTAACAATTTTCAAATATCCATTCCTCTAACGTTTCTGGAGGTACAGGTAATGACTGATTTATGCGTGTTTGATATGTGTGCATTTGATATGTGTGCAACCACGCACATCATGGCAACCTGGGAGTGGCTGGAAAAGGGGACAGAATAGGGAAAAGCAGGGTTAATTAATTAAGAGTATATGAAATCTGAATCTTAAATTATTCATAGCTGGGCTACATAACAGCTTCAACTGCAAGTCCTTCAAGTAATACTACATTTTCTACATCCCTTCAGTTATAGGAACAAGTAGTAATAGTAGCACTTAAATGTCAAATATAAATTTAAATTCAGAATTTATATTGTGAGGAAGTGGTGTAATGATGTTATATGCCAAGCAAACTTTGTAATCCACTGCTATAAAACTCTCCTACTCCAGTAACTCTCTCCATTATGAAAGCCACCCATTCTTTTAGCTTCCTGTTTAACCAGTTAGTGATCTGTAAGCAGCAATTTGAGGAGGTTCAATATTTTGTCAAAAGGAAAGCAGAAGGCTGCATTTGTATAATGTTGCTTCTCAATCTCTTCAGACTCCACGCTTAGTTAACCCACAGATTATGCTCCTACTGGGCAGCTGCATTTAAACCTGTAGCTACTTCTCTGCCTAATCTTCTCCAACTGAGGTCATGTATTTGTAGCAGATTGAGGGGACCTCCTATGCATCAACAACCCATCTACCGTATATAAATGTCTGTCGAAATTTTAAAACAGATTTTTCATGTTAGTCCCTGGAACATCTTCAACTATAATTTTTGCAGTTAGTTGACATGATTTATCTTATCCTTTCAGTACAATGAAGCATTCCACCAGATAACACATCTGGGTTTAATCTCACTTATTCACTAGTACAGTGTATAGAACAACCCTCCCATCAGCAAAAGACACAGTCCAAATGAAACAGGATGACATTGGAACCAACTCAACAAGTCAAAGTAATACTTTAATGTGCAGTAAAAACCCCAAGAGGCTTGTTGAATATCTCAGCAAGCCTCGGTATGGTCAGTGCCTTTATGGGTGACCAAATAGGAATTACATGTACAGTGCTACTTCGGGTTAAGAACTTAATTCGTTCTGGAGGTCCGTTCTTAACCTGAAACTGTTCTTAACCTAAGGTACCACTTTAGCTAATGGGGCCTCCCCCCGCCGCGCGATTTCTGTTCTCATCCCGAAGCAAAGTTCTTAACCCGAGGTACTATTTCTGGGTTAGCTGAGTCTGTAACCTGAAGCATCTGTAACCTGAAGTGTCGGTAACCTGTACAACATACTGGGCTCCATGATTGAAGAACAGGCAGAATATAAATGTAAGGGGACGACGACGACCCATAATAAATAAATCCTATACATATCTAGCCAGAAGAAAGCCACACTGTTCAACAGGATTTACTCTTAGGTAAGTGTGTACAGAATTACAGCCTGCATTTCTTTTAATTCAGAATTTCACTAATCAGAGTTGGCTAGGATCTATAAGCTATTGAAGCTAAGTGCATACAGCTTTCAAAACTGATGAACATAGTCAGAGCCTGAAAATATTGACCAATTCAGTCATTAGTTGCCTGCAGCTATGTTTTCCATCAAGTACAAATATAAGCAGAGCAACTATGCAATCTAGCTAACTTGTTCAGCTTCAATAGTAATTACTGAAATACTGAAGGGCAGCTCTCTTCTATATCTATCATTGTATAACACTGTTTGCTTCCCTATGAAGTGTCCTATTAAAAACTGTGTTCATGCATTTTACTTTGTAATGACGTGAAGAGAGCACAGCAACAATACTTTTGACCAGTTACTAAGGATTTCTACATTTGTTTCATTAAGTAGGCATAGGCAAAGCAACTGCTCTTATCATACATTTAGCAGGTTTTTTTAGTCAAAAAGTTGGAAAAGACTGGAAAAGAATCGGATCTACTGTTCAGACAGGCAAGATGTAATTGACATGCAAAGCTATTAATTTTATTTCAAGACACATCTCACAAAGGTGCTTATTTAGGACTATGGACAGGAAGTCAGACAACAAGTGGGCACTTTGGGAGATAAATTCAGCCCACAAGCAAATTATAATCTAAGAACAGAACATCTTGACATATCATCTATTTGAGCTCTTACTTCAAAGCACACATCTGTTTTCTCAATGCCTTGATCTCTGGGAGAGGACACAATGATATGTAGATTTCTTGAACAAAAAGTTGTCCTTAAGGTTCTGTTGCTTTTGTTGACAGTAACATCTAGAAGGTGTGCAGAATGTTTCAGGGATGAGCAGAGTGACAATTATTCATTCGTTTGTTTGTTTTTAAAGAAGGAAGTCTAGGTAGCCCATGAAAAACACATTGTTGGTATTGGTAGCATTTTCAGCACAGAGCCAGTGTGGTGTAGTGGTTAAGAGCGGTAGTCTCGTAATCTGGGGAGCCAGTGTGGTGTAGTGGTTAAGAGCGGTAGTCTCGTAATCTGGGGAACCGGGTTTGCGTCTCCGCTCCTCCACATGCAGCTGCTGGGTGACCTTGGGCCAGTCACACTTCTTTGAAGTCTCTCAGCCCCACTCACCTCACAGAGTGTTTGTTGTGGGGGAGGAAGGGAAAGGAGAATGTTAGTCGCTTTGAGACTCCTTAAAGGGAGTGAAAGGCGGGATATCAAATCCAAACTCTTCTTTCTTCTATACTATATTTTGGCAAGTCAAGGGCAGCAAACCTCAGGCCCAAGGGTCAAATGGAGCCCTCTCCCAGGCTATGCCCTTTCTGTATCCTCATCTAGTGCTTTTGGCTGGCTAGAATGTGTCCTTGAACTGTGATCATGCCTCCTGCATGACTGGATAGAAGGATGGAGAGGTGGGTACACACTGAAACTTCTGAGTGGCTGGTCACATTCTTTGCTCTGCCTCTTGCCCACTCCTCACTGGCATACAGTCTGTGTTAAGGGTGCACATGAGCCAATGCAGTTCCCCACCCTGTTAAAAATGGTTCATTATTTATTATACAGGGAGCTACTTTAAATCTCAAATATATGATAGTTATTCTAATACTTTCTAATTCATAAACAGCTTTACTGACAAAGTTTAAATATATTCTATTAGAATATATTTAAAGAAGTTATTTATTTTGCTTTCCAGTGCTAAGAATCTCTCTCTCTCTCTCTCTCTCTCTCTCTCTCTCTCACACACACACAATTACACATTAAGACCTATTTAAACATCACTTAATTTGCTTTTTTAAAATGTCTATACTAACAGGAACAAGAAGAGAAAAGGGAGGACACTTCAATTCTGAACCAAACTCTTTCATTCAGTGAGAGGAAGGAGAGGAAAACACACAAAGAGTAAGGGAGCACGGAAGGAGCCACCATATTCTCCTGCCTTGGCTTTCTTGGCTCACATACATGTAATAGAGAAAGACAAGATCTTAGTTTTCTCCCATGCTCTTAGTTGTCTGAATTATTTCCCCTTCAACATCCTGAATGCCCAATCCCTTTGTTTGTTTGTTTATATTTAATTTATGGGTTATTCTAAATCAGGAAAATATTCCTTCTGAATGGTGGGGAAATTCATTAACAGAAGCAGGGAAAGATTCTCACATTATAATTAAATGATTTAAAATGCATGTATGAGTCCAACCTCAAATGCATATAACTGATATTAACTGTTTCACTGCTTAATAATAAAACAATGTCAGACATGGGAAATCTGTGGCCCTTCAGATGTTCTTAGACAGCAACTCCCATCATCCCCGACCATTTCCCATGCTGACTGAGGTCAGTGGAAGTCCAACATCATCTGGAGGGCCTCAGTTTCCCCATTTCTGCTTTACATACTGTGTGACACTTCTAGAGTCATAAAGTTGGAACAGCCCTTCGAGATTACCTAGTCCAACCTCCTGCTCAATGCAGGATATGAAGTACAGGATACAACTCCAGCATCCCTCACATAGAGTCACCCAGCCCTGCTAAATACCTCCAGTGAACGAGTGGTAAGCCTCCTCCTAAGGCAGTCTGTTCCAATGTCAGGCAGCTCCTACCACTGGAAGTTTTCTTCTAATATTTAGCCAAAATCTTCACCCACTGGTTATTATTTGCATTGCCCTCTGGAGCAACAGAGAACAGATCGGCATCTTCTCCATGACAACCATTCTGATATTTAAGGACCACTACCATGTCTCTTCTTAAATTGTCTCTTCTTCAGGATAAACATACTCAGCTCCCTCTAGTGTTTCTCAAAGGATTTTGTTTCCAGACCACCTCACCAGCCCAATTGCCCTCGACACACTCCATGTGATAGCTAGAACTGGACAGAGTACTCCAGACGTGGCCTGGTTAGCACTAAAAGCACATCTGGAACTATAACTATATAAAACATGGATAACATAAATGAAATTAAGAAACAGGATTTGCAAGAACTGGAAAATTAATGGAAATGAGCAGCACCTCTCCAGAGGATTAAAATTATGACATACTGCTACTGGTAACATAGTTTAGAAGTAAAACTACCTATCAGTTTTATAAGCAGGCTGTCTGAGCAGAGGTTCTGTATTCCTTTTGCAAACGTTAAGAAGCACCTTATTTTAAAATCTTAAAGAAATATCTGAAATAAATTTGAATATATTGGAGACACACAGTGTGCAACCTTTTGCATTTGTTATTTCATTCACCAAGTTTTGCCGGTGGTTGCACATAATGAAGATTTTTAGGATTAAGGTAACAAGAAACTTTTAAAACAATGTGGCAATGTGATCTCATGTGACTAAACTGCTACCATACTGGGGAAAAAACAATACTTTTTCTACAAAGCAGTTTGGGTAGAGGTAGATATGCATATGTGCAAAAATACAAGCATTTTATTCTAAAGTTCCAGTTCTGCTGCCCTATTATTTCAGAGGTCACAAGTGAATACAAATAGACTGCGTAATTGTAAAATTTCCTTCTCCCTTCTTTGGCAATAGAGTAACACCTTTTATTACAATTATCAGCTCAGTAACAAAGCTCCCCTGCGTGCTGTGCATATTTTCACAGGTTCATTTGTCTCCTGCAGCAGTTATCAGTCGTAAAAGGTTTCTTTGGAAGAAAAGGCCACTAACAACCATTCTTACTTCCAGCCTACAAAGCTAAAGCAGAAGCATAGCACAAAGCAAGGGTAAGTGATCTTAAGGTTTTAGTCTACAGGCTTTTCATGCTGGGAATAGATCCCATCTGCCTCCTGCTTTGTGCTCTAAATCTTGCACAAAGCATACCCGGAGAACAATCCTGTACAGCCCAGTATATGAAGTATTCCTAGCTACTGTAGACAGCAATTCAAATACCCCTAAGGCTTGGAATAGCTCATCCTGAAGACTTCTGCTCGTGATGCTTTCAAGCTGACAAATATATTGTTTCTTTCTCCACATCCCCTATCCCATTACCTACTAACAATCAGCTGCTAAAATACTCATTCCTATTCTACGAGAGGCATGAGGCATCTTCCCTCCACAACCCAGCCAAAATTTATGTTTTACTGTACCCTTATCAACCCATCCTTTAAGAATGGAAGCAGCAGGAGAGCTAGAAGTGAGGAAAACACCCAGGGCACTCTCACTGTAGGACCCAATCCCACTCCAAATTCTTCCTTCCCAAATTTCTCACCCTCAGGATGACTCATCAAATCAACCACCCACCCACATAAGGCCCCCTACATCTTCTGTTACATAACCCTTTCCAGCAGTCTAGCCACCTGATCATAAACCTTCCTGCAGCAAAGCATTCCTTCACATTCTATCAGTCCCACTATTTAGCTTCTTCATACCTCACACAAATCTAAAAGAGGTTTTAAGGAAATTTATATTTGGAAATGGCATGCTGGAAGGGGTTAAACCTATTTTGTCTCACAGCATTTGGAGCACCCTGACCTGTTTAAAAGTTAAAGGAAGGAAGTTAAGAGATCCAATCACACAACTGTTTGGCCCTTAATGTCACCCCATTTTGCTTAATTCCCTTGCCTATCCTTCTGCTAACAGTCAGCTTGAGACCCAAGCCAATCATTCTCTCAATTCTCTTAGAAGCCTCCACTTCAATGTTTGCTGCCACCAGCCTTTCATTTACAATGCACACCATGCCCTCTCCTACCTCGCTCCCTGAAGTATAACCTTCCTCCCCAGTTTCTGATGCCAACTCCCCCCTTTATATTTTTAAAAAGCCTCCTTGAGTTTCCCAACAATTGTCCTTCCCACTTCAACTCAAAGCTCACCTGTGATCAGCTCAAAACCTACAAGCCAAACCCAGGAACCTCTTTTCATTGCCAATGCATGGCCAAAGAATAGGTGACATAGTAAAAAACAAAGCACCTTTGAACTTAGTCGGAATACCCTTAGTCACAATTAATTAACTTTTGTTTATGTTTCTCTAAGAATCCATTTACAGTATTAGTGATTTAACAAAATAAAAATAGGCAACAGAATAGTCTGAAATAAAGCAGGTGGAAGAGTAAGGACAGCCTCCCCCCCCCAATACACACACGACACACTTCCAGGCAAGCTTGAACTGCAAATGTCCATGTGCAATAAGAAGAATGACTGATCTTGTATGTGGTGGGTTAGAGAAAGATTTGTTCACTCAGCACATGCACAGTGGCACTCTCTTTTTTTGACAATCATTTGCATATTCACAAACTGAGGTGGTATCTTCCAGTGAGGGGATGGGGACAAAACGATTATGGGCCTGAGCCCCAATTTAAATTAAACTTGTAGGGTCTCTGAGCTACATTCCATAGTTTCTGAAATAAGAAGCTGAGGACCAAACCTGCCTGCAATTTTATCTCTGACACAGAACCCTTGTCCTTTAATTTCAGAGGCATATTAAGAGGATGGGAACAACACTCTACACATGCTTACAGGCAGTATCTCCTAAATCCCACAGCTAAGTAGAGACAATGCTGCCCCTCAAAAACAAAATTCCAGTGGAGTGAACATGGATGAAGGGGAAGTAAAAAAGATTTCAAGGTTCAGCCCAGCAAGAACCCTAAGCCCTTGATTTCTAAGAGAAATGGTTCCAAGGATTCATGACAGCCTGAAATACACTCAAGCAAAAGTTTTGTTCTCCAACCCTAGAGCAGCCTTCCTCAGCCAGGGGCACCAGGTTGGGAAAGACTGTTCTAGGAGGGGGAAATGGAGGGGAGAGAAATGACACTCTGCACACATGGATTCACCCTCTTTTTCATCAGACGGCTGCTCTGGCACCTCTCAGAAACAAAATATTGCAATTGGTTTCTAGCTAAACAAAATATTGCAATTGGTTTCTAGCTCAAATTAGCTCAGCAGGACCCCCAGAATTCAGCCCCTAGTTTCTAAAATGAGCATTTGTCAGATCTCAAAGTCACCCTCTTTGACACAAAAGTCTTGTTCTCTAATCCCAGAGACAGAAAGGGACGTGGGAGGAGGAGGAGAAAGTAGAGTAGGCTGAGGGAAATGACACATTCTGCACATATTTGGGGGCACACACACTCTCCTTTTTATAAAACAAGATCTTGGAGTTGGAAGAAAGATTCAGCATTCCTGGGGCATCTTTTTCCTTATCTGCATATTCCTGGCATTAGCTGGAAAAGGGCTCAATGGATATAAGAAAACATTCTGGAGAGCAGGAGGGCAACCATTATACTTCGGGTCAGTGGTTTAGGGACCCCTTCATCTAATCTGCAATCCAGAGCTGAGGTGGTAAGAGGGTGGCATCTCTTCCAAAGAGAAGATCCTGGGGTTCTCTGCACATGCTCAAGAGCACTCCTCCTTGTCATCAACCTGAATATTCTATAGCTGAGCATGGGGCTTGGTGCACCTTCCAAGGAAGTGTCCCTGGGGTTCTTAATACATGCTCAAAAGTACTGTTTCCCTCGTAAGTCCACCTACTTCACAGCTGAACTGGGAAAGAAGAATGTGTCTTCCAAGAAGATACAGTTCTAGGACTAGAGAGTAGGAACCTTTTATGATTCACTCACCTAGTCTGTGGCTGACCTGTGTCACTTAATCCAGGGTTGACCTTTTATTGTGTGTTGGATAACATTTGATCTTTCATTGTCTTATGGTAGCTATGTGTTCTTAAAACATAAACACACTCTGAAAATTATACTAAACGAGGTACGGGGAATAATAATACCATTGTTATTTTATTATGTAAGCTCTCATTTCTATCTTGCAAAATCAGCATCCAGTAAATAAATCAACTGATTTGCCCTGTGGTGTTTTTTTTTGTACTCGGCAATAATAGCAATATATAATATACAGTAGTATAATGATAAGAAAGTGTGGATGACAAACAGTAACCATGACAATAGCAATACTTTCTCTTATGATTATGCATGTCTTTGCTTGCAATGCATTCCATACAACTGTAATAAAGTAGTGGGGTGACAGCTTTGATAAACATCACCACCACCATAGCTGTCAACACTTATTATTTTATTTATGCTAGTTTTAGCATGGGAACTTTTACAAAATGCACACAACCACCCTAGAATAAATTATGATAATTATTATCAATAATGATAATATTTCCCCCAGGATATCTTTTATAGGATTGTAATCATTATTTATTTATTTATTTATTCATTCATTTTTATTAAAACAAAAACAAACCATTAGCCCCCTTCTCACAAACACATTTAAAAGGACATAGAATGTTAATCAGTGAAAAGTGTAGTTAAAGAAACCCATTTTCACCTAGTGCCCAAAGATAGGTAATGAAGGTGCCAGGCAAGACTTCCTGGAGAAGGCATTCCACAAACAGGGAGCCACTACAGAAAAGGCCCTTTCTCATATTCATAGAATTATAGAACTGTAGAGTTGAAAGGGACCCGAGGACCATCTAGACCAACCCCCTGCAATGAAGGAATCTCAACTAAAGCATCCATGACAGATGGTCATCCAACCTCTGCTTTGAAACCTCCAATGATGGAGATTCCATCACCTCCAGAGGGAGACTGTTCCACTGTCGGACCTCTCATGGAGGAAGCGCATGAAGAAGGGCCTCAGGTGTTGATCACAGGATCTGGGTCTGTTCATATGGAGTTTATATACACAATAAGAATAGTAACAACAATTTCTCCAAGGGTGGTTATATTTTCATGTTAGTTTTTTGTAATGGATATAGTAATATTTTTCCTAGGATGGCTATGTTTTGTGAGGGTTTTTTTTGCAATGGGTCCCAACCTAAAACTATAATAACTAACATGTGAGTGGCAACACTGATAATGCTAGCAATTATGGTAGTGGTAATATTGATAATGACAATAAGTTCAGGGGCTTTAATAATTCCATTTAGTTACAGTTTATTATGCCAAGACACCTTGCCTGGCAATAAACACTATAGGATTTCTTTTATCTCTTTAACCCATCTGTTCAAATTGAATTATTCTGAACTATGTGTCTGAATTCTTTTTTGGTGGGGGCGGGGGGAGGAGAGAGAAAATTGTACATAACCATCATAGGTAAAATTGTTACTATACTTATTACAACACACACACACACACACACACACACACCACTATCCTAGGAACTGTTAATATTAATAGCAATTATCACCAATGATTATGGTATTAATTATAGGATGGTTACTTTTTTGGGAGTGGTAGTAGATGGAAGAACAACAATTTCCCCAAGAATAGTTATGCTTTTTGGGGGGATGGGGGTATAATATGTACAGCAACAGCAATTTCTTCTAGGATGGTTATGTTTCTTGGGCAGCTGGTAAAAACTACAGCAACAATTTCCCTTAGGATGGTTCTTCTTCTCTTTCGGGGTGGGGGTGTGTGTGGCGTTTATAGGTACAGTAACAACAGTTTCCCCTAGAATGGTTATGCTTTTCAGGGTGCAAGGAGTGCTAAAAGGTATAGAAACATCTATTTCTCCTAGAATTTCTGCTATTTCTACACCTATTTCTGCTGGAATCTGTTATGCTTTTGGGGGGGGGGTGTTGAGGAGGTTATAGGTCCAGCAACAGCAGTTTCTCCTATGAAGGTTCTGCATTTCGGGGGATCGTTAATAGGTATGGAAACATCTCTTTCTCCTAGCACGGCTGAGGTTGCAGGGGGGCGATATGCACGGCAGCCACCGTTCCCCCAAGGATGTTTGTTCTGCTGGGGGGCTGACCTCTCTCTTTCCCCCCCCCCACCCCCTTCCCTTCCTACTCACTACTTGTAGAGCTGCTGCAGGCAGAGGTCCAGGCACTCGCCCTCCACCTCCTCCTCGGTGATGTGCTCCGAGAGCGGCCGGGGCAGCGAGGGCAGCGGCGGGCTGGCCGGCCGGGCGGGAGGCTGCGGCTGCGAAGCGGGCACTGCCGCCGGGGCCACAGCCGGGGGCAGCTCCTCCTCGGGCTGCGCTTCCCCGACGCGGCTGTCTCCGTCGCCGCCGGCTCCCTCCTCCTCCTCGTCGTCGCCGCCGGCGGCAGCAGCAGCAGCATCGTCGCCTTCGTCCAGCGCCTCGTCGTCGGCTTCTTCTTCGCCTCCTCCCTCTTCCTCAGGCGGCGGCGGCGGCTCGCCGTCCCCTCCTCCTTCGCCACCTTCTTCTTCGTCTCCCCTCACGGCTTCTTCTTCGACGGCTTCCTCAGCTTCCCGCGCCGCGCCGCCTTCTGCCCCGCCGCCGGACGGGGGCGACGGCTCGGCGCCGAAGGGTCCGCGGAACTCGCCCAGGAAAAGCTCCAGGAAGCGGCGGTAGGTCCGCTCCTCAACGCTCCACGCGCCGCCCGCGGCCATCGCCTCGCATGCCCGGCGGCGGCGGCGGAGGAATAGAAGCGAAAGAGGAGGAGGAGCAGGAGAAAAAGAGCGGCGGCGGCGGCGGCGACAGCTTCCCTCAACACCGGCCTGCCCGCCTGCCCGCCCCTTCTCGCCTCGCTCGCTCGCTCGCTCGTGCCCGCGCAGGCTCGCTCCTTCCGCTGTCTCTCGCGCTCCCCTCAGTCCGTTAGAGCTCGCGCGCTCCCGCCTTCCCCCGCGCTTCCCCTCCCACCTCGTGTGCGCGCTCACGGACACGCAAGGCAGAAGGAAGCGCGCGCGAAGGAAAGAAGAATAATAATAATAATAAATTTTTGGCGGGGTTCGCCAAAGCGCGCCGCCGCCGCTGCCGTTATTAGCCGTTATTAGCCGTTCGCCTCTTGAGGGGGTTTTTTTTAAATGCCGGCGCGTGTATGTCTGTGTACGCGCACGCGCACGCGCGCGAAGGGCGCCCTGAGGGAGACTCGAGCAACTTTCTTTTCGACGCCTGAAACCCACCATATCCCAGCAGGCTGAAGGCAAGGCAAGCCACGGTTGGGTTTTTTAAATATTTGTGTGTGTGTATATATATATTTCGCAAGATTTATACGCCGCTTGATTGTAATGGAACCTCGAGGAAGAAAAGGAAAATAAAATTATCAGTTACGTGCCTTTGTCAGGAAAAGCCGCCAATTACCCGTTGAAAGCAGCTATTTAGAACATTCAGGAAAAATAATAATGATTAAAAGCAAGGATAAGCATAAGAGCAGATGAAAACACATGCCGAAGTTCTGCATGTCTGGATAGGCTTGCCTGAAGAAAAATGTCTTTAGCGAGTGCCAAAAAAGAGTACAGCAAAGGCACCTGCTTTGCTCTTTAATATTTCCTCTTATTTTAATCTTGCAAGATTTATATACTGTTTGATTTGTCATAAAATCAAGCAGTTTGCAAGGAATGTTGAATTTACTGTATAAAAAAGTTAAAAACAAATAGTTGAAATGTCTGAAAAGATTATTATGTAGCATTATTGGGGCCACAGGGTCACCTGTCCTCACCTCCTTCAATTATAATTAAGAGTGAGAGGACAGAATAATTGCCACACAAACGAAGAACAAGGATATAGTTGTGAGTTCCTCACTTGCATTTTTATAAATCATTTAATGTGTCAACGTGAATAGAAGTTATTAATATTGCAGTTGTTGTATAAGAGATTGTTATCATGACCGGAATGTAATTGAAACATAAAAGATTTTGGAACGCAGAAATAAAGAAAACCATCAAATCTAGCACGCGGGGGGCCACTTTAACTAAATTATATAATTCACTATTTGAATGATTGGTATTGATAATTGTATTATAAATTAGTATTGCTACAATGAGGCTATTATTGGACTGTAATAAAATTTTATTACAAAAAAAAAATTAAGAGTGAAAGATTAAAACATGGCAATATCTCGATAAACATGGCAATGATTACATATTGTTTGTGTATCTATTATACTAAACTTTAAAAACTCACAATGTTTATTAAAAGGCTTTTCTAGACTACTTTTTAAGGGTGTGGCTGTGTGATGGTGTATTTATCATTAAACAGGGTAAGCAGAAAAAATTCATTAAATAAATTATTCCCATGATAAATGAATACCAGACAGTTGTGCCTCTGACTCCCACCTTCAACCTGTTGAGGTGTTTATGTTTCTTGGGCGGCTTTTTCCAAAGGAAATGTATTTGCTTTGCACGCAGAATGTCCCAGGTTCAATCCCCAGCATCTCTAGACAGGTCTGTAGATGTCTCCTGCCTGAAACCCTGGAGAAAGTCTTGAAATACAAATTTCAAGATTAAAACAGGTGGCTAACCTGTGGCCTTCCAGTTGGCCGAGGGAGCCGGCGTACAGCTTCCAGGTCATGTGGCCAGCATGACTAAGCCGCTTCTGGCAAACCAGAGCAGCGCAAGGAAATGCCGTTTACCTTCCCGCCAGAGAGGTACCTATTTATCTAGTTGCACTTTGATGTGCTTTCGAACTGCTAGGTTGGCAGGAGCAGGGACCGAGCAATGGGTGCTCACCCCGTCACGGGGATTAGAACCGCCGACCTTCTGATCGGCAAGTCCTAGGCTCTGTGGTTTCTATAAATCCCTTTATTCTTGCCTGTTAGCTATGTTGGCTGGGCCTGATGAGAGCTGGAGCTGGAGAGTTTGGAGCATCCATTCCCCATCCCTGATTAAAAATAACAATGGGTTGTAGCTGACTAATCTGCCTGTAAAAGCCACATATTCCCTGGCAATGAATGCCATTTTCTGTAGCCGCAGGCACAAGTCATATCATGCCTTTTATTTACATTATCTTCCACTCCCAAAATTTGGGTGTTCTACTTCCAACCAAATTGTTAGTTGTTTTAGCAACATATTCAGGTTCTTGGTTTTCATCCTGTTTTTCTCTCTTCTGGTGTTGTTTCCAAACAAGCTATATAATGGTGTAGAGCTTCGCCAATACAATTACGCTAATGCCATTAGATGAAATATTGCATCTTCCCGCAAGCTAGCTTGTTCCTTTTCCTTGCCTTTCCATTTCATGATAAATAGCAAAGGGAAAGGGGGAAAAAACCCAAACCCAACTGCATTTTATCTCTACTTTTCCTGCCACTGAACAACTCCCCAGAGACACAATCCAGAGTCCACATTAAGAGTTTATGAAAATATATCAGAGTCAAACCCTCATTCTTTTTCAGTAGTTCCCTTTCTTTCCTTTTCATTGAGTTGAAAGTGCAAGAGTAGAACAAAGCAAGGAGTTTTGGGAAATAATTAAAAAAAAAATATTGGAGGGAAACCAGAAAGAATGGAAGAGGAACAGAGAGTTTAGAAACACAGATTTCCCTGCACAATTTTAAGACCCCAGAGCAGAGATGGTCCTCCAGATGTTACTGGACTCATCAATGCCTGACAGCCAGGCTAATGATAAGGGATGGTGGGAGTTGGAGTCCAACAACATCTGGAGGGCCACAGGTTCCCCAGTCCTGTTTGGAGAGACCCACCAGGCTGGATGGAGAAGATGGGGGTTAGCCAAGAACAATAGGTTATCCCAGGACTTTCCTGAAAAAAGCAGTAAGGAACAATAGACTATATTGTGCTGCCTTTGTTCTCTCTCTTAACTGTTCCAGTCCAGACTCCTCTCTGAATAGAATATGAACATAAGAATAGCCTGCTGGACCAAGCCATTTTGTCCATCATCCCACCAGATGCCCAAGTGGGAAAACCATGAACCGGACCCGAGCACAAGAGCACCTTCCCTTCCTGTAGCTTCCAGCAGCTGGTATTCATGACTGTCTCCATTTGTGGAGGCAGAGCATAGCCACGGATAGGCTTATCCTTCAGGAATTTGCCCAATCTTCTTTTAAAGCCATCTAAGTTGGTGGCCATCGCTGTCTCTCATGGGAGAACATCCCATCATTTTAAGTGTGTGCTGTGTGAAGTAGTATTTCCTTTTATCAGTCCCAAATCTTCCAACATTCAGCTTCAGTGGATGTCCATGAGTTCTATTATGAAAAAATAAATATCTTTTCTCCATGCCATGCATGATTTTATAAACTCCTGTCATGTCACCTCTTGCTCGCATGAGTCAGAAGTGTATATATTTCCAGGAGTCTCTACATGAATGTTTTTTGCCTAGCTGGTAGCTGTGATATGTCCACCCTCCAGATGCTGCTGGATTCCACCTTCTATGATCCCTGAGCATTGGCCACACCGGCTAAGGGTAATAAAAACCCAACAACATCTGCACAGCCACAGGATCCTCCAGCTGTGTTCAGCACTAGCACAACGTTAAGAAACAATGACCACACCCCCAGCCTTCTAGAAATAACGATCATATTCATCATACTTAAAAGATGCAATTTATATAGAGTATTTTCTGTGTTTAAAGCATTTCACATATATTAGCAATCTGTAGAACATCCCTGTGAGGTAGGTCAGAGTCATTATCATCCTCATAATGTGGAAGGGGCTTGAGAAAAGTAGGGCTAACACCTTGCTAAAACCATCTATTGAGTTCATGGCTGAGGTGACGTTCAAATAGTGACTGGCTCACGATCTTGGAGACTACATTTGATAAGACTGTACCTCAAATATATAGATGTATTGATCCCAAGGTGCTCTCTTTAAAGTTTTATTGTACTTCTATTTAAAGCTGCTAGTCTTCATGAAGGAAGATACCAAAATTATGGGGATATAGACAATTTAGTAAAGTAAAAGGACCTAATGTTTACCATCCTAGAGATAGGATATCCTGACCTCTACCCTCACCTTGTGATTTTTAAACAGTTCTTGTTAGCCGTCCCAGACTTAGCTATTAAACAGGGATGGACTTGTCAGACTTCCCAATGTCAAATCAGCTTCTTGATAGATTAATGGCACGCCAGGCATGAAGCTAAACATATGCAGCTCACACAGAGAAACAGCCGTTGGAGCTTGAAGGAATTATCACCCTGGTTAAGGACAATAGGTAATACGATTTATACCGTTTATGGAGACTTGTAAAATGTTTTACATCTCAGTTCATGATAAGCTCCACAGGACACCCAATAACCCCACAAGATGCACAAAAGCAATAATTGCTTTCCCCACCCCCAAATCCAAGACAATTGGAATCACCCAAATGAAATGCGGAAATACAACACGTCCACAGGCTGCAGTCCCTCTCCCTTGCTCTCCCCCTCTCTCTATTTCATGGCAAATTACATATAAATGAAACAAATTTAGCCATGGACACCGTCCAGTGTACTCCCATATGCCAGCCACGGTGCCGTTCCTTTCTCTTGATCAAATTCTGATGCCCAGGAGCAGGACTTCTTGGCTACAGAGCCCTTGTCATTTGGTTGGGGGCGGGGCGGGGATTGTGTCTTGCATTTCAAGTCCAATGTTGTATATCTAGTATTTGGCAAAATCTCTTCTTTGAGAGGGAAGGTGCAAAAACCCTCTTGATTAACCTGCTGTGTGTAACATATGGTAACTGTGGCTGGTGTAGTTGAGTTAGACAACCGAGAAATCTGAATTTGATTCAGTCTGACATTGCGATGCTGCATGGAATTAACAATTGGGATCACAGAGCATAACTAGGTGTTACCTGGGTCTATAATGGGGGCAAAGTAGACATACTGAGTGGCAATGGAGTGAGTAGTGAGGCATATTCATGACATTTTACTCTAGAATTAATGGAGACTGAGTACATGTCTTTTTCTATGTAGCCCACAAATGATCTGCAACTACTGCATTTTTTGCCTCCAAAATACATTTTGTTGTGGTTGCTGTTGTTGTTTAGTCGTGTCCGACTCTTCGTGACCCCATGGACCAGAGCACGCCAGGCACTCCTATCTTCCACTGCCTCCCGCAGATTGGTCAAACTCATGCTGGTAGCTTCGAGAACACTATCCAACCATCTGACGAGCGTCCTCTGTCGTCCCCTTCTCCTTGTGCCCTCCATATTTCCCAACATCAGGGTCTTTTCCAGGGAGTCTTCTCTTCTCATGAGGTGGCCAAAGTATTGGAGCCTCAGCTTCAGGATCTGTCCTTCCAGTGAGCACTCAGGGCTGATTTCCTTAAGAATGGATAGGTTTGATCTTCTTGCAGTCCATGGGACTCTCAAGAGTCTCCTCCAGCACCATAATTCAAAAGCATCAATTCTTTGGCGATCAGCCTTCTTTATGGTCCAGCTTTCACTTCCATACATCACTACTGGCCAAAATACATAGTATATGCATATTTCATTAACACACTTGGAGATTTATGGCAATGCCTTCAATTAAACTAATAAAAAAGTATCCTGCAGTTTCCAATGACAAGCATAAACCAGCATAGCAACCACTAGCAACCTTTGCCAACTCCCATCATCCCTATTCAGCATAGGAGTTGTAGTCAACAGCACCTAGTGCCCACACCAAGTTGGCGAAGGCTGCAGTTTAACACTTAATGCTATCTCATAAATCTGGCATAAGTTGAATAAGACAAGGAAGGCAAAATACATCGTTATAAACATTACTGAAAGAGACTAGGACAATAAGTTTCCAAAATGCTCAAAATCTGTAACAGGTTCACCAAATATGGAAGCAGTCTGCTGCATTTTTGGCACAGTACCAGCAGCTACTATTTCTAACTGTACAGATTTTGTTTAATTTCAGAGGCATCAAATGTCGTTGCATTACCATTTTTATACAATCCTCTTTCAATAATGAGCTCACAGTGCTAACAATTTCCAGATCCAAAAAGTAAAAGACAAACTTTCGGGGGGGG
>JAXCMG010000018.1:3640858-3720605 GCA_034642415.1 Podarcis siculus | reverse complement strand
CCCCCCCCCCAAGTGTTGAGTTCGAAACCTCACAAAGCTCAAAACAAATAAAACCTAACGGACGAGAGGGCCATCAGTGGTTACTGGCCATGGTGGCTTGTGCCTCCACAGTTGCTTTCAAATGCCAGTTGCTGGAAAACACAGGAGGAGCAAATGCTCTTGTGCTCAGATCCTGCTCCCTGGTTTCACACAGCTACCTGGTTGGCCACCGAGAGCAGGGCGCTGCACTAGAGAGGCCTTTGGCCTGATCCAGCAGGCTCTTGGGAACGACGAAGGGGGAGAACCAGGTTTATGCAAGTATGACCCTCTTTGTGGCAAGACCTTTCCATCCAAAATGCTTGCTCAGGTCGTGGCAACGTGAAACTTCTCACTGGTTCTCTTCCCTAAATAGCGCACGCACCCCCCCCCAAAACCACCACCCCCATCCACCAATCAGACTCCACTGGAGCAGAAACTCATCTGCGCCCTGCAAGGCCCCTACCTGGGCCATGACCCCCAGTAAGCGTGCACTGGGGATTGGGACCTGGGACCTTCTGCATGCTAAGCAGGTGCTCTGCTGGGGAGTCAGAGCTCCTCTCCTAACCTTGTTAGGCAGGATTTACAGCCGCCTGCGGAAGATTGCCTTGCGAGGGATTAGGCCGACTATGAAACTGAAGCAGCCGCTAGAAGGAAACCAATTTTTCACGTCTCGCTTAAATGTGCCTGATGCATCCGTTTGATATAGTAGGTGCTTAGGAACAGGAGGCCAGACGCCTCGTTTATTTTGCAAAATGGGATTGCTTTTCAAAACACAATCTTTTTGGTTAAGCTCATTCTCCTCCCACACCCTCCCCAGTCCAGCGCAATATCTAAAAATCAGTAAAACGGCATGCTTTTTCTCCTCTCTCTTGCATAACACAGGAGTGGTGGCATCGGGGAGGGAGATGCTGGGAAAACCTTGCCAGCTGTCTTATCGAGGCTGGTTGACCAACTTCTTTGTGGATCTAGAGGGCCCATGTGCAGTGGGAGACCTGGAGGTTAGCCATCCAACATGTGTGTAGGCTTCATGGCCCCGGCAGTCATTTGCTTACACTTCTCTCAGTCTAGTCCACCCTGATAGGGGAGCCTCTCCTTACCATTCAGATTCTGACAGGGCGACAGCATCTCATTTTTCTGTGCTTGTTCTGAAGAGCTGAACTGTGCACAGCCGAGTGCCAAAGCAGGGATTGATGCTGCCTGCAGGAACCAAGACTTTTTTTGAAGAAAAGAAAAGGAAAAAAAACACCACCAAAAATGAAACAAAAACAGCCTGAAGGGTAAAAACATGAACCATATGCTCGAAAGATAACTTAATGAACACTGTTATATTTTATACAGGAATGTGTGGAAAAAAAACAACCCACCACGTTGTGTTATTTCCGCCAGTGATCCCTCTCCAGCTGCTTGCAAATAGTTCCCGCTCCGCAGTGGGAGGCTGTGCCATTGCGGTGGGAAAGGGGGCACCGTTTAGCTGATTCATCCTCTGGGATCCCCTGATTTCTGTGGGTGCAAAAACACAGAAACACCTGCACTAAACCCCAGAAGGAGCCTGTGTGCCAGTATTGACCGTGGGTTTGGAAAGCAGGAGACTCCAGGACTGGAAACCTGTGGCCCTCCAGATGGGTTGGTTTTTTGGGAATTAATAATGCTTTTATTAAACAAGGTCTCAGAGGTGAGAGGTTTGCTGTGTACCAGTACCCTTTGAGGGGAGAAAAAACACAAAAGTTTGACTTACCAACAGCAATAAACAAAGAAATGCAGCCCATCCTCCTGACCCATTTACTCCACAAGTCCTGTAGGAACGAAAAGAACCATGCCTTGCAGAGGCATCATCAAGAACAAGCCCCAGGTGCAGTCCTATAGGTGCTTACATAGGTGTGAGCCCCCCAAGTAAACATGCATATATAGCCTTAGCTCTTGGGACAGTCACTTGGGGCTCACTTTTGCATTAAATGTGGACTATTGGGGTGGTTAAATGCTTAACCAAGTGCCCCAGTCTAGTTTTTTTAACCAGCACTTTGACCCTGCAAAGGGGGCGGGTGGAAGTTACAGAGCCATCTCCCACATCAGAACCATGCTGGAGGCAAAGCTTTTATTTCAGCTAAAATGTAATCTAAGGTGTTCTTTAAGGATGAAATGCACACATTTCTGCCCTCATCCAACTAGAAGAGTGACACTGCTGCTCACATTCATTCCCTCTCTTTACTCTTTGTTTAGGGAGTGAACGCAGTACGCTGGTACCTCGGGTTAAGTACTTAATTCGTTCTGGAGGTCCGTTCTTAACCTGAAACTGTTCTTAACCTGAGGTACCACTTTAGCTAATGGGGCCTCCCGCTGCCGCGCCACCACCGCCACCTGACTTCTGTTCTCATCCTGAAGCAAAGTTCTTAACCTGAGGTACTATTTCTGGGTTAGCGGAGTCTGTAACCTGAAGCGTCTGTAACCCGAGGTACCACTGTACTCCAGATGTTGGACTACGGCTCCCACCTTCCCTGGCTGCTGGGAGTCTACGCTTTTCCCTTCCGCTGATTCTGCAAGTCTTCACCATATTCCAGCGGCACGTTCCATTCAGAGACATCCTAAGTACCCCTTGTTCGTGAAGGACTGCTCCCTTTCATTTTAATGGAGAGGCTTAGCATGTACGTTTCAAGTTCAACACATTCCCTGCTCTTGGGAACTGCAGGAGGGGAAAGCACTCTTATGCTTCGGTCAGTTTTCCCACAGGCATCTGGTTGACCACTATGAGAACAGGATGCTGGACTGGATCAACCATTGGCCTCATCCAGCAGGCTCTCTTTATGTTTGTACCTTCAGCTGAGCCACCCTAGGTCTTAATGCGATGGGCTGCGTGGTTACTTGAATGCAAAAGTTAACCGGAAGGAGGTAGGAATGGAAAAACCTGTAGTTTCATTGTCTGGACATTACATTCCAGGAGTGTACAATCTGTGTACACAAATAACCGAGTTGTACACCTGCACAATTATTTATACGTAATGCACAATCATTGCCCACTTGGGTGCATAACTATTAATCAATGAATGATTCCCACAGGCACTTGGAAATGCTTAGAGGGAGCTTGCAACGTGCAAATAAGCCTTACGTTTATTCTCCCAGTCTGAAATTTGGTTTGCAGTTTAAAGCAAAAGCTCTCGTGGTGATTCGTCAGCGTTAGACACGTTTTTGCAAACAATTTCATATCAAGTGCATCTTGATATGTCCATCTCCCTGATATAGGCACTTTATGGACCCTTTTCTCCTAGTATTTTAAATATTTTGTTGGAAGCCTGCCAGAGTGGTGGGAGATATGTGTGTGTGTGTGAATATACAATTTTTTATTGTTTTGGGGGAGCTATACTGTGCAAGTCAGAGATGTGTGGATGTTGACAGTTTCATTTTTGGTTTGCATAGTGTTCTGGGAAGTCTGACACTGATTCTCATTAAAATGCAAACAGTAAATGAACCCCCACCCACCCCTCGTAGACCCCTGCAGCGATTCTTTCTTCTCCTCACCCTTGTTCTCCGATAAAAGGTCTGAGACCAATGAGGTGCTTAAAAATCTCACGGGCAAAGCGACACCCCATTTACTTCTTTGGGGCAGCTGAGGCTGGAACTCTGTCCCCGCTATGAGGTTCACTGTTAGCTGTCAACTTGGGAGCCAGTTCTTGTGATCACCCTGCAGGTGGAAGCTTCTCTTCCTCGCCACCCCCCCCACCTTTTTGTCTCACTTGAATTCTTGGAACACGTTTTTAAAGAATTGAAAGTGACATCAACCGGCCGAGGATCCTAGAGCAGGAGATGCCAGACAGTGTCAGGAAACAGATTATTAAGAACATGTGCTGCGCAAGCCGTCTTGGGAATGCAGTGTGGGTGGGTTGGTGCAACTCAATTTATTCAATTCTGTCACAAGATATTGCTTATGCCAGTCCAGGAGACGGCAGAAAGCCACCTTGTCTGGTGACAAGCCCTGAATAGACGGAGTTGTCCCTCAGCTCAGCTTGGAACATGTCATGATTACAGCAGTTCTTTTATAATGAACTGTTTCCTAGCGCCAGTAGAGTCTCTTTCTTCCTTACCTGAATCCTGGATAAGAAACAAGAGACCCAGGTCTGCCTAGCAGTTGTTGGGTGGCTTTTTTGCGCTTTGGTTAGGGATGGGCGAATTTGTCAATTTCAATTTACCTCTGCTGCTCATTTTTTCCAGGATTAAGTTCAGTTCCCCACGCCAGTTTGCAATTTTTAAAAAATGATACAGCTTCTGCCTCAAAACTAAGGTCTACCTCCATCTCCATGGCATGGGTCCTTAGGGCCACCTTTTTCATGGAATAACAGCACTGAGAAATTTGGAGAAGTGCAAATTTCAAAGGGTGGCAGCTGCGGTTCAGTGTGTGCATTGTTTCGGGAAGTCCACCTTTAATTGCGAACTGAGCCAAATTTCTTCTCCGTTGCTACGCCATCCCAGTGCAGGGACTGGAACACTGGGCTTTGGGTTCAGATTATGAGAATGGGGGAGATAATAGATTTGGTTTGCCTTGAAAGGCGAATCTGCCTAATTCATACTACTTCCCCTTCAAATCCACCCCCCGGGAAGAGCTGGAAGGGCTGTGGCTCAGGGGTGGAGCATGCAGGAGGTTCCTGATTCAATCCTAATATCTCCGGGGCAGGCTGGCAAACATCCCCTCTGCCTGAAACCCTGGAGAGCCACAGTGAGTCAGTGTAGACCAGTGGCTCTCAAACTTTTTCCTCTGGACCACACTTTTCAGAATAAAAATTTGCTCAGGCCAAATTTTTTACTGATAAAAAATACATCAGAAAACGAAACAACAACTAGCAGTGTTTGATTTATAAGGCGGAACACAACTGTTTTATAATATAATCACAGGACATCCAGAAAGTATGAAACAATTCAGCTACCAAAAAATGTGAGTCATTCCCAAAATATAATTATAAACAAGCCTCTTAGATGTGTACCTTAAGTATGGATACAAGCTCATTGAGAGGTGTGAGCTTGCTTTTGCCTGATACTCTCCTTTATATTAGGTCTAAATTGAGACAAACGCTCATCTCATCAACACAGCCTTTCTCTTTTCTGATCTTTCATATTTGCCAGAGTAGAAAATCCCTGCTCACAACAATATGTGATGGGGAACTGTGGAAGAATAGCCAATGCTCTTGAAGAGAGGTGGGGATACTGTTTCTGGTTGTATACCCGAAAAAAGAGTCCTGTGTTTCATTTTCAAGGCGTGAGCATGCAAAATGCAGGCCATTTCCTCTTCTTCATTCAATGTCAGCTCTGAACAGCTGCAGTTCGAAAAGGGGTCTCTAACCCGGTCGAAGTTTTCTGTAGACGGCGGTGGGAAGTAATTATCAAATCTTTTTCCACCAGTGTTGCAACATGTCCCTGTACGAGGCCGCAAAATTCATTTTTTGTCTTAAAACTTTTTACCAGTGGGAACATTCTGAAGTTTCTTTGAATCTTCCCGCAACACTTGCCATCGTCTCCTGCCGCACCATCTGAGAACCACTAGTTTGGACCATACTACAGAGTATATTTGTTTGTTATTGTAAGGTTGGATTTGTTGTGTTGTAAAAGGAAAAACTTAATAAAAATTATACGGGGGAAAATTAGTTTGGACTATACTGAGCTAGATGGGGCAGTATTCTGCCTCTTTCATAAGCGGCACTCTGTGTTCTATGGAAGGCAAATGCTTCCCCACTAAACTTGCAGACCCAGCATGTGTCAGCACAGAGAGCGAGCAAGCATCAGAAAGCATCACTTCCTCACTTTGCAAATTATTAGTGACAAATTCTCTTTTTGTTGCTCTTTGCAAATTTAACCCCCCTCCCCTTCTTTTCCTCTAGTGATAGTCAACGGAGCGCCGCTTAACATTTAATTAATTGGATTAAGTCCTGGTGGTTGTAAACAAAAAGCAGATGAATTGTATTAATTGGGAGAAAACGAAGCGACCGGTGTCACCAGGCGGGAGTGGGTGGGAGCGCAAGCATGGCTTTAAAAAGGGGAAAGGCACTCTTAATTAATTGATTTGCAGCAAACTCCTCTCTGGATAATTACGCTCAGCATGGACCCGTCAGTGCAATTAGCTCCCACTTGTCACTTAATATCAATCTGTTTGGGTTCAGGTGTTCATGGAAGGCAGGCTCAACAGGAAGCGCAGGGCATCCTGCCCTGGACCATGAATGGCAAGTGATTATTTATTGCCACCACACTTCGTGCTCACTTCCTGTTTTCCTACCTAGCAAAGTGAGGGCAGAAGAAGAGCTATAGAACAGGAAAAGAGACATGCCTTCTGCAGTCAACCCAAATGTATTCTTTTCTCAGTGGAGAAACTCCATCAGTTGTCAAGGAGATAAGTAACTATACAACCTTTAGAAGACGTCTGAAGGCAGCCCTGTACAGAGAAGCTTTTAATGTTTTATTATATTTTTGTATATGCTGGAAGCCGCCCCAAGTGGTTGGGGCAATCCAGTCCGATGGGTGGGGAGCAAATAATAGCTTTATTATTGTTTCCTCATCTTCTCATCATGTGGGGGAAGTCAGCTTTCAAAGGCACCACTTGGCTAGTGCCTGTGATGTTGACAGCGTGGTTCCCTCACCCCCCAAAAATATTTCCTGCATTATTATTTTTTAAAAAATGGTCCAGGATGGCTGCATACATGCATGAAAATGTACACATGCTACTTTTAAAAACAGATGTGAAAGATAGGCGAAGCACGGAGATAAGGACCAGACTGATGACTGATAATTCAATCTACTTGTTTGCGCAAGGTATTTTTCAAAGTTGGAATCACACCACAGATTTTAGGGCTGCCATCCAATTGAATAAATGTTTCATCAGTCATGAGTGACAGTCGATCCATCAGTCGGCTATTGAGTCTGCATACGTTTGCGTGTGAGTAGAAGCAATGGTTCTGCAGCAAAAACAAAACTTTCAGATGACAAGGCAGATGACATCTTAGAACATGCATTCCCCGTTGAGAGCATGCCTCTTCAGGCGGTGCTTATGGGCTGCAGTTTTTATGTTGCTGTTTAGTCGTGTCCGCCTCTTCGTGACCCCATGGACCAGAGCACGCCAGGCACTTCTGTCTTCCACTGCCTCCCGCAGTTTGGTCAAA
Source organism: Podarcis siculus (assembly GCA_034642415.1). Lineage (NCBI taxonomy): Eukaryota > Metazoa > Chordata > Lepidosauria > Squamata > Lacertidae > Podarcis > Podarcis siculus. Next base: position 3,713,457 of record JAXCMG010000018.1, on the reverse strand, counting down.
CTCATGCTGGTAGCTTCGAGAACACTGTCCAGCCATCTCGTCCTCTGTCGTCCCCTTCTCCTTGTGCCTTCCATCTTTCCCAACATCAGGGTCTTTTCCAGGGAGTCTTCTCTTCTCATGAGGTGGCCAAAGTCTTGAAGCCTCAGCTTCAGGATCTGTCCTTCCAGTGAGCACTCAGGGCTGATTTCCTTAAGAATGGATCGGTTTGATCTTCTTGCAGTCCATGGGACTCACAGTTTTTATAAGTACTTCATTTCATAAAATTTATACACTCCTTGATTTCAAAACAACCTAAACCTCAAAGCAGTTTACAAAAAATGAATGAATTAAATTATCAGTTAAAAATACAGTTAAAAACAATTACTCAAAACATTTAAAAACTAATTGAAATCAAGTAAAAGCTGGAAACCAGTTTACATGTGTCAACATTCTACATGTCTGAGCAGGCTTGCCAAAACAAAAATGCTTTTACCAGGTGCCTGATGTCAATAGGAAGGGAGGTTCAAAGTTCCAAAGATTGATTTGTTACAAATGCAGAACGAGTGTTATGTGGCGCGTGTTACAGTACCCATTCCAGAGAGCAGGGCAGTTGAGGGGGCATATTTGGGGTAAGCTGATCCCGCAGGTAAACTGGTCCCAAGTTGTTCAGGAATTTATATGTACAGTGGTACCTCGCAAGACGAAAAACGCGCAAGACGAAAGAGTTTTTCGTTTTTTGAGTTGCTTCGCAAGACGAATTTCCCTATGGGCTTGCTGCTCATAGCACGCGGTGTGGTAGCCTTTTTTGAGGTTTTGGGGAAACCGTGCTTCGCAAGACGAAAAATTCGCAAGACGAAGAAACTCGCAGAACAAATTAATTTCGTCTTGCGAGGCACCACTGTACTAAAAACAACCCCCTGGCCTGGTAGCAAATCAGCAAGCTGTGCGGGCCTCTGAGGCAAAGTGTTACACGCTGACAGGGTCTCACTCCTGCCAGCAATCGCGGTGCAGCATTCTGCACAAACAACAGGTTCTGGATCAAGCACAAGGGAAGCCCCACACAGAGAGTGCATTGCAGCAGTCCCTTCTTCAGAGTAACTGCTGCATCGCTTACAGGAGGCAATGCCTCTTAATGGTGCTTGCTCTCTACGTTGGTCGCAGGAGCTGCAGCCAGAAAGGGAAGTTGGCAACCCCTCTCTGTGTCTGCAGTACCTTGGCACACAGGCCTTTGGATCCTAGCATCAGTCTGTTTTGTGCTAAATAAAGATGTTTAATCCACACGTTTTCCGCGCCCCTTCAAGGCCTGAGCAAAGTGATTCGCTTTGATTTCCTTATTTATTTATTTCGCTCTGCTTTTCTCTTCCGCCCCGGGTAACCACTGTTAAAAATAACTGCCAAGCAGTTTTTTTTAAAAAATACCACATACACGACAACAGCCTAACAAAAATAAAGGGGCAATACATTTTATTTCAGGTGCAAGATATTTTGACGGCGTAAGTAAGGCTTGAGAGGGTCGAAAGGAACCGGACGGTTTTTCATTTCTTTCCTTTGGTGTGCAGATAAGATGAGAGTCTTTATATGGGCAGCTCTCTCACTCACTCACTCACTCACTCACTCACACACACACACTTATCTCTTCCCAAGAGCAGTTGGAGAAAATGCAAATCATGCAGTTGGCTGTTAAATTGGGTTCACGACTCCTGGTCCCAGCAGTGTGGCCAGAAGAGGATGAAAAAGGACAGGTGTGCGGAGCAGTTGTGTTAGTAGCAAGATTAACTGGCCTGCCGGAGAAAAGAGTTGGAGCTTTTCCAAAGGGCAGCTTCACCCTCTGAGATTGGGGCTGCAGACCTGCGGCCCTCCAGATCTTGCTGGACTGTGACTCATCTGTTGACCATGTTGGCTGGGGCTGATGGGAGTTCAAAGACCAGCAACCCCTAGAGGCTTTTGTTGTTGTTCTAACATAAATCACGTGTGCACCATATAGCTAAAGCACATTTCATGCACACGACTTCCCCCCCAAGGATCCTAGGAACCTAAGGGTACTGGGAACTGTAGCTCTGTGAGAGATAAGCTACAATTACTAGGATTATTTGAGAGGAGCAAGACAGTTTGAGCATATTGCACCTATCCTGACCCAACTGCACTGGCTGCCAATTAGTTTCTGGGCCCAATTCACGTTTATAAACGGGCAAAGTTTAGGACACAAGCTGGGCAGGAAGAAAACACAGGGAGCCGACAAGTTCACAGATTTGTCTCTGTCCATCAGATGTGCCTCTAATAAAAGGTACTGACTTCTTCTGTGGGATTCCATTTCCCAGATTTTGCACTTTTAACAAGGCGACTTAGAGAAGGGAAACGAGAGCCACGTTCAAAGGCGGTGGCGGCAGGTCCTGCTCTTCTGCATCGTTAGGAAGGCGACACTTGATTCCTGCTTCCTTCTGAAGCTGAGGTGGTGAGGCGGCCTGGCAGGCTGATCCCAGCCGGTGTCGTGTCCTGGGAAGATAATGGTCTGTGGCCACAGCTCATCTTGTAGAGGAGGCAACTGCGGAACTGAAGGCGAGAAGGGAGAATTGACAGGGTCACCATCACGTTTGCCTGCAGAACCAGGGTGGGTCCAAATGAGCAGTTTGTTGCAGTGCGTAAAGATGGAGGAGAAATTTGGTTAAATGAAAATTTGGATGTTCTTAATTTGAACATCCTGAAACCCATCACAATTCATGTTCCTCCATATTTCTCCAAACAAAAAAAAAGTGCACATGGGAACATCAGAATTAAACTTGTAATGTAGCCCTACAGTACAGAAAGATAAGAGCTTCATCCATTGTCCTGCCCACTTTTGCCTCTGTCCCCACCTACCATTATGGGGACTGGGTGGCACTGTGGGTTGAATCACAGAGCCTAGGACTTGCTGATCAGAAGGTTGGCGGTTCAAATCCCTGCAACAGGGTGAGCTCCCGTTGCTTGGTCCCTGCTCCTGCCAACCTAGCAGTTCGAAAGCACGTCAAAGTGCAAGTAGATAAATAGGTACCGCTCTGGCGTGAAGGTAAACAGCGTTTCTGTGCACTGCTCTAGTTCGCCAGAAGCAGCTTAGTCCTGCTGGCCACATGACCTGGAAGCTGTACGTCGGCTCTCTCGGCCAGTAAAGCGAGATGAGCGCCGCAACCCCAGAGTCAGCCACGACTGGACCGAATGGTCAGGGGTCCCTTTACCTTTTTTTACCACCTACCATTGGGAGAGGGCCTTCTCGGCAGTGGTGGCCACCCTGTGGAGATGCGTAACTATACAACCTTTGGCAGACATCTGAAGGCGACCCTGTATAGTGTTTAATGTTTTATTATGTTTTTGTGAGTGCTGGAAGCTACCTAGAGTGGCCAGGGCAACCCAGTCAGATGGGCAGGGTACAAATAAATTACTACTACTACTACTATTACTGGAAGGCAGACCTGGAAGGTTCCTTATGAGCTAGTTTGGCCCTGAGCCTGAGAAAAGTTCCCCAGCCCTGACATACGTAGTCCACTGCCATGTAAGAAGCCCTCTGTGATGACTTACAGGGTGCTGAATAGTAGTCCTTGACTATGATAAAGAGATTGGTTGGTTTACTCACAGTGCATAGATGTTTTCCAGTCTACAGAATTGCCCATAAAAAGGACCACAAATGAGCCTGGCTAATAGAGACCCTCCCAGTGAGCCAATGTGGTGTAGTGGTTAAGAGCAGTGGACTCGTAATCTGGTGAACCGGGTTTGCTTCCCCGCTCCTCCACATGCAGCTGCTGGGTGACCTTGGGCCAGTCACGCTTCTCTGAAGTCTCTCAGCCCCACTCACCTCACAGAGTGTTTGTTGTGGTGGAGGAAGGGAAAGGAGAATGTTAGCCGCTTTGAGACTCCTTTGGGTAGTGATAAAGCAGGATATCAAATCCAAACTCTTCCTCCCCACAATCATTTAATTTCCCCTCGGGTGCTTACCTGCTTGTTCATGAAGACATAGATGATGGGGTTGTACACTGTCGCCGTCTTGGAGAAATACGACGGCAGGGAAGCGAGTGCTGGCCGTATGGCGAGGTCCTTGTGGGTGGCGACCACCATGGCGAAGCTGGCGTAGGGCAGCCAGCAGACGAGGAAGGCAGCCACCATGGCGACAACCATTCGTGTCACCTCCCTCTCGGCCCTCTGAGTTGTCTCCTGCTCTTTCTGCTGAGCCGCCACCTGCGGGAAGGATCAGGGAAGCATCGAGGGAACGCTCGCTGCCCCCGGCTGTCTACAGCGATGCGCTCGAAGCAGCACAGGGCACGCACAAGCACAACTCTGCCCGGTACTCACGGTTCGCAGCGTCATGAGCAAGTTGGCATAGGAGAAGAGGATTGTGCTGAGAGGCATCGCAAAGCAAGTCACGAACAAAGTCATGATGTAGCTGTTGTTGCTGCTTCCGCCGCTGTACCAGTTGGGGCCGCAGGATGTTCTCAAGCCTAGGGTTCGAGGAAGGGAGAAAACCCTTGAGTGTTTGTACTGTATTGTAGGATATGTGAATATGATAAAAATGGAAAACTTAATAAAATTATATATATATATATATATATATATATTTGCTTTCGTAGATTTTCACGGGTACAGGAATGCAGGTTTTGGTGTCCTCGGGTGTCTTCCCGTGTAAAAGTTGGGGTGTCTAGGCGACGTTTCGACGAGGTCTCACTCGTCATCTTCAGGCTGGTGCTTTCGGCTTCTAGTTACTGGAACAGAGCAGGATCTCAGTGTTTGAGTTCCTATAAATACTGTTGAGGAGGTGTGGTGTATAGCCTCCAATGTTCTGGGCAGAGAGGAAGTTCCCAGGCTAGTGTGCCTTTTCTTCTTTTGTTCCTTAATTGCTTGAGGGATATCTTGAGTGATTTCTTGAGTGATATCCTGAGTACCACTTAGGTGGGTCATTAGGTGTGGATTAGTTGCTAAAGCCTTTGTGTCTTGACCTCTTGAACTTTGTGAAGAGTTTTTCTGAGAAGATGGCTGTACTGCTTTGTTGTGCTCTGGCTTGGCTTCGTGTATAGGGGCGAGCTGTGGTTTTGTGGCCTGTGCCAGCCAGATCTGTGTAGGGATTGCAGGGGGGTGCAGCATCCGGAGGTGCCATCGTGGTTTGGCTACTGGATGGTGTCTGTAATTTATCTGTGGAGAGGGTCTGGGTTTGGGTCTGGTGTGGTTGATTGGTGATGGCGTTCTGTGTGCCTCTGGATCTGGTGTCAGTTTTTGTGGGGAGGGCTAATTTCCAGATGTCTGGCAAGCGGGATGTGTCGTCACGCTTGTTCATGTTGTGAGGGTGTTTCTCTATCTCGATGGCTTCCATGATTATTCTCTTGTGGTGATGTTCCATGTTAGAGAGCAATTTGGAATCTGCAAAATTAATTTCGTGTCCTGTTTCTTTCATGTGTTGGAAAAGAGAGGAAGTTTTTTCTTCTTTTTTGACGGCATTCTTGTGTTCTGCGATACGTGCATTTATTCGTCTGTTTGTTTGTCCAATGTACCCAAACCCAGACCCTCTCCACAGATAAATTACAGACACCATCCAGTAGCCAAACCACGATGGCACCTCCGGATGCTGCACCCCCCTGCAATCCCTACACAGATCTGGCTGGCACAGGCCACAAAACCACAGCTCGCCCCTATACACGAAGCCAAGCCAGAGCACAACAAAGCAGTACAGCCATCTTCTCAGAAAAACTCTTCACAAAGTTCAAGAGGTCAAGACACAAAGGCTTTAGCAACTAATCCACACCTAATGACCCACCTAAGTGGTACTCAGGATATCACTCAAGAAATCACTCAAGATATCCCTCAAGCAATTAAGGAACAAAAGAAGAAAAGGCACACTAGCCTGGGAACTTCCTCTCTGCCCAGAACATTGGAGGCTATACACCACACCTCCTCAACAGTATTTATAGGAACTCAAACACTGAGATCCTGCTCTGTTCCAGTAACAAGAAGCCGAAAGCACCAGCCTGAAGATGACGAGTGAGACCTCGTCGAAACGTCGCCTAGACACCCCAACTTTTACACGGGAAGACACCCGAGGACACCAAAACCTGCATTCCTGTACCCGTGAAAATCTACGAAAGCATATATATATATATATATATATAAAAGATCAGGGCTAGATGCTCAAACAGTCTGAGACGGCATAAGGTGGCTTCCTAAAGTCCCCTGTCAACAAACCTTCAGGGACGTAGCTGCTCCATCCGAGGAGTGGTGGGACCGTCCAGACGAACGACCACCCCCAAGTGAAAGCACAACCAAGCACCGCATGCCTTTGCTGGAAGCGGAAATCGCCCACCGGTTTGCAGATCACGAGATACCTCTCAAAGGCCAGGATCGCCAAGGACCAAAGACCCACAATCCCTGGAAAAAAGGAAGAGATGAACCTAGAATTTTAGGGTTGGAGGGATGTCTCAGCGGCCATCCAGTCCAAGCCCTATTCCGTGCAGGAGTCTGGCACTTGCAGCATCCCTGGCAGGTAGCTGACCCAACTCTGCTGAAAGACCTCCAGCTGCAGAGAGTTCACCACCACCTCCTGGGACAGTTCAGCTCCCCTGTAAAGCTGCTCCTCCCATCAGACAGTGTCTTCAAAGTTTTAGCCGATATCTGCTTCCACCTTGGTTCTAGTCATGCCTTCTAGAGCAACAGAGAACACGTTAATAATAATAATAATAATAATAATAATAATAATAATAATAATAATAATAATAATTTATTATTTATACCCCGCCCATCTGGCTGGGCTTCCCCAGCCACTCTGGGCGGCTTCCCAAAAAATATTAAAATACTGTAATGCATCAAACATTAAAAGCTTCCCTAAACAGGGCTGCCTTCAGATGTCTTCTAAAAGTCTGGTAGTTATTTTTCTCTTTGACATCTGCTGGGAGGGCGTTCCACAGGACGGGCGCCACTACCAAGAAGGCCCTCTGCCTGGTTCCCTGTAACTTGGCTTCTCACAGTGAGGGAACCGCCAGAAGGCCCTCTAGGATTTCAGAAAGGGTAAAATTCCTAACTTTTCCCCGAGATGCCAGGGATTGAACCCGGAGCCTTCTGCATGAAAAGCAGATATTCCACTTATAAGTTGGGCCCTTTCCGATATCCCATTCTGTTTGTAGGCCAACTCTGACTTCCTCTGCTTCAGGCATCCCTTCCCATCCAATCTGCAATATGAGTATCATAACACTGGCATGAAAATGCAACTGTTGTGCAGATTATGGAGATGTGTGACGCACAGTGCGCTCCGAATGCTCCAACAGTAGCGTATAGCGTATTTTTCGCTCCACAAGATGCACTTTTTTCTTCCTAAAAAGTAAGGGGAAATGCCTGTGCATCTTATAGAGCGAATGTGTGGTCCCTGGAGCCGAATTGCCCAGGGGCAAAAAGCAGGTCATGCTTTACTTTTTGAAAGAGGGAAGTGGGTGTTGAAACAAAGCCGCTGATTGTTTGCCGACCGGGGAGAGAGATAAGGGGCACTAGAGATAAAGGAGGCTGCCTGGGAGGGGGGAGGTAAAGACAGCAAACTTGCAAAGGGGAGAAACAGGAAGACTAAAGCAATAAGGAGAGAAATTAGAAGAAAAGGAGGAGCAAAAAACTGCTCCAGCTAAGGAAAAGACACTAAGGCAAACAAGAGGGAAGGGAGTGTTGAAAGGAAGCAGCTGATCGGGGAGAGAGATAAGGAATGCTAGAGATAAAGGTGGCTGCCTGGGAGGGGGAAGGTAAAAGCCCATGGATCCTCAGGATTTTTGCATTGGGTCACCCCAAATTCACCATCAGATCACATAGCATGTCCATGGCTACAGCCTGCACCAAAAAAATCACGCATCCACTGTTTCCTGTGGCTGCAATGGTGCAAAAATGTGGTTACAAAGCATGGATCCATATGGATCCTCAGGATTTTTGCATTGGGTCACCCCAAATTCACCATCAGATCACATGTCTGTGGCCACAGCAAGAACCACAAAAATCATACATCCACTGTTTCGTTCAAAAAAAATTTTCCCCTTGTTTTCCTCCTCTAAAAACTAGGTGCGTCTTATGAAACAAAAAATACGGTAAATGCAAGGTCTGATAACTGCTTTTCAAAGGAAACCACAGGGCCACCAGGGTCATCTCCCTACCTGTTAAGGAGACCATGAAGCCTTCAAATTCGCAGGTTGCCTGGCCAAAGATAAAGAAGCCCTGGGCATTGTTTACGAAGCTGATGGTGCTCCCAAAGAAGGTGACCAAGAGATCAGCCACGGCCAGGTTCACCAGGACGTAGTTCAAAGGAGAACGGAGCTTCTTGAACTGGACAGAGACCACAATCACCAAGCCATTCACCAAGGTGGCCGAGATGACCACCAGCCCCATGAGGACAGCCACTGATATGTAGGTGCTCTGTGGGGCCAGGTAGGGCCATTGCGGCCCCTCAAAAGGGCCTGGGGTCCTGTTTCTCACCTCAACCCATGAAGCGTTTGAAGCTTGCATTTCTTCTATTGGGGACAGAGATCAGGTGAGGCTGAGCAAGCAATCGACTCCCTCGAAGGGCTGCTTGCCCCCTTTATAAGCCCACAGGTGTGTCAGGAATTTGGAGCTGATCCTGGGCATTAAGGCACCTTAAGCTTTCTTAAGTCCAGGTCTCAATAATCAGCTCGCCATCCAAAAAGGAGATGAAGTTCAAGAGCTGCTTATGTACGACTGTCAAGACGCTGCTCCATTTAACTGAGTGGGATTTTCTTTTATGCTGGCTCAGTGTTTGGATGCTTAGTTTAAATCGCTGAAAAGTGTGTGTGTGTGTGTAAGTGTGTAAACTGGGCGAGGCGATTGTGGCCCTCCAAGCATCTCTGTCTGGCCCTCAGAACCCTCCCTGAACCATACCTCACAGGTTCTGCTTTGCATATTCCTTGATTTTTTTGGCCTCACTTGGCTATATCCTTGAACCCCAACAATGCCTTTTGCTTGTTTGAATGGGGGATAGAGAATGTGTGGTAAAATTCACAATCCTTACTCCACCCACTTCTGTTTATAGTCCCACCCACCACTGACTCGTCTGCCCCGGAAACTCACCTAGAAAATAACTCAGCTGAACAAGTCCACCCCAAATACAACACACACGGGTGGCGCTGTGGGTTAAACCACAGAGCCTAGGACTTGCCGATCAGAAGGTCGGCGGTTCGAATCCCCGCGACGGGGTGAGCTCCCGTTGCTCGGTCCCAGCTCCTGCCCACCTAGCAGTTCGAAAGCACGTCCAAGTGCAAGTAGATCAATAGGTACCACTCCGGCGGGAAGGTAAACGGTGTTTCCGTGCGCTGCTCTGGTTCGCCAGAAACGGCTTAGTCATGCTGGCCACATGACCCGGAAGCTGTACGCCGGCTCCCTCGGCCTATAGAGCAAGATGAGCATCGCAACCCCAGAGTTGGCCATGACTGGACCTAATGGTCAGGGGTCCCTTTACCTTTACTTCTTACTCAGAACTATTTTTCTAGAAAAAGAGGTATCCCAACTTACCATGGACACCTCCCTCGTTCTCTTATAATGGCAGCAGTGACCACCTGAGAGGGGCCAGAACTGAGTTCTGGTGAGCCCTGCTTTTACTTCAAAGTAAACAAGCTATAGGGTTGCACACTTAGTTTATAAATGGGATGTGGGTTTAAGTTAACTAACAAGTTTAAGTATAGCCCTGTTGCAGGTATTTCTGTTAGATCAAGGTCCTCTGGCTTGATGGATGTGCATGTATATTTTAAGGAACTGAACAGAGTGAAAGATTATGAATTGCCAGGGAAGTGTGTGTGAACTTAATATTATCCAACTTATATTTTAGTTGTTATTTTGTTAGTATTGCCTTGTAGAGTATGAATGCCTTATTGATTTGTCAATCATCTGACTCACGCTGTAATTGTGACGTTTCGCTTATTCTTTAGCTGCTGGTTTGCTAACAGTACTTAATAGATTGTGATTGTTTTACTGATGGTTTGTTAATTATATGATGTGATTTATGCTGCCCTTGTGACGCTCTGTCATGTTATTTATTGTTTGTGAGCCGCTTTGGGATTCATTTGAATGGGAAACGGCACAGCAATGCAATCAAATTCACTCAACTTCCAAAATGAAACTTTTCCATCATTTTTTATTATTATTATTCATTTGCGGTTCTATTTATAAAGATTAAACAAATCTGACCAAAAAGTACATATAGTAATACTGAAATACAAAATTGATCTGTGGGGAAGCAGCCCAGAGGACATGTTTCTGCGGCCAACTCACTGTAGCAAAACATTGGTATCAAACATCTAACAAGTCTTTTGCATGACAACCACTAACTTGACATGCAGTAGTTTCTGTTTTAAATATATATATATATATATTTATATATATTTATATATACCGTATAATATATATTTTAATTTACATATGTACAGAGTCCAGGTAAAAAAAGGCTTTTGATAGAAAACGAAAAGGATCATGTACCCACGGAAATCAGCAGGAAGGTGCGTGTGATCATATTGACACACTGAAAACAGCTTATCTTTGAGATTTATTTTTTTTAAAAAAAGGCATACAACTTGGCTGTTCCATGAGCCTCTTTACAAGCGATGTTGTTTCTGTACCTAGGAAAAATATTCTGTGGAGGGAAGTTATCCGGCACGCCATCACCATAGAAGTGTGGTGGAAATATTTATTTTGCCCTATGCGGAAGAGTCACGTTGATGATGCAGACAGTGCGAAAAACGTCCCTGAAAGCCTTGGGGGGGTGTGTGTGTGAAAATGCTTTCTTTTGTTTAAACAGGGGCACTGCGATGCAAAGTCTACAACAGGCAGCTGTCTGCAAATGCCCCTTTTCTGCTTTTTCCCACCGGCAATAAGCAACGATGGGAAAACACACGAGAGGTATCAGAATGTGCCTCTGAAACGCTTTCTCCAAACAGCTCATCGATTCAAAGTGCCAGATATTGCCTTTTCAAGTGCTTTCTGGAACACAACGGAAAATGATCTCCGCAGAACCACCTGATGAAAATTGGCCACAATTTTGTTCACCGTCCGCTAAAAGAGCTTGAGGCTGAAAATGACTCCGCGAATGGCGATTTCCTGGATATGGCAGTTATTAAAGCATTGTTTGTGGCTGGGGAGGTGGAGAAGCCATTTTTAATGGAAGAATCCAGCTGATTGCAGAAAACATCTTTCCTTGTGCAAAATGAAATATACCTAGTTGGGTAACAAGTGCAGGACGGAGGTGTTAAGGAAAATTGGCAAGGCTTCCCCAGAAATAAAAAAATGTTGCAGAGAGATTTTGTCTGCAATCAGCATTTGGCTTATTTTTCCTCCAGGATGATCCACAAACAACAGTAGTTTTAAACCATGATCATTGGCAGGAAGTACTTTTTTCACTTCCTGTTTCCCGAGTACATGACTCTTGCCCATGGGAGCAACATCTGAAAAGCATCAGTTTTTGTGGATTAGTATCCAAATAACTTCTTACAAATGGTGCTAAATCTGTAAACTAATCTCACAGGATCCATAAAGGCATTGGGTTGTCTCCAACTATCTACCCAGTGTAGGACCATTGAATTGAGTAGCTGTGATTTCAGTGGACCTACTCTGAGCAGAACTAGGGATGACTGGGTCTGTTAATTTCTGTTTCTCTTTCTTGCAGTCTTTGCTTCTCCAGATCTCTGCATCAGTTTGCAATTTCTTTTTCTTTTTTTTTTAAAGTCCTCAGGAAAATTCATCAGTATCTTAGTGCAAATTCCTCCCTAACATGCATATTTTTGTATGCAATTTTGCCTGATAAACACATTTTGTAACTTATTTTCACTAACATATGCGGTGCTGTGCACACATTTCCCTAATATACATATTATTTGATTGGAGAACTGTGTTGTGAGAGAACTGTGAATTTCGAAGGACATTCCAGTTTGCATATTGTTTTTGAAAGCGCGGATCAGAGCGAATCTCCGTAAAATTTGAACGGAACCGAATTTCTCCTCCATCCCTAATTACGACTACCTTTGGATGCAAGCCGTGAGATATGAGTTTGATGGTCTTCTGCAATGACTTCACATGAAAAACAACTCAGAACCTACCCCCCCAAAAAAAAGACATGAAAGAAAGCATAAAACTGATACAGAGAATAAAACTATTCTCTTTTAACTAGAGAGTCTATATTGTGCTAACAGAAGAATAATTCTTTTTTTTTAATAAGCCCAGCAGACCCGGTTTTTTTAACATGTATTGACACTTATGGAAGTCAGTGCTGGTCTTTGAATTCAGCTGCAGGCTGGACTTCCCAGCTGGGATGAAAACCATTTGCAGACTCGGAGCTACAGAAGGATCTGCCCTAGACTTCTGTCTTGCAAAAGACTCTGGTGAGTTGCTGAGAGAGTGTGTGTTGTTTGATGCCAGAGAACTGTAATAGCCAAACAAGGAAGGCTTCCAGTTTCTCAGGTGTGTTAGCTGCACAAAAGTCAGGCCTCTGATCTCCCTGCTTGGATAATTCTCTGAAAACCAGCGAGAAGCCTTTGGCAATTCTTCAGCGGCCTCTCTCGTTTTCTCTTAACAGGGAAGAGGCCGAGGAAGGTGAGGGTTAAAGAAGGTAGCGGTCGCCTCAGGTGAGTGACACAGCCCTTTGTGTTGTGGGTTGACCGTTTATGTTTTGAGCAGATTGTCAAACACAGCGGCATGGAAGCTTTGGCCCTCAAGACACTGAGCTCCAACTCCCAGAGCATCTGCTTATTGTGGAGACGTCCCCTAGGTTCAATCCCCAATGATAGGGCTGGGGAAAAAGACTCCCTGTAGGAAACCCCCTGCCAGTCCGTGCAGACAATACTGAGCTGAATGGACCAACTGTCTGGGTATAAGGCAGTTTCCTACACTTTTAGCTCCCAGCATGGCCAGTGGTCTGGGGAGTGATGGGAGCTGGAACCCAAAAGCATCTTGAGGGCCACAGCTTCTTCACCGCTTATCTAACCGGACGGCTGAAATACTTCAGAGCAAAATTGAAAACTAACCACCCTCTGCCCACCCCCATCCCCAGTCTCCCACACATACACACCAAGGACAGACAACAGCTAGAGATGTCACCGCGTATCTCTTAATTCGGAGATTCAACAAAACACTTTGCATCAGTTACATATTACCAAAAAACCAAATGAAAAGAGGAAGAGCGAAAACCCCTAACCCATGTATCTATGTATCTATATTACTATATATTTGTGCATTCATGTTGCCACTGTGTTCACAAGGCAGCAAGGGACTGAATCCAGAATATCAAAGAAGTCACAGATCTAATGCATGCAGCCCTCTGGACCACCCACCCCCCAACACACACACGCACACACACACAGAAAACCAACTTGCTGCAAGAGTAAATTCAAGGCATCCCAGAGAAATCTGTAGGACTGAAGCTTGCAAACAACAGGAAATAACAAGTTGTTGTGGGTTGTTGTTTTTAAGGGGGGCGTGTAGCAGTGTCAAATAGTTCCCTGCAAATTGGCCATAGCTGGGACCTTCCAAGCAAGGCCCGCCCCCTCTCAATCCTTGCCGACATGGGATCCCTCCCGTGGCATGAAGTAAACAGGAAATCCGAAGGCAGCCGTTGTTTCTTGGCCAGGGTTGTGTGCTATGCTCTTCCCAGGTATCCGGGGTGTGTCTGTGAGGTCAATCGCTGAGGAGGGCCCCCGGCAGCTCGTTTGTGAGCGTGTGCCAGTGCTCAATCTTCTTATCCTTGTTTTTTAAGCAGTCAAACCAGTGCTTCAGGCGCTCCCCTTTGGCATTGATCCCAAGCACCACGCCACCTGAGGGAGACAAATGAGAGACAAATGGGCAGACAGAGCCTGGTGGCTGTTTATGCATCCCCTCCCCCCCCAAAAAAGGATGAATACAAAATTTGGATTTGCATCACGGTGTTAAAAGAATTTTAAGGTCCCCACTGTCTCTTTCCTCACAAATCCTGTCTTAAGGGCACATTCAAGATATGAACAGGGTGTGAGCCTGTGACCTGTGATCTAGATTCAGGAATTAGTTATAATAACAAAAGAGGGGCCAAAACCCAGATAATACAATCAGGTAACTTGCCAGACAGGAGATAAACAATGCACTCGGATTTCTGTTGTAGACCGCCTTTTCTGTGATATAGGTATGATGTATTGGGGGAGGTGGTCCTGGGCTGCTACACCCCTTCTGTGATGTATGTACGATGTTTCTGGGGGTGGTCTGGAGTTGGAGGGTGGGCAAATCACCCAAATCATAGTTTACCCCTGTAGTCTTCTAAAAACTGTGTGTATATTGGCTGTGGCTTCCTCTTTTAAGGAGGAAGGATATAGCTCAGAGTATGAGACTCTTAATTTCAGTGTTGTGGGTTCGAGTCCCATGTTGGGGTTCCTCAACTGCAGATTCCCGCACTGCTGGGGTTGGTCTAGATGATCCTCGTGGTCCCTTCCAATTCTGCAATTCTGCGAATGGGGGAACAGACCAAATTCTCACCTCCTGGACTAAAAACATGGAACCGAGACATAATTATTCTTCAGTTTTTGTACTTCTCCAAGTTTTGCAGCATAGATTCTTGGCTCAGAAGAACTGCACCAGAATGCGTTGCAAAATGTGAATTTCGGGGGGGGGGCATGCGTATATTGAAATAAACTCTGTATTTAAGATACTATTTTGTGATCAGATACATACAGGTATGTACTGAAATACAAATTTTTGTATGGATATTTTTTGGTATGGATTTTTTTTTAAATTACAGATTAATATGGAAATGGGATGGAAGGGGTTTAAGAATAAACACGGGTGAAATTGTCATGCACTGGGAAATTAAATTGACAAGAGCTGAGCCTTCTATCCCTCGTGGGAAGATACTTAGTGGGAATCTGTGCAATCTGCTGTAAAGGTCATGCTGAATCCAGGTGACATTTAACAGTCCGGTGCCTTGACAATTAAACTATCAAAGCTTTGCAGGTCTCTCTTGGGAACCTCAGACTCACCAATAAAGTCGTTTGATTTGCCAATGTCATAGTCCCACACCGTCACCTCTAAGGTCTTCTTCGCCAAGTCACCGTGCTTAATCTCGTAGCAAAATTCCTGCAGCGGAAAGGGAATAAACTTGCATTCAGGACATGTTTCCAAACTTCTCGCTCCTATCGTCCAGCACTCTTTCAATGAACCAGAGCTGCAAACTTGGTGGTGCACTGGAGAAATTGCAGTTTGCAGGGGTTGCTGGTTAGTAGTGCCCATTGGGGCTGATGCTGCGAAAGTCTGGGAGCGGCGCCAGAGTGTTGGGGACTTTTTAGTTTAGAGGCAAGGTGAGTAAGAGTCGACAGGATAGAAGTTTCTAAAATTACGCATGGAATTGAAAAAGTGGATAATTTTTATTTTTTTATCTGTTGTAATGCAAAACTTGGGAACATTCAATCAAGCTGAATGTTGGAAGAATCAGGGCACAGAACAGAAAGTCCTCTTCATGCAGCACATAGTTAATCTGTGGAACTCCTTCCTGTGGAACTCATAAGTGTACCTCCTAATCTGTGGAACTCATAAGTGTACCAACCAAGCACGTACATAGATCAGCACAGGAAGGCCAACCTGAAACCATTTTTGATTCCCAAACCTCAAATATTTCTCTGCAAGGTCAAAGTGGGAAACCTCCCCATTGTTTCTTTCCTCACAAATCCTGTCTTAAGGGCACATTTAAGATATGAATAGGGTGTGAGCCTGTGACCTGGCCCAGGAACTAAGTATTTATCATTACAAAAGACTGGCCAGGCTCCCCAGGCAATCCAATCAAGTGACCATTAAACAGGTAACCTGTGTCAGATGAGATAAACAAGTCACTCAGATTTCTGCTGTGGACCGCCTTTTCTGTGATGTATGTATGGAGGGGTGGTCTTGATCTACAGGGTGACAATTTCAAAAGTCTTTATAAGGCCTTGCGCGCCATTGTTCTGGGTTCCTCCTCTCTCCTGCGTGTGAGGGGGGCACCCTGTTGCAACAGATCAATAAAGATCAGGCTTACTAGCTGCTTTGCTTCTCAATATTCTCTGGTTGGCCTCTGTTATTTTCTCCTACCAATAGGGAACCTACGTAAGGACTCTATATGGGCTCTTGGATACCCCATAAGGGAAAAAAGGGCAGATTTTTGTTTACAACACTGGCCACTGTGAGAACAGGATGCTGGACTAGACAGGCCAGTGGCCTGACCCAGCACTCTCCTCTTATGTTCTTAAGTTCAGTGTCAAGCAAGGGCCAACTCATTTTCACTTGGTGCCCAGTTTCCTATCTGCTGAGGAGGAATCTGACATGCAGTGCCAACTGCCTGGACTGGTTTTAAGTGGGAAGGCATGCAGATGGCTATTGGCTGAGAACGGATGTGGGTTGGTGGGGCAGTGCCCCCTTCACCCTGATGGAGAAATGGTGGCCCTCCAGATGGTGTTGGACTCCAACTCCCAGCAGCCACCATGGCCAATGGCCAGGGATTATGGGAGTTGTAGTCTAGTGGCATCTGAAGTGTTCCATACCCCTGGAAGAAAAAAAATATGTGGAGCCTGGCATTTTGCTTGTTGCTAAGCTCACCGCAGCAGCACTCCAGACCTGCTTCCTTCACCGCTTCAAGACTAGGGTTGGGGTGTCCTCAGTCTGAAACTTTGGAGACCAAAGTGTTGAGCTGGATGGACCAATGGTCAGAGTGTGTCACCCTCCTACATCCCTCCATCTAGGGCCCTTTCCACCTCCCATAGACCTGTAACAAACACCTGAAACCAGAGTGACTTTACCTCATTGAATTCAGGGTTGAGTGTTTTCTTCTTCACCGCCGTCTTGTGTTTGGATTTCTTGTCTTCGTCCGGTTTCAAGTACCTGCAAGTGAAACCACACGCCGACCTATATTCTAGCCGTTATCCACGTTGCCGGTTAAATAAAAAATGGCAACATGCATAAACAGAACACACACACACATAAAATCTGGGCTGGGCGATATCCACTTTTCAACATTGCAATTGTTCTAAGAATTCTAAGGTCCCAAATATAAAATAAACGTTCATAAATGTACAAGGCGAACGCATACGTAAGTATATAAAGCACGTGTCTGAAATAGTACAGGAGAGCAATCCTGAAGCCATATTGACTCTCCCAAACCATACTGACTCTCCCAAATTGACTTCAAATATTTCTCTGCAAGAAAGCTTCTCCATGGTCTTTTGCTTACCTGTCTTAAAGGCATATTTGTGTATGAATCGGGTGAGCCTGTGACCTGGATTCAGGAATTAAAATATTTACCCTCAAAAAAGAACGCCCAGGCTGCCCAGGTAAAGCAATTAGTGACAGGATTTCTGCTGGAGACCGCCTCCTTCTGTGAGGTATGTGTGATGTTTTTGGGGGTGGTCTTGAGCTACAGGGTGGGCAATTTCAAAAGTCTATATAAGGGCTTGCACACCTTGGTTTTGGGTTCCTCCTCCCTCCTGCATGTGGTGAGTGGGGACCCTGTTGCAACAGGTTAATAAAGATCAGGCTTACTAGCTGCTTTGCTTCCCAATACTGTCTGGTTGGCCTCTGATATTTTCTCCTACCGAAAGGGAACCCACTTAAGGACTCTATACAGGGTCTGGAATACCCCATAAGGGAAAAGGAGCAGTTTCCCCCCTATAACACGATGCATCAGCAGCTAAACATCCCGATATAGTGATGCATCGTTCTTCCTCCTCCAGCACCCAGAGTGCAGAGGAATGAATGAATGAGCAGCCTTGGCCCCAGTCTTGGCGGGAGCAACAGCAGTTTCACCCCAGAGCCCCGGGGCCGATGTAGCTTGTTTCTCCCTCCAGAAGTGGAGGGACTCAGGAGCGACAGAGGTTTCACCTGCAATATACTGCTGGGTAAAGGCACCATTGGGGATGCGGGTGGCGCAGTGGGTTAAACCACAGAGCCTAGGACTTGCTGATCAGAAGGTCAGTGGTTCAAATCCCTGCGACGGGGTGAGCTCCCATTGTTCGGTCCCTGCTCCTGCCAACCTAGCAATTCAAAAGCACATCAAAGTGCAAGTAGATAAATAGGTACCGCTCCAGCGGGAAGGTAAACGGCGTTTACCTTGTGGCCACATGACCTGGAAGCTGTACGCCGGCTCCCTCGGCCAATAAAGCGAGATGAGCATCGCAACCCCAGAGTCAGCCACGACTGGACCTAATGGTCAGGGGTCCCTTTACCTTAAAGGCACCATTGCACTCTGGCCCTCAAACTGGTCCTGGGCAATGTATCGACACATCACCCAGGCCTAGTACAATCCGAAATTGTTAACAGAAATAACTGAAAACTCCAAATGGTGCCATCTGAAGGCGCTTGCTCCACCTCGCCTAACGGCGGGGCCAGGTGCCAGAGCTGCAGGGTGGGTGGGAATTAGGTTACTTTGGAGAATAAGCAGATGTATCTGAGAGGCACTTAACAAGCAAAGATTTGGATTAGGCGGGGAGAGAGAGGAGAACGGGTGATGGTTTTTCATCCATGAAACCTAATTAGGAGTATCAAAGCAGGAGGGGTGTTGTGTACGGAAAGTGGGCATGTGTGTGTGTGTGTGTGTGTGTGTGTGTGTGTGTGTGTGCCTGCCTGCTGCACAATGTACAGACCTCAAGGCCTGGTCTGGATCATTTCAAGGAAGAGATCCTGAGCTGTCAGTCAGTTGGCCGAGGCCTTCGGAGTTGCAGCCACCAGGATATCTCCATGGCTGTAAAACAGGGCTGGGTTGGAGTTCCTGGCCAGAACGGGCCTCAGGACTCTTCGCACACCACACTCCTCCTCAGGCCACGCCCCTCAACCCAGGCCACGCCCCTAACTGGCCCTGCTTCACATCCTTCTTGAGTGTCTTTGCCTGGATGGAAAAACATCCTTGAACTCTGATCTTTGCTTGTCTGGAGGGAGGACAGAGGTTCTTTGCATGCAGAAACTAGCCTACTGTTGTGATAAGAATTTAAAGGTCTTGTTGTTGTTGTTGTTTAGTCGTTTAGTCGTGTCCGACTCTTCGTGACCCCCTGGACCAGAGCACGCCAAGCACTCCTGTCTTCCACTGCCTCCCACAGTTTGGTCAAACTCATGCTGGTAGCTTCGAGAACACTGTCCCACCATCTCGTCCTCTGCTGTCCCCTTCTCCTTGTGCCCTCCATCTTTCCCAACATCAGGGTCTTTTCCAGGGAGTCTTCTCTTCTCACGAGGTGGCCAAAGTCTTGGAGCCTCAGTTTCAGGATCTGTCCTTCCAGTGAGCACTCAGGGCTGATTTCCTTCAGAATGGAGAGGTTTGATCTTCTTGCAGTCCATGGGGCTCTCAAGAGTCTCCTCCAGCACCATAATTCAAAAGCATCAATTCTTCGGCGATCAGCCTTCTTTATGGTCCAGCTCTCACTACTGGGAAAACCATAGCTTTAACTATACGGACCTTAGATATGTATTAAATGTTCATAAACGTACCAACCAAGCACGTAGATACATCAGCACAGGAAGACCGACCTGAAACCATTTTTGATTCCCAAACTGACCAAATGTTTTCTCTGCAATGAGGGAGGGGATCAGGGAGTCTTCCCATTGTCTCAGGAATTGAGTAATCAGCATTTTAATGGGTGACAGACTATCAGGAAAGGCAATCAGATAACCTGGCAGACAGGAAAAACAACATTCAAATTTCTGTTTTAGACCACCTTTTCTGTGATGTTGGTATGTGTGGGGTGGTCTTGGGTTACACCCCTTCTGTGATGTGTGTATGATGTATGGAGGGGTGGTCTTATGCTCCAGGGCAGGGAATTTAAAATGTCTATATAAGGACAGGCACACCTTTGTTCTGGGTCCTCCTCCTTTCCTGCATGTGAAGGGAGCACCCTGTTGCAACAGTTTTAATAAAGATCAGACTTACGAGCTGCTTTGTTTCTTAATATTCTCTGGTTGGCCTCTGTTATTCTCTCCTACCAATAGGGAACCTACGTAAGGACTCTATATGGGCTCTTGGATACCCCATAAGGGAAAAGGGCAGATTTTGTTTACAACCCTGTACAAAAGCTGCATTTAACTCCATTGAACTTTTGCCTCTCGGCCCTTCGGAGGTTGCCCAGAAGGAAATGCGGCCCCCAGCCTGGATTCCCTCCCCCCCATGCCTGCTTTATGGGGGAACATGGTAAGTTTTCTTTTACCAGATCAGGCTATCTGGCCAGTATTGCGTACTCTGACAGGCAGCCGCTGGCCAGGGTCTCAGCTGTGGAAGGATGTTTCCTCCACTGCTTGGGACCAGAGACGCTTTGAGCTGGAGATGCCAGGAGGGATTGAGCCTGGGATTTCTGCATGCCAAGCAAGTGCTCTGAAATGGGCCCAGCACCTCTGCTTGCTGTGAGGGTCCGGTGGTTTCAGAGAGGCCTGTTTGAAAGGATCTCTGCACTTGCTGCTCAGGCGGCAAAGTTCATTCTGCCTGAAAATGCAGAAATGTCAGAAGACCCACAGCCAGGCTGGGATCTGTGAGCAGAAGGAGCCGCTGCCAATCAGGGTAGGAAGTACTGAGCTAGACGGTTAAATCATGAGATGAGAATCATGAGGACTAGAATCTTGGTTCATTTTTTGGGAGAAAGGCCACAGTGATGGAGCAATTGTTTCACAGGCAGCACGTCCGGGCTTCAACCCCAGGCATCCCCAGGGAGGGCTGAGGAAAGAGTCCTTGCCTGGAACACTGGAGAGCCTCTGCTAGTCAGTGCAGTCTATCGGGTTGCAAGTCGCCAGAGCAGCAGGCTATCCTGATCAACCTTGTACTACCAGACTCTGTCTCTCCTTGGCGCTGCGTTCATGCCCCACCCCAACAATCAGTCCTAAACTTACTTTCTCTCCAAAGCATAGCTGTCAACTTACAGATTTGAAAATAAGGGACCAGCAGTCTCGAAAATAAGGGATCAGCAGCCAAAATAAGGGATCAACAATTACTTTGATAAAATACACTTTTTGTTGCGTGCAAATGGCTTTAGATACCTATTAGGTCCATAAATTACCATATAGCACATATTCAACACCAAAAAAGGAACAATTTGTTATTGACAAAGGACAGCTGGACATAGAAAGGGCCCCATTACCTTCAGTAGCATATTTAAGGGACATCATCAAAAAGGGACAGCAGCGGGACATGGCGCTGGGATAAGGGACTGTCCCGCCAAATAAGGGACAGTTGACAGCTATGCTCCAAAGACGCATTTCTAAAGCTGCTATTAGAGTGCTTCCTTTAGCCAGGAAATGCAGAATCTGGGAGAGATAACAAGGTTTTCTTTAGCATCCTGTGAACTGGCCACGTTGAGTCAATGCTGGTCTTTGAATTCAGCTGCAGGCTGGACTTCCCAGCTGGGATGAAAACCCTTTGCGGACTCCGAGCTACAGAAGGATCTGCCCTAAACTTCTGTCTTGCAAAAGACTCTGGTGAGTCGCTGAGAGAGAGTGTGTTCTTTGATGCCAGAGTACTGAAGTAGCCAAACAAAGAATGCTTCCGGTTTCTCAGGTGTGTTAGCCACACAAAAGTCAGGTCCTCCGCTTTTTCTGGAGCAATTGGAGGTTCCGGTGAAGAGGAACTGCCTCTGATCTCCCTGCTTGGATAATTCTCTGGAAACCAGTGGTAATTCTTCAAAACAGCCTATCTCATTTTCTCTTAACAGGGAAGAGGCCAAGGAAGAAGGGAGTTAAAGAAGGTAGCGGTCGCCTCAGGTGAGTGACACAGCCCTTTGTGTTGTGGGTTGACCTTTTACGTTTTGAACAGATTATCGAACACAGCGGCAAGGAAGCTTTGGCCCTCAAGACGCTGAGCTCCAACTCCCAGAGCATCTGCTTATCGTGGAGATGTCCCCCAGGTTCAATCCCCAATGATAGGGCTGGGGGAAAAGACTCCCTGCCTGAAACCTCAGAGCGACTGCCGACCAGTGTAGGCAACCCTGACCTAGATGGAGCAATGGTCTGGCTCTGTATTAAGGCAGCTTCCTAGGGAAATGAGTCTGATGAAAATCGACTTTCTGCTACATGTCCTTTTCTATTAAAAAAGAGAATTGTGCAAAGATCACTGGAAAAAAAGGTTTGTGAGGATGACAGTGTGGCTGGTCCCAGGCAGATGGCTGCGTCGCTCAACAAGGCAGGCAGTGTTTATGAATCTTGGCAGAAAAGCGAGACCTTGATAGTGAGGTGGGATCGCACCCCGAGAAAGAGGGAGGGAGGGGAACCAAATGTGTGAGATTGATGGCAGGGATCCGTGGACACCTTCCCTTTGCGGAAAGGCGGCTGGAGCCTCTTAGTTCAAGGTGGGGGGAGACAGCGCAGGAGGACGGGCCTTGATCAAAGAAATGATAGTTGCGATAACCACCACAGATAATTGTTGGCATCTGTCTGTCTCAAGCGACAATGGAGTGCACCTCCAGGGGTGAGGTAAAGCAGCACTGAATAATAATAATTTTTTTTTTTTTATTTATACCCCGCCCTCCCCGGCCAGAGCCGGGCTCAGGGCAGCTAACACCAGTAAAATTGCAGTAAAAACATAATTGGGGGAGGAAACCAATTTAAAATACAGGTTAAAATGCAATTTAAAATCAGCCTCATTTTAAAAGTAGCCCATAGATCAAAGCCATAAGGGGAGGGAAACACAAGGGTCAGACTGAGTCTAAACCAAAGTCCAGGCGGAACAGCTCTGTCTTGCAGGCCCTGCGGAAAGATGTCAAGTCCCGCAGGGCCCTAGTCTCTTGGGACAGAGCGTTCCACCAAGTCGGGGCCAGTGCTGAAAAGGCCCTGGCCCTAGTTGAGACCAATCTAACCACCTTGTGACCTGGGACCTCCAAAATGTTGTCCTTTATGGACCTTAAGGTCCTCCGCGGGGCCTACCAGGAGAGGCGGTCTCCCTGGGGCGCAAGCCTGGGCAGTTTGTATGGAGGTCCTGGGCTGCCCAGACAACAAGACCCACCCCCTCTTGACCAAAGAAAAGCAGAGGAAGATGCATGGTACCAGCTTGGCTGCAGGAGCTGCCAGAAGGAGGCGCCACCCAACCATCTTAGGGACTCCACTCCAGATTTGTGTAGGGTTTATTCCTTAGCCCTTTCTTCTCCTGAAGATACTAAGTAGAGCCTGCAGGATCAGGCCAGTGGCTCATCTACTGCAGCATCCTGTTCCCACAGTGGCCAACCTGATGCCTCCAATGGGAAGCCCACAAACACTGTCCTTGCAATCCATTCATGACAACAGATGATTGCTCTGGTTATATTCTTACAAGCCAATCATAACAACAATAATAAATTATCATCATTATTATACTTAAAGTCACACCATCATTTATTTGTTTAGTTTAAAAACGTGTAGACCCTCCGTACAAAATAACAGGGCGGAGCACCGCAAAACAATAATGGAAGTGAGAGCTGGACCATAAAGAAGGCTGATCGCCGAAGAATGGATGCTTTTGAATTCTGGTGCTGGAGGAGACTCTTGAGAGTCCCATAGACTGCAAGAAGATCAAACCTCTCCATTCTGAAGGAAATCAGTCCTGAGTGCTCACTGGAAGGACAGATCCTGAAGCTGAGGCTCCAAGACTTTGGCCACCTCATGAGAAGAGAAGACTCCCTGGAAAAGAGCCTGATGTTGGGAAAGATGGAGGGCACAAGGAGAAGGGGACGACAGAGGACGAGATGGTTGGATAGTGTTCTCGAAGCTACCAGCATGAGTTTGACCAACAAGAGTGCCTGGCGTGCTCTGGTCCAGGGGGTCACAAAGAGTCAGACACGACTAAACGACTAAACAACAAACCATGTTTATAATTCAGTCATCACAGTTCTTATTATTGTCGTGATTATGCTTACAACCCAGTGATCACGCTTATTATTATACTCTTATTGTACTCACAACTGATCACAGCAACATAAATGCTGGAAAAGGTTCACAAGTGATTGAGGGGTGGTGGTGGAGAGATTCCCAGAGTTCCTTGGGAAGAAGGATGGATTGTTGAACCACTCTGGAACTTGTAGCTCGCTGAGGGTAATGAAAGTCTCTTAATGATGCTCTGAACCCTTAATTACACTTCCCAGAAACCTTTAGGGGGTGCCATGGCTGTTTAGAGTACTATGAAAAGTGCTTAAAATGTATAGTGCAGATGGGGCCCAAAATATGGGTTTCTTGTCCCAGCTGAGCCTCCCTTGGGCACTGAGACCTTGCTGAGCTCTTGTGCATTACTGTATCCTTGACTTGTCCTTCGATCCTGACTCCCAGCTTGTCCTTCGGTCCTAGCCAGCAGCGCAGTGGCAAATTCAAAAGTGCTGGATCCCTACATGATAGCCACAGCCACACGCCCTGCTAGGATCACACAATAATCTCGTAATTGTACAACAATAATAATTAGGGGTGCCAAATTGACAACTGTACGGTGCACATACAGGGGCAAATGATTTGTGGAGTGCTCCGATACCTTCTTTGGCCTGTGTTTTCTGCACGGTTCCATTGCGCCTAACAAAACTTGCGCTCCACATTCTCTTGAAATTGAATCCCCTTGTCTTTTCAATGTTCCAAAATGGTGGGGCAGAAGAACAACTCCACACGTCAGTGTTTTTCCTATTTCCAGAGGGACTCTAGGAGCCTGTCCTCAGCGACTGACTCACCTCTTTTGACTGATTGGCCCCAGCCAGCAAACAAAGAATTCTTCCCGGTGGCTAAAAAGCTCCCCTTTCGTGCCAGTTGGGCGGTTCTAGGATGCTGGAGACAGCCTCCCTGCTGCAAAAATAGCAATGGGCCTTTGACCTGCCCTCCCCACGGGCCCCAGACAATCACACCTCTGGTCCTAACTGCAGACCCTGCGGTGTCCCTCCTCCGTCCTCTGCTCTGGCCATCATGCAAATTGCTGACTCAGCCACTTTGCACCCTGAACTGTGACTCAGCTCAGCTTCCCAGAAAAGATTCCGAATCTAATTACCACTTCCTCCTCCCTCGGAGCAGCCATGGAGATAATTACCCATCAGCCACACCGATGGAACAGATGGACTGCTTCTGGCAGAGTAGCTCAGGTGAGAGGAGCAGCAAAGCCTTCTGCACTATTATTTTTCGGGACAAATCAGCCTAATTACAGACACTCACAGAAGCGGAAGCTCAGGGCTGGGAAGAAGTGATGGGCAGAGCGGCAAGACCCAACTTTGAATCCCTAAATGGGCACAAAGCTCTCCGGCGGAGGCAGGGGACCCTAGGCTAATTGCTATCTCTTAGCCTGCCCTACCTCACAGTGTTGTCGTGGGGAGGAAACTGGCGGGGGGAGGAGAGGGGGAGAGATCCTGCAAGGTACTCCTCAGAGCACATATGGGGTGCTTTTTCTAGCTTGAAGGTGGCACTTGCTTGTAAGTGTTATTTACTGAAGTTCTCACCCTGGGCCAGCAGGGGGATACTGTAGATAGTTTTCACTCAGGTCCACATATGCAAATAAGGGATTGAAAGTGACGTTCAGTGATTGGATAGTTTTAGAAAGTTGTTACAGTAATAAGGTACTGGAGCTCTATATAAGCAGGCTGGCTGAACCCTTCAGTTCAGTTCAGTTCTGGCCTGTGAATAAACAAGAGCTGTTTGAAGAATCGCTGTGTCGTCTGATATGTTCACCCACAACTTAACAGTAAGGAAGCTTCCAAGGTGGGGCAAGGTGGTTCAGAGACCCAGCCCTTGTGGGTGGGGTATAGAGTGGGGCCGGCAAATGACGTGACTTATAGAAAGGGGGCATGGCCCGGGGAGAGTCTTGGGGGCCAGATAGAGAGGCACAGAGGGCCGGATTCAGCCAGAGGTTCCCCACTCTGCCTTAGAGCTGTTCCACCAGGCCTTTGGCCAAGGCACAGTCTGACACCCTCCTTCGGTAATCCTCACAGACCTCTAGCCCAATGCTTGCCATTAGTTTGATTTTGGATTGATTTTAAAACGAATTGATTTTAGAATGCTGTGTTACTTTTATTGTAGTTAGCTGCTCTGAGCCCGGCTTCGGCTGGGGAGGGCGGGATATAAATAAAATTTTATTATTTATTTTATTATTAGAAGAGGGGTGAGATCTTAGAAGAGCTGGAAGGGAAGACAGGGGTCATCTAGTCCAACCCCTTGCAATGCAGGATAAAAAGTAGATTGTAATGAAATAATGGCAAGTCTGTTTCCAGCCCTGGCCTCTGTGTAGAGCGTGAAGCTAGGGACCTCCTCCTCCAAAAGCTATGAACTGGACTCCCCCAAACCACATTATCCCATTTTGGGATTGGGGAAGGAAAGAACCTTCTGCACCTCCAAAGAATTCCAGTGAAATCATGGGGGGTTCTGTTTGGACTTAATTTACACGTGTCGGGGTTGGTCTAGATGCCCTCCAGGGGTCCCACTTTCCACTCCCTGTGATTCCTAGAAGCAAGCTTGGCCCATGATCCTCGTGTGGTAAATATGATCTCCAGATTAGGCCGCTGAAGTGGTGGCAGTCGGGATGGGGGGAAATAGACACTCCTCAGGAAAGGCAAACTGCAGCTGCTGCCTCGTTTGCATATCTTAATGAGATCAATTAATTTCGGCAAGGCAGGGCAAACAGACAGGGGTGGGGTGGGGAGGGAGAGGAAGGAAGCAGCAAAGAGAGGAGAGAAAACAAGGAAAGAAAGATTGGCAATCTTGGGGAGAAAGGTTCAACTGACTGCCATTCCACCTCCATCCGGTAGTGGTCACCGTTCTCCCCGGCTGAACATCCCAGAATGGCCGTGTGTCAGGGATGGAGGACCAAGGGCCTGCAGATATCGCTGGACTCCAGCTCCCAGCATCCCTGGTCACCGGCTATGCTGTCCGCTGGGGCTGATGGGAGCTGGAGACCAGCAACAGCTGGAGGGCCACAGGTTCCCCTGTCCCTGGTCAAAGAAGAGGCGTCCCCCCCTCTCAGGAGTGGATGCCTCTTCCAAAGAGAGACATTCCTCCATCTCTCGTTTGCAGCAAGGAGGGGGCAGCTTGTGCCTCCTCCCCAATGTTGCTGGGCTCCAGCCTTGTTCTGTGCCCTTGGGTGTTTTCTCTTACCTGGAATGTGTCCCTGAATTATGATACTGCCTCTTGTGATAGGAATTTTGAGGTCTTGACCCCTGGCCATGAGGTCCAGTCGCGGACGACTCTGGGGTTGCGGCGCTCATTTCGCTTTACTGGCTGAGGGAGCCAGCGTACAGCTTCCGGGTCATGTGGCCAGCATGACTAAGCCGCTTCTGGCGAACCAGAGCAGCGCACGGAAACACCGTTTACCTTCCTGCCAGAGCGATATCTAATTATCTACTTGCACTTTGACGTGCTTTCGAACTGCTAGGTGGGCAGGAGCAGGGACCGAGCAATGGGAGCTCACCCCATCACGGGGATTCGAACCACGGCCTTTTGATTGGCAAGTCCTAGGCTCTGTGGTTTAACCCACAGCGCCACCCACGTCCTTCTTTGAGGTCTTAGATATACGTTAAATGTTCATAAGTGTACCAACCAAGCACGTACATAGATCAGCACAGGAAGACCGACCTGCATTTGATTCCCAAACTGACCTCAATTATTTCTCTGCAAGGTCAAAGGAAAATGGAAAAGCCTCCCCATTGTCTTTTCCTTCACAAATCCTGTCTTAAGGGCACATTTAAGATATGAGTAGGGTGTGAGCCTGACCTGGCTCAGGAACTAAGTATTTATCATTACAAAAGACTGGCCAGGCTCCCCAGGCAATCCAATCAAGTGACCATTAAACAGGTAACCTGGCAGACAGGAGGTAAACAAAGCACTCAGATTTCTGCTGTAGACTGCCCTTTCTGTGATGTAGGTATGATGTATCTGGGGGTGGGGGTGGTCTTGAGCTACACCTCTTCTGTGATGTATGTATGATGTATGGAGGGGTGGTCTTGAGCTCCAGGGAAGGCAATTTAAAATGTCTATATAAGGACAGGCACACCTTGGTTCTGGGTCCTCCTCCTTCTCCTGCGTGTGAGGGGAGCACCCTGTTGCAACAGTTTAATGAATATCAGGCTTACGAGCTGCTTTGCTTCTCAATATTCTCTGGTTGGCCTCTGTTATTTTCTCCTACCAATAGGAAAGCTACATAGGGACTCTATATGGGCTCTTGGATACCCCACAAGGGAAAAGGGCAGATTTTGTTTGCAACACTCTCTTGTGCCCAGATGGAGATGTTTAGAAAAAATTAAGTTTTACAGAGTCATTTATGTGTCGTTCAGGATATTTTTGCTGCCGGACACACACGCCACCAGCATGTGGCCCCCAAAGGCTTCATCCTTGCCCTGGTCCTTAAAATGACACACACACACCCATTATTTTTGTGTGTGTGGTCTTGTGCCTTCTTCCGTTGCCTTATTTTTGCGAGGGTTATTATCGTTTAATCGCCAAGCTTTTTCCAGAGGCTGAGGGCTTCTGAGCAACACTTTGTTTTCCTTGAGAACATAAGGATGCAATTGCTACTCTGAACCAAGACGCACTCTGAGGCGGTTGTGGTTTTTTTCCCCCGCGACGAAATCTCCCGCCCCCGTCTTGTGCACGGCAAACAACTGGCGTGATTCAGCTCCCGTTGCTTTCTCACTTCCACCAATCTGTTCCTGCTCCGTTCGTTCTCCCCGGCGCCTTCTCTCTTTGTCACAGGCTCACTCGACTTCGCAACTTCTGCATTGTCTCCAGCAAAACACATCGTGGGCAGGCGACGCGCAGAACGCAAAGCCTTTAAAGGGCTGCCTGGCCCGCCCGCTGAAAGCAAGGCAAGGTGTCCAAAACAGAAGAGACGGTCCTCCCAACTCCCTACACCTCTCCAGGATCGTGGCCGTTTCCATTATGCGCTTTTTATGGTTTCCAGAGTGGCTTCCATACTATAAGCAAAAACCAAGATTATCCCTCCTTATCCAGGCTAAATAGACCCAGCTCCTTCAAGCGCTCCTCATCAGGCTTGGTTTCCACACCCATGACAATCTTTTTCGCCCTCCTCTGCACACCTTCCACATTCAACATCCTTCTTAAACTGTGGTGCCCAGAACTGAACACTGGACTCCAGGCAGAATAGAGTCCTTTGGCTCTCTGGCCCCACCAGTCCCTATGGGCACAGGCTACCACTAACCATAGCTGTCAACTTACAGATTTGAAAATAAGGGACCAGCAGCCTCGAAAATAAGGGATCAGCAGCCAAAATAAGGGATTTTCCCAGCACAGGTATGTTCAACTTCTGATCCCCTCCAAGCCAAAGGCAGAAAGCCCAGCCAGCAGCCAAACGAAACCTCAAGCGGTGGTTCCCACAGCGCAGCAACCCGGCAAAGGGGATGCAGCAAGGAAAACCACCATCACCTCTCCGCTGGGAAGCGCTGAACAAAGGCAACACGGCCGATTTAATCAGCACAAGGCATGCAAGCTCCACCCCCCAGTCTTTCTTAGACTCCTTATTGGGTGAACAACGCAGCCAAGCAAAACACTTGGAGCCTCCCTGGCCGGCAGGGAGGGAGGGAGAGGAGCTGCTTCCTTTGAAACCCAGGAAATTTAAGGGACATAATCAATAAGGGACAGCAGCGGGACACAGCGCTGGGATAAGGGACTTTCCTGCCAAATAAGGGACGGTTTGACAGCTATGCCACTAACTAAACTTTTAAGTAGACTGTGTAAAAGAGGTGCAGCCCTAGATTTGTGCTAGAGCACATGTTTTGAATGTGGGTGTTATGTACTGAGTTGAATAGGATCCAAAATGCAGCAGTCTGATTGGTCCTAGAACAACAGGGTTCAGAATGCAGCAGTCTGATTGGTCCACAGGAGCCACCCAATCTAGCTCCAGGTGGAAGTGAATCCGCAACCTGATTGGCCTACAGGAGAATCCCGGAATTAGCCAATCACGTGGGGCCCATTGTGTAAATAATGCATATAAAGCAGACATTCTGAGGGAACTTCCATTCCTCCTCACCACTATGAGCTGAATAAAGAGCATGAAATCCACTCTCGACTCCGAGTATATTTCAGTGGAAAACCTCAGTTTTAATCCCCAGCACCTCCAGGTTTTTGTTTAGTGCTGTTAGACTACAACTCCCATAATTCCTGGCCACTGGCCATCCTGCCTGAGGCCGACATCTGGAGGACATCTAGAAACATCTGGAAGAGAACAACAGGTTGGGGAAGCCAGAGCAGGGTGATGCAAGGTTCTTTTTAACCTTGTGTGTGTTTGTTTGTGTGTGTGAGTTCTGGTTACGTATCTAAAAAGGAATAATTTTTTTTAAAAAAAATCTATTGGGAAACAAATCAAGCTGCGTTCCATGGGGCTGACACCCCAGGAAAGTGAACAGAGATTTGCAGGCTTCATTTGAGGTGCAGGGCTCGAAGCATTCCTTTCTCGGTGCTTTTAATTAAGCAAGGATGCTGTTTTATGGCTGCTGGGGATATTTTTCAACACTGCTAGGGCTTTTGTTTAATTCTGCCTTCATCGTTTTATTACTGCGTTCTTGAAATGTATTTATTGCTCTGTTGGTTTCCATTCTGTTTTGCGGTGGGGGGTTTTTTGTGTGTGTGTCATGTTCCTTGTGTAAGCCACCTTGTGCAACTTTCGCAAAGAGGGGGGGATATTTGCAAGGCTGGGGGCTGTGTTCCCTCACTGGCAGCTCTCAGGGGCCCATGTGCCCATGGCTGGAGGCGCCAGAGGCAAAAGGGGCGGAGCCATGGGTGTGACTCTCACCTGTGCACTGTAGACTACATTCCAGCCAGGCAAAATTCACAGATTTATACACACATATCAATATTTGGGCAAGAAAAAGCACTATCAGAATCCAAGGACACATTTCTGGCCAGGCAAATACGCTTAAGTAAGCTGCGATGCAGGGCTAGTGAGGGGTGAAGCCTGGGGAGGGGCCTAGTGAGGAAGTGGGTGTGGCCTAGGGAGGGAGTCCCAAGGGCCACACAGAAAGCCTAGAGGGCCAGATCCCTGCTTTAACACATATGTACAGTGAAGGGTAATGGGATATAAGGTAAAGGGATCCCTGACCATTAGGTCCAGCCATGGCCGACTCTGGGGTTGCGGCGCTCATCTCGCTTTATTGGCCGAGGGAGCCAGCGTACAGCTTCCGGGTCATGTGGCCAGCATGACTAAGCCGCTTCTGGTGAACCAGAGCAGCGCACGGAAACGCCGTTTACCTTCCTGCCAGAGCGATATCTAATTATCTACTTGCACTTTGACGTGCTTTCGAACTGCTAGGTGGGCAGGAGCAGGGACCAAGCAATAGGAGCTCACCCCGTCGCGGGGATTCGAACCGCCGACCTTCTGATCGGCAAGTCCTAGGCTCTGTGGTTTAACCCACAGCGCCACCCGCGTCCCGTGAATTAGGTAGGCCTGCATTAAAATGCAAACCTGCCAGGCTGGTACCAGGGAGATTTGGGTTCCACTCAGCCGACCAGATGATTTTGGGCCTGCTCCCATTTCTCAGCCTACTCTACCTCACAGGGATGTTGTGAAGATAAAATGGGGCTCAGGGAGACCTGCATCTCCCACCTTGAGGTCCTTGGAGGAAAGATGGGATATAAATGTAATAATAATAACAGCAGCAGGAGCAACAGTGATCCCAATTCCTTTTCCTCCACCACTTAATAGTGTGACATGTGACCTGAAGGAACACAGCCGAATGTGATTTCCTGCATGTAAACATTTGCAATATCTATTCAATGAGGATGGTGGTTGTTTTTTTAAACCTCCAAGAAATTCATATCGAAACATCACGGGTCCCGGGTAACAGCTGGAGCCTGGAAGGGAATAACAATGAGCTTGGGGACTTCACGCAGTGTGTGTTTGCAGCTCTGAGGAAGCTAATCATTTCTCCACCAATGGGATAACTTAAGCCAGGTTCTCAACACACAAAAATAGGCACACCGGGTATGTGTGGCTAATGGCTGTATGTATTCGTTTATTAATAGACTGCATTTCCTGCAACCAACAGAAGGTGGAGCCAGACAGGCAGAGCCACCTGGTTCTAGTTTATTCCCCGTTGGGAATGATAGGCTGGAAGGCAGGGAGCCCAACAGCAGGGGGCACCGCAGAGCCAGTGAAAGGCTCGTTCTAGTTTTGCCACCATCCTCCACCCCACTGAGTTCTCCAAGGGGTGACAATGAGAATATAAGGAGGAGGAAACTAACAGGCAGGGCAGTCCCCTGGACTGGTAGGCAGGCTGGGCTGGCTGAAGGCACAGTGAGGCTGGTGGATCAATACCTCATTTGCCCAAAGGCACAAGGATCCACCTTCTGCTGAGCTGGGAGATCTTTCTGTTGGGGTGTGATGGCCTGGGATTCGGACTCAGAGGCTGAACCTGAGGGATCCCAGCCTGCACAGGAGTCCCCGCCTCCAGAACCAGCTGAGCCGGGGCTGGGGCCTGAGCCTGAAGGGTCCTCACCTGTGCTGGATCCTCAGGTGCAGGCACCAGCTGAGTCTGCTCTGGCTCCTGAGGTGATGGAGGACCCATTGCCTGCAGGTGCTCCACTCTCAGCCCCGTCAGGGGAAGGTGACGTGGCCTCTGGGTCCGGTAACCCTCCAGCCTCTCCTGAGCTCCAGAGGCTCAGGGCAGAGAGGCGGAGGGAACTAAGTTCCTGCAGGAGGAGTGCTTGCCTCCAGGCCAGGAGAGGTGAGTCACCTGTGGACCGGGGCCGCCCTATGCCTCGGGGCAGATAAAAGCCAGTCAGCCCCAGTCCCAGGTTGCGGGAGCAACGTTGTTGCTAGCCTGTTTCTATCAGCACCCTGTCCTGCTCTTCTGCTAGAGTTCCTGACCCCACCCAACTCCCCGCCTTGGACCCTTCTTCAGCTTTGACGGACAGCCTCCATACCACACCCTTGACCTCGGACTGGACTTGGACCTCGCCTCTCGGTAGCCCCCAGGACCAGCACATGGGGTGTGTGTCTCCCCTCAAGTCTTGCCTGGATGGCGCCATTGCCCCGCAACAAAATACCATTCATGTTAATGTGGGGAGGCCTGGAATGCCTAATGATGCCCACAGGTTGAAGGTTCGTAGAGTTGGAAGGGACCCAAAGGGTCATCTACTCCACCCCCCCACTAGAGGTCTCTGAAAGCCAGTATTCTGGGCATCACCAGGTGAAAAATCACTTGGCCACTCCAAACTCGCACGCAGGCTACTCACGTTTTCACGTAGGGGTCTGAGTATCCGTTGGCATCCATGGCAGCCAAATGGGCACAGCGGATGATGCCCACCAGCAGGCCTTGCTTTTGGGAGCTGTATTTGAGGGAAATAAGGATCCGGCCACGCTCCTCCAGGGACTTGTCTTCTGTTTTGTCTATCTGCGACGAGAATAAAACCAATTCCACTCAGTTCCTAATTTCCTCTTACCCAAACACACTTATTTCCTCCTCCCTCCCTATACGTTTTCCTTTTGTGCCGTGCCTTTTGTAGGTTGTAAATTGAGGAGATGGACTTTGGGTGAAGAACAGGATAAAAACCCTTTCAGTAAATAAGCTGAAATCCTCTAAAGAGGATTTGGACACCGGTACAAAACGACAACACCCAGTTACTGGCTGGCGCCCAGCAGTTGACATACAAACTTTGCACCAGTTGCAAAAGGTTATGGGCCCAGTTTGAAGTTCTGCTCATGACCTTTATATAGCCTTAAAAATGAGTGGATTGGGACCAGGTTACTTGAAGGACTGCCTGAATCCATACGAACGTCCTTCAGGGTCTTGAGATCTGTTTCAGAGGCCCTGCTTTCAGTGCCCTGAGTAAACTGCAATTCCCAGGGCGCTTGAGGAGAAGTTATGATTGTTTAAAGTGGTATGATACTGCTTTAAATCTCTAGTGCAGATGGGGTCTGGGGCATCTTCCCATGTGACCTTCTGTGCTGTGTCTCCCTCTAGTGGCATTTTATTGAGCCTGCTCCCTATTTGCTATGGGTACTACAGTTCCATCAAGAGGTCGGTTGGCAAGGATCTATTTAATAAAGAAGTACAAATCAAACAATCAGGAGGCCTGATCTTTTTTTAAACCAATTTAGCCACAGGAATATTCATACCCTACTAAGGCACCCCCTTATTCTTTTGGAAGAAGTTAGAAGTTCCTGGCCACACACTTCCTGGTCACCCATACAGTCATTGGAAAATCTGAATTTCGCCCTCCCCCTTCATCCTGTCTTTCCAACTCTTAGGACAATAAATTGCTGAGCAGCCAGCCTGACACCATTCATTTGTTCGCCGGGATTACGATGCACTCATTACTGTCAAAGCAGAGTCAGGATTAAAAGCAGCACAAATAACAGCCGATTGAATGTTTAAGGGAGTGTCAGATCCAATCAGGATCCCTCGCCTGCCCGCTGCTGAACTGGAAGAGGCGAACCGCACGGGATCGGCTGAGGCCAGGCCTTCCTTGACAGCCTGGTGAAATTTGTACCCTCTCTGCACTGCCCCTTCAATTTTTTCACCTCTTTTGGACAGGGTTCCTCAATGCTGCTGCTGAGAAAACAACCTTTCGGGCCTCCAATTATAAAAAGATCTCATTGCAAATATATAGGGAAATGGAAGGGAGAAGGAAACCACAGCAGCTGTCCAATCAGGGAGCTTCAGCATCTTGCCCGTTCTGGCCAATAAGGGAGCTACAGCAGCTTGCCCATTCTGGCCAATCAGGGAGATTCAGTAGCTTGCCCGTTCTGGCCAATCAGGGAGCTTCAGCAGCTTGCCCGTTCTGGCCAATCAGGGAGCTTCAGCATCTTGCCCGTTCTGGCCAATCAGGGAGCTTCAGCATCTTGCCCATTCTGGCCAATCAGGGAGCTTCAGCATCTTGCCCGTTCTGGCCAATCAGGGAGCTTCATCCTGGACTATCAGTGAGCCTCTTCATCCTGTCTGCCACATTGCACACATCCTCTGTTCCATTTAGAGCCTGAAGGGGGCACTGAGGCACAGTCCTAGACTGTCCACATTCAAGCAAAGCCCTTGACACAGCAGCACATCTGGGATCCAGCTGGGACTTTATGAGGGCTGGGGAACTGCTGGCCTAAGACCCAAATGTGGCCCTCTGGACCTTTCTCCAAACTCTCCCTCGGCTATTCCCCTCCCTGGCCCTGCTCAGCATCCTCTTTGAGTGTTTTCATATCCTTCAAGGGTCCTGATTTCCCCAGGGCATCCCGGAATTACAGAAGATGTCAGGAGAGACCTTCTTCTCTGTAATTTTGTTTTATGTTTACAAGGAACATTTCAGAGTTTTACCTCTCCAAAGAGAGCTCACAACACATTGAAAACATTGTGCATTTGACTCCTGGATGAGCAGCAGGAAATTCAACCGGTCCAGTTCTCACCGCAGCATAGCAGTTGCCGTGGGATGCGAGGGAGTGAGTGGAAAGCAGCACCTGTTGAATTTCTGCCTGTTTCAAACCTCCTTTGGAAAACACGGGGCCTCCACCAGGATGGTTGGGAGAGAAAATCTTCAATTTGTGCATAGACATGCTTGCTCCCTTGGTTCGCAGGGCACATATACATTTCCTCCTGCCACAGCGACCTGCTGGCTGTCAGCCTGGTTTCAAGCAAACGACAATCTTGTTACTCCTTAGATCAAGCCAGGCTGCCCGCCTGCTCTTCCCAGGGGAGGAGAACACTTTTCCCTCCCACATGTTCCTCTCTTTCCCGGAATTGCTCATCAGCAGTTGATGAGCAGCTTGCAAACCTCGTCTCTCTCTTTCCTTTCTCAGTAGGCTTTTTCTTTCCTCTCAGAGAGAGGCTTCCATCGGAATTCGAGTTGACAGGGCCTAACTTGGCGATGGGTAATTTTTTTGCAGAAAGAAAGGGGTAGGGTGTGGGGGAAGGCAAAGCTGTGAATTGCTTGGGCTGTGTGCAGAACATCTGGAACATCTGGCTCTTCCCCTCTAAACGCAGAGCAAGATTCTAGCCCCCATGGTTCTGAATTAAGGGCTGATAGGAAGTTGTCTTTCACTGACCATTGGTCCGTCCAGCTTATTATGGTCTACATGGACTTGTGGTGGCTCTTCAGAGTTTCAGATGAAGTAAGATTCTGTAATAGTTTGATCTAGGTTTGTACAGCCTGAGCTATTTACAGCATATAAACCCAACGATTTACCATCTTGCTAACCACAGCTGTCAACGTTTCCTTTTTTTAAAGGCAAATTCCCTTATTCCGAATAGGATTCCTCGCAAGAAAAGGGAAAAGTTGACAGCTATGTTGCTAACAGTGCTGTGCTTTTCTAATGCCCGATTTACAATATTTTTTGCTCTATAAGACTCACTTTTCCCTCCTAAAAAGTAAGGGGAAATGTGTGTGCGTCTTATGGAGCGAATGCAGGCTGCGCA
Source organism: Podarcis siculus (assembly GCA_034642415.1). Lineage (NCBI taxonomy): Eukaryota > Metazoa > Chordata > Lepidosauria > Squamata > Lacertidae > Podarcis > Podarcis siculus. The sequence goes on along the minus strand of JAXCMG010000018.1, from coordinate 3,677,224 downwards.
GCTATCCCAGAAGCCAGAACAGCAAGAGGGATTGCTGCTTTCACTGAGCAGCGATCCCTCTTGCTGTTCTGGCTTCTGAGATTCAGAATATTTTTTTTCTTGTTTTCCTCCTCCAAAAACTAGGTGCGTCTTGTGGTCTGGTGCGTCTTATAGGGCGAAAAATACGGTAGATAGCTTTACCCGGCTGCAGATAGCCTATGTCGCGTTACCACACCTGCTACTAGCGACGTGCTTTCCTAAACTCACTCACCGGCAGTTGCTTCTCCAGGCAGATGTAGAACTTCTTGGTCTGGTTGGGCTTTAGTTTCTTCAAAGGGATCCTGGTTTCTCCGATGAACTCGTTGTGGCGGAATTTGTCCTCGTCGCAAACAGAGATTCTGAAAGAGAGAACAGGGAAAGAGCAGAAAGGTGAATGGGCAGGAGAAATGGTTTAGCCAGCCAGGGAAGTGTTGCACTGGGGCTGGTCCTCCCCTGAAGCAGAGGGGGCCATTGCAGCACACCCCCATTTGCCCAGAATACAAGACCCTCGTCTCGGCCTCACTGAGGGGGTTCAAAGGAAAGCAGAGCAAGATGTCTGGCTGCAGGAGTTGCTGGAAGGAGGCATACATGGTGCCATCCAGCTGCCTTCAGGACTCCACTCTGGATTTGTGTAGGGATTATTCCTTAGCCTTTTCTTCTCCCAAAGAGATCCCACAAGGTTTAGGGCATGGGTAGGCAAACTAAGGCCCAGGGGCCAGATCCGGCCCAATCACCTTCTAAATCCGGCCCATGGCAGGTCTGGGAATCAGCGTGTTTTTACATGAGTAGAATGTGTGCTTTTATTTAAAATGCATCTCTGGATTATTTGTGGGGCATAGGAATTCGTTCATTTTTCTTTCTTTCAAAACATAGTCCGGCCCCCCACAAGGTCTGAGGGACAGTGGACCGGCCCCCTGCTGAAACAGTTTGCTGACCCCTGGTTTAGAGTCAGAGTTTTCCTTCCCCTAGATGGGCTCCCTTCCCAGGTGGATGAGCCCCATCTGAAGGCTCAGGGAAGTTTAGGGAAGTTTTTAATGTGTGACATTTTAATGTATTTTTAATCTTTGTTGGAAGCTGCCCAGAGTGGCTGGGGAAACCCAGCTAGATGGGCGGGATACAAATATTATTATTATTATTATTATTATTATCTGCCCCTCACTTCCCTCTACGGCATGTGCAGAAACAGCCTTCTTGACCACGGGACCTGCTATGGCCTGTTGGAATGGGGGAAAGGTAATAATACATAAATAAATGCTCACAACAAGAAGCTATGGCAGAGGCAGGGACCCGAGAGCCGTGTTTCCTTCCCAGTGACTTTCCGAGGGTCACATGCCAATGGTGGGATGGGCCAAGAGCAAAGTGAGTAAAGCAATTAATGTCCATTTTACCTTTCTACACACACACACTTTTGTATCAACCATCCAGACAGGTAAGAGGCGTTACCAGAGTTCAAGGACACACAGTATTTCTAGCCAGGCAAAACACCCCAGGAAGGTGCAAAGCATGGCCAGCAAGGGGTGTGGCCTGGGGAGAGGGGGCGTGGCCTGGGGAGAGACCCACAGGTTAGAGAAAAAGGCCTGGATTTAGCCCCAGAGCTTGTGGTTCCCCACACCAAATAAATCACAAGCAGCTGCTGAAACTTCCCCCCCTTAAAAATAATAATATCTAAGTGCATCGAACAACTTCCAGAAGTTTCCAATGGAGTGGAAAGCTCTTAGCAGCAGAAAGGGGGGGGGGGGACGAGCCTTTGCAATTGTCAAACCAGGACCAAGAATGTCTCTCTGGCAGCTGGCAACGTTTGGGTCCAGCTGCCCCTTTCTCTTGGTTGTCTCAAACTGGCGACAGCTGTGTGGGTGGTGAGAAAAGAGGGAGAGTGTCGCCCATTGAGTCCCTTTCGCAGACTGAGATGAAAGGGCTGTTCTCTGAGCTGGGGGGATCGTTTGGATGAGGGAGGCTGTCAGAATTTATTTTAATCACCATGGCATAATGTTATTTCCCGGCCTGCTCCCCCCTCGCCAACTCAATGCGCCGAGTCTTGGGCCACAAAGCTCAGCACTAATGAGAGATGATTCAGTGTTACACCGAACCCTGTGGTGAGCGGCAGGTTTATTTTCCTGGAAGTTAGACAGTGACTGGCCTTGTTTCCCAGGGAAGTCTGGGAAGACGAAAGACCTTGTGAGAATGTGTGCAAAGTAACAGGGAGTTGGGCAAATGACCACATAGCTGTGGAACCTGCCAGCCTCACAGGGTGGTTGTGGGGAGAACCCCCACTAGAAATAAACATGGGAACAAACGATTCCTGCTGGGTCAGACCAAAGGCCCGACACCCTGCCGTAACTGTGAGAACATTCTCTACCTTTCCAAATTTACCACCTGGAGACAAAGCTTTTCACGTGGGTCGTAAGTGGGCAGGCGAGCCCTCAATGCGTAAGTCAAAGAAACTGAGCCTGGCTAATTCTGCAGGCACCTCTTAAAGACCACTTGGCCCTCTGTCTATGGCAAGGATTTCTCAGCAAAGCTCTTTATCATCCTCTCCCACAAAGCCAAAGCAGATTCACAAAAGCTCTCGTTATTAGCTGGTGCTAAGGAGCCAGGGGAAAAAGACAGACAGACAGAAAGGAGAAGCAATTGAAAAGGACTAAGATAGTAGCCAGTAGAGACATCACCTTGCCGACAAAGGTCCGTATAGTTAAAGCTATGGTTTTCCCAGTATGGAAGTGAGAACTGGACCATAAAGAAGGCTGATCACCAAAGAACTGATGCTTTTGAATTCTGGTGCTGGAGGAGACTCTTGAGAGTCCCATGGACTGCAAGAAGATCAAACCTATCCATTCTGAAGGAAATCAGCCCTGAGTGCTCACTGGAAGGACAGATCCTGAAGCTGAGGCTCCAAGACTTTGGCCACCTCATGAGAAGAGAAGACTCCCTGGAAAAGACCCTGATGTTGGGAAAGATGGAGGGCACAAGGAGAAGGGGACAACAGAGGACGAGATGGTGGGACAGTGTTCTCGAAGCTACCAGCATGAGTCTGACCAAACTGCGGGAGGCAGTGGAAGACAGGAGTGCCTGGCATGCTCTGGTCCAGGGGGTCACGAAGAGTCGGACATGACTAAACAACAACAACAACAACAACAACAACAACAACAACAACAACAACAACAACAACAAAGATAGTAGCCAGCCACCAGGGCCAATCTGAATCTCACAAGGAGACACACACACACAATACCTGCCAAAATGGGGCTTATTGGAGAACCTGAATGACTCGATACGAACGCAGGGAGACCTCTTATAAAAATTACAAAAAGTTTGCAGGTGTGTATGTGAGAGAGAAGCCATTTGCAGAGGGAAAGAACCACTCTGGATATCGGAGTGGCATTGTACGCTGCCTGGGAAAGCATTTATTAAATCAGGAGGTGAAGCACTCACTGCGTAATTGACTTTTTATTTAGTTTGGACCAGGAGATGGAGATGGAGCTGTTCTCCCTTGCACGGGGCCCGGCTCTGTCATTGGGCAGAACGAACCGGCTGCTGCCTCAGGTGGCAGGTGTGGAGGGCCAGGCAGCAATGGAGAGCTGTGGGAGGCCTGGACTGTGTGTGCTTCATGGCCCAGCCTGTGTACTCAGGTCAATAGTGGCTGGTCCTCTAGGGCAAACCGGGTGCTGCCCCATAGACCTCTGTCTGCCCCCAGCCTGCCTGCCCTTCTCACTTACACCCAGCCCAGAGGGGGGGGGTCTCTGCCTGACAGTTTCTTCCTCCTCCATCTTTCTCCTTTCCTTTCCCTTTTAATTTGTATATCGCCTTTCTATATTACTACACGCAAGGCGGCTTACAAGCTGAAGAAACAATAAAGACCATGCACCTTATATAAACAATCTGACCCAACACAAAAAGTCACCATAAAATCATATCTTTGCAACAAACAACTTATATCAAATAATAAAGTAACATCTAATCGTCCACTAGAATATAATAGTGGCACAGTGAAATTAAATAGCAGCAAACGACAATTAAACAGAAATTCACTCTTAACAATTGCAATAGATAATTACTAAAGTATAATCGATAAAAATAGCAGCAACTCACAATGCATAAAATATATACAAACCCCGTAAAAGGATGAATTTGGGAAACAAAGACACACAACTTATATAGGTGGCCATAGGGAGAGTCCCCGTGGTATGAGTTCCCCCACTCCCGACTGGGGTGACCTGCCTCTTCTGCTTGTTCAGATCCAGACCCTTTGACAAATCTGAGATCCCAACGTACGTCTCCAAAATGGGTCAGTGGAACTGCGCGATGCTCTTGGTAAGTAAGTCCTCTGCACCCTGTGGATAGACTCTGGCTCGCTTCATCCAGAGGCCTCCCTCTTACCATGACAGATCATGGCATGGGCTCCCAACTCTGAAATTGCTGCCGGCTATGGCGCTGTGGTCTAAACCACAGAGCCTAGGACTTGCCGATCCGAAGGTCGGCGGTTCGAATCCCCGAAATGGGGTGAGCTCCCGTTGCTCGCTCCCTGATCCTGCCAACCTAGCAGTTTGAAAGCACATCAAAGTGCAAGTAGATAAATAGGTACCACTCTGGCGGGAAGGTAAACGGCGTTTCCGTGCGCTGCTCTGGTTCGCCAGAAGCAGCTTAGTCCTGCTGGCCACATAACCCAGAAGCTGTACGCCGGCTCCCTTGGCCAGTAAAGCGAGATGAGCGCTGCAACCCCAGAGTTGTCCGCGACTGGACCTAATGGTCAGGGATCCCTTTACTTTTACCTATTTTCCCAAAGGGAAGACACTCATCAGTTCCCAGATGGGGACTCGTCCCCCAAAGGATCATTCCCTCCCTAAGGCATACTCCTAGACTCCCGCCAACCTGTGTGCACAGGGGTGCATGGGTTGCCCTGTGTCTTCTGCAGGAAGCTAACAGATTTCATTTTATTTTATGTGCAGTTTGAGCACTCCACCTCCCTCCCATCCACCTCCATTGCCTGGGCCCATTCTCTGAAGATAACAAAGGGGTGTTTGCATGCTTTTAATTCTCTTTTACAGAGGGTTTTTTTAAAATTTCTGGACCTGTTAGCATTTTTTACCAGAGCTCTCTGACCTCCCAATGCCCATCCCTTGAGGGAAAAGGACTCCCACTGACCTCCCGGTGGGACGTACCTGGAGATGGGGGGATCAGAGCAGGATGGAACAGCCACCCACAAGACCTTTTTAAAACAGGAGAGGGGGCGGCGGTAGGAGGCTAATATAAAAGGAAGTGAAGACATGGGATGATAATAAAAAAACAGCAGTAACTTGAACAAAAGGAGCGGGAAATGGATTTTTCTTTATCTCTTCGAGTGTTCTCATCTGCCCTGGCTTTCTATAATGTTTATCGCCAATGAGGGAAGGAGGGTGCTAGCTTCTGCAGTGGGGAGGAAAGCAAGATAATATTAAAAAAGGGCAGTCTAAATCTCTAGAATTGGAGACAGTTTCAAGTGGGGTTCTCCCCTCGCCATCGAAATCAAGGCTGGCGGTGTGAACCTTCCTCGTCCCCAAGTCCTCCCTTATCTCCAGGACTTAAAATTGGGTTTTTAGCTTCAGAACCCATTTGCAGCATGTTGGTGACTCTGAGATGCACATGTGTGTTTGTGCAGTGGGGGGGGGGACCCCACCCCGCAGCCCACAGGAAACATGCTTGCTTGACCATTGAGGCTCCATGCGTAAAGTTGACATGAGCCCTGTGGAGATGCAGTGGAGGGGATGGTCATATCCTGAGGAGGAACAAGGGAATCAAAGATTCTTGGAAGGTGATGGAGTCTTCTTCTCGTTTGGTCTCCTTTCGGATCCATTGGTTTGGGCCCTCCCCTCCAGAGCAGCAGAAAACAAGCTTGCTCCATCTTCCACGTGACCTCCCTTCGGTTATCTGAAGGTGGCTACCATGTCAGTCTTCTCTTCTCCAGGCTGAACAAACCCAACTCCTTCAACCGTTCCTCATAAAGATGGAGAGAAGATCAAGGAGTTGGAGCTTGATGACTCCGAGTGCCAAGGGGGAGGTGAGACCAGGGGCCAAATAAATGTCTGAGCTGGAGGAGGAGGGGGCCAGTGATCAAGGGAGTCAAGTGCTGGGTCCTGGGATGCCCAGGCAAATGGACAGAGAGGTCTTGTGTCCCTGGGCCTCAGCCAGTCAGGGACATCCTGAAGTACAGCCAGCAGCATCACTTCCTGTCAGAAAGGGGCCACTTCCTGGAGAGGCACCTGAGAGTACGCTGGATGGACAATGAGCTAGGAGCAACTCCGTCTCCAAGGACACAGAGACACAACACAAACAACCCTTGCATGTGCAACCCACTCACAAGAGTGCCAGTTTGCTTGTCCAATCCCCAAAACCTTGTGAGACCATGAACTCCAGACTACCTGCTGCACCACTGAATGTCACATCAGCAGCTGAAAAAGAGTGCATCTTGCCCAGGCCAAAGGACCACTTAGTTCAGCACCCTGTTTCCCACTGCAGCTGGTCAGATGCCTCTAAGCAGCCCCTCCAAGTGTGGGGCAGGCAGAGGCATAGCAAGGTCAGGTGGTAACTGGTGCGGAAGTTTTTTGTCACACATTGAAATTATTAAAAGAAGGAAAAAATAAGATACTTACAGCTGCAAGTGTTATTTTCTTGTTTATCTACTTAACATTGTGAGCATAAGCACTGAAAGCTCCCCCCCCCCAACTTTGTTCTCACACCCCACCTCTCTGTTAGAATTCCTGCTCCAGGATTGCAGTCATGGGATTCTTGTCTTTCACACGACGGTGTATGTTTTGACTCCACAGAGTGGAAAGTGACGGAGACAGGATGTTTGTGTTCCTGTGTTCCGTGAAGTGGGACTATTGTCCTTTGTTCTTTTTCTCTTTGCTGTCTGATGCTAGAGAGAGAGGGAGACATGTTGCAGTGCTCCGTGTGTGTTTATATGTAAATAAAGTAGATTAGCCAAAATGCTGAGTTGCTGAAGTCTGTTATGCAAGCTGCGAAGACTCTGCGGATCCCTAAGTGTGCCGGTGTCTGTTGGCATCGGTCGCTGTGATGTTCAGGCAGAAGAAAGCTAATGAAGCTCCCGAACGATCGACCAGGAGGGAGAGAACATGTCAGTCGGGCATGTGTCTCTGCCAGGGCCCTACTCGAGTGTAGGACGAGCTCATGACACTCTCCTCCTGTGCATTCCAGGGTTTGGGTCCTGAGTTGAGGGAGCTTTCGCTTCTCTCCTTCCCTCCCCACTGCCCACTTGTTTGCTTGCCTGCCTCCTTCCCATCCCGGCCTCCCATACCAGCTGAGCCGGGGCTGGGGCCTGAGCCTGAAGGGTCCTCACCTGCGCTGGATCCTCAGGTGCAGGCACCAGCTGAGTCTGCTCTGGCTCCTGAGGTGATGGAGGACCCATTGCCTGCAGGTGCTCCACTCTCAGCCCCGTCAGGGGAAGCTGAGGTTGCCTCTGAGTCCGGTAACCCTCCAGCCTCTCCTGAGCTCCAGAGGCTCAGGGCAGAGAGGCGGAGGGAACTAAGTTCCCGCAGGAGGAGTGCTCGCCTCCAGGCCAGGAGAGGCGAGTCACCTGTGGACTGGGGCTGCCCTATGCCTCGGGGCAGATAAAAGCCGGCCAGCCCCAGTCTCAGGTTGCGGGAGCAAGGTTGTTGGTAGCCTGTTTCTGCCTGCACCCTGTGCTGCTCTTCTGCCAGAGTTCCTGACCTCACCTGACTCCCTGCCTTGGGCCCAGCTACAGCTTTGACGGACAGCCTCCATACCATACCCTTGACCTTGGACTGGACTCGGACCTTGTCGCATGGTTAGCCCTCGGGACTAGCACACCCTGTCTGCCTGCCTGTCTCCTCCAGCAGCCCGTCAAAATGAAGGGGGAAGGCTGCTGGCAAAGTGGCGCAGCTCCCCCCCTTCCCCTGACGGCTCGGGGTAGCCTTGGGGGTCACGGGCAAGTGGTGCACCGAATGTCACTCCCCTCAGCGATTACACCCGGGGCAGGCTGCCCACACCGCACCCCCCTTCCTAGGCCTCTGGGGGCAGGTTGGCAACAGCCCTGATGGATAAGCAAGGTGACGACTTTGTGTTGAGATGCAGCCGAGAAGTGCAACTCTCCCCCCTCCCTCCAAGATCTGTCCCCAAATTTCCCTCCAACTTCCCAGGGAAATTAAAACTCGTAATCCTTAAAGGCGCAAAGTCAATTACCTCTGAAGAGGAACTAACGATGGCTATCAACAGAAACTGGGCTAAGGGGGCAGCGGTGGGTGGTGTAGGACGAGAGCAAGGGCAGAATGAGAATGCCCCCCCCAGCCCTTCTATCCCCCCCCCCCCGGAGGCTCTCAAGGACGGAGGATCATGTGTAGGTTATGGAGAGCATGGGAGTGAGTGCTGGAGGGAAAGTGTTGGGACATCCACACAGTGGTGTGTTTTCTCAGGAAACGTCCATGCTCTAAGATGCCTCCTGTTTCTGCACCATCAACAACTGTATGTGCCTTCTTCCCAGAATGCCTTGGGGCAACCTGAACCCTGCAAAACGCCTAATTGAGGCTCCTTAGAATGCCTGTGACCTCCTCCAGCACTCCATCCTAAGACTACAGCAGGGATGGGGAGGAAATAGTCGGTTTTGCAGGTTAGCACAGACCCATCTGAATTTTGTGATGCTGTATTCTGGCATGTAAAAAAATGCATGAAAGACTGAGCATATCAGGGGGAAGAGTGCACACACACACATACACACACACTGGTACCTTGGGTTAAGAACTTGATTTGTTCCGGAGGTCCGTTCTTAACCTGAAACTGTTCTTAACCTGAAGCACCACTTTAGGTAATGGGGCCTCCCGCTGCTGCCGTGCGATTTCTGTTCTCATCCTGAAGCAAAGTTCTTAACCCGAGGTACTACTTCCGGGTTAGCGGAGTCTGTAACCTGAAGCGTCTGTAACCCGAGGTTATGCATTCTGTAAGGAGGGAATCGCTTGCCAAAAGGTGCATGAAGGCAAAATTGTGTACACGGATGGATATATTAAGCGATACACCTGCAAAACTGTGTATCACAAACGGATATGGAAATAAGGAGAACTGTAAGGCTGGAAAAAGGATTCACTGAGAGTAACCAAAATTCACTGAGAGTAGCCCATTCTTTGACTCAAAGCAGACACTGTCCACGGCTCCAAGATCTGCAAACACTTACGTTTTCCCCTCTCTGCCTTGCTGTGGTTTCTCTAAACATCTTCGCTTGATGAAAACTCCTGCAGAACCAGAAGTCACATTCTGGCTGGCTTCATAAAGGTATTGCTGCGGAGCTTGGCATTGTATTTTGATGGCCCCACTGCAGATGACTTTCTTTGTCCTGCTTTTCGGTCTCTAAAACTTGACCCTGGGGTTTCTCAGAAGTTCAGCAAGGGTTCTGCAACCATTTCCTGGTTGTGCCCTGAAGGCAAAAGGGGTCCCTGCGTGCAGAAGCAAAGCAGGTCTGAGTCTAGTCAAAACTTGGAAGGCCTGGAGACCACACACACACACACACACACACACACACACACACACACACACTGCAGCATCATGCCAAAGCGGCCCACCCAGACCAGCATCCTGTTCTCACAGTGGCTGATCAGGAGCCCACAAACAAGATCAGAGCACAAGAGCAATACTCTCCCTTCCTGATTTTTCCAAAAACAGAACATTACTGCTTCTGACCGTGGAGACAGTGCATAGCCATCATGGCTAGGAGCCACTGAGAACTGTTCCTCCATGAAATTGTTCTGTCCTCTTTGAAATACATCCAGGTTGGCGACCATCACTGAGTCCTGTGGAAGTGAGTTCCACAGGTTAACGACACACTGCACTTTCTTCCCCCCGTCCTTTGTTAAAAATATATATATATAATTTTTTATTAGTTTTTTAATGTATCATTTTCAACAGTAATTAAACATACTTTTACACCTTATTCAATTTTTTTGACTTCTACCAGTCCTGTCTGAAAATTTTCCAATCTAATCTCTTAGTATGCATTTCTTATTTTCCCTATTACATTTCAAACTCATAACTAATATCTCTATCTTTTTCTACTTTGTAACACTTCGTATATTTCTCCTTTCAAAACTTCTTGTAGTCCTACTAGCATAATTTGTCGGTTACAATTGCTCTTCAAATAGTTCGTATATTTCTTCCAATCTTCTGTAAATCTCTGGTCCTGCAGGTTTCGAATCCTTCCTGTCATTCTGTCCAATTCTGCGTAGTCCATTAATTCCGTCTGCCATTCTTCTTCCGTCAGAATTTCTTCTTGCTTCCATTTCTGGGCTAACAGTACTCTTGGTGCTGTTGTTGCATATAAGAACAGTTTGACATCTTGTCTATTAATGTCTTGGCCTATAATACCAAGGAAAAATGCTTCTGGTTTTTTTAAGAATGTATATTTCAACATCTTTTTCATCTCATTATATATCATTTCCCAGAAGATTTCCCCCCCCCCCTGTCCTAAATCCTCTGACCTTCAACTTCATTGGCTGCCCAGGAGATCTAGTGTTATAGAAGCGGGAGAAAAACTTCTCTCTTTCCATTTTCTCCATGCCACGCATAGTTGTACGAGTTTCTGTCGCGTTGCCGTGGGGGCAGAGCGCTGCCATCACAGTAAGTAGTCACTGATAGCCTCTGTAATGGTTTTAGGGGTTGCTCGTGCGTAAGTTACCGCCACTCTAGGCTAGGTTGCCTGGTTAAACCTTTTCTGTCTGGACAGCCATTCACTTCGTGGCTGTTCAGTCGCTAGCAGAATCCGTCAGTGGGCGTTTCTTGAACTTCTTCCAGCAAAGAAGTTCTTTGACGCCAAGTCTACGCCTACTTTCCCTGCGGGGAAGTCTTCTGCGCAGGGTGGGTGTGGGTAGCGGAGGACCCATGCTCTCCCTGCTGGTCTCCGGCGAGGAGTCCTGGAGCCCCCTCGCCGATTCCCCCATCTGCCCCCCTTTATTCCTGGTGTTACGCTGATTTCCTTCCCCAGCTGATGAGCTGCCTCTCTCCCTGCTGGGCCCTTCTCCAGCATCGCTTGGGAGCCTTGCTTCCGCCTCTAGCTCCGATGTCAGTTCCCTGACAGCCTCCTCCTCTGTGAATTGGTCTGTTCCTCTTTGTAAAGCCATCCCAAGTCAGTGCTCATCACTGCCTCCCGTGAGAGGGAATGCTAAAGCAATTACGTTCACGTCTGGATTTTATTATAGGAAATCGATGCAACATCGTGATGCAATGTGTGCAGGGTTTTTTTTGAAGGCCGATGATTAAAAACATACAGATTAAAAAGGGGTCCACGACAGAGAGAAGTGAGACTTCGCCATTCAGCATCCTTTTCAAGAGATTCTCTGTGCTTCGCCTTCTTGATCTGAGCCCCCTCCTTCCCTCTCAGATCTTTCATTGAAATAGCGACGGAAAAGGACCGCGTTAAACTGTATGTTCGCCCAGTTGCCACTCTGCCCACGAAAAATCTTGCAACGCCTCCTGGCTGGTCTGAAATAGCCCCAGAGATGCCACCGGTGGTGGCTGCTGGACGTGGGGAGTGATGGGGCAGAAGGGAGTCCAACAGTAGGTGGCGCCAGAGACAATCACAGGCCGAGCCAAATCATTCTGGTTTCGTTCCCATCCTCCTGCCTGTTGAGCTCTACAACACTTAGGAGAAAGCCGACAGGCAGGGCCACTCCCTTGACTGGATATAAGTAAAGAGGGAGACAAGGGGGCAGGGTGATAATTATTTACTTGACATTGAAATGGAAAATGCCAGTCTGTGTATTGATAAGAGTTTAACACTGGAAAATTCCATTGGGGCACATTCAAGCAAAGTAGGGCTCTCTGAGCTTCTAAATGGGTTGATAATTAACTGAGAGTGTTCTCTGCTCTTTCGCGTGAGTGTTTAACCTTAGATCGTGTGAGTAAGATATTTAGCTGCAAATCCGCCATTGCCTTTGGTCTTTTGTCCCCAACCACACTGGGAGAAAGATGAGCAAATGAGTCTCTCTGGGAGAGGAAACAGCTAATGGAGGCTGTCGAGAGAGACAGACCTCTGATTTTAGGTCTGCTTAGAGTTAGGTCTGCACCCCTGCCCTAGCCTTTTCATCATGTCAGGGACGCCGGCAGGTTTCCGGTACTTTCATTCATCACAGAGCTTTGGTATCAAACAAACTTAGGAAACTGCCTCATACCGAGTCTCTCTCTAGCTCAGCCAGCATTGTCAACACAGACTGGCAGTAGCTTTCCAGGGTGTTTCCAGCCCTACCTTGACATTCCATTGGGGATTGAATCAGGGACCTTCTGTGCGCTTAGCTGGTGCTGTACCTTTGAGCTACGGCACGTTCCCTGGAAATAAATCAAGGTTCTAGTCCTCATGGATCTGAATCAAAGGCTGAGTGAATAGGAACACAGGAAGATGCCTTATACAGTGGGACCTCTGGTTGCGAATGGGATCCGTTCCGGAGGCCCGTTCGCAACATGAAAAGAGCGCAACCGACAGTGGCACATCTGTGCACGTGCGGGTTGCGATTCGCCGCTTCTGCGCATGCGCGTGACATCATTTTGCGCTTCTGCGCATGCACGAGTGGCGAAACCCGGAAATAACCCTTTCCAGTACTTCCGGGTCGCTGCGGGACATAACCTGAAAGAACGTAACATGAAGTGGACTGTCAGGGAACTGCCATCAGTGCCAGAGGGAGAGAGCAAAATCCAGAGGGATTCCAGAGAGCGTCCCGGGGTGGGGAGAGGCAGCCCATCTTCTGGGGAAGAGAATCAGCGTAGCACCAGTGGAGAAGGGGGGCAGATGGGGGAATCGGCGAGGCGGTCCCATGACTCCTTGCTGGGGACCAGCGGGGAGAGTAAGGGTCCTCCGCTGCCTATGCCCTCCTTGCGCAGAAGGCTTTCGCGCAGAGAGAGTAGGAGGAGACTAGGCGTCAAAGAGCTTCTTTGCTGGAAGAAGTTCAAGAAACGCCCACTGATGGATTCTGCCAGCGATTGAGACAGCCACGGGTGAGTGGCTGTCCGGACAGAAAAGGTTCACTCAGGCAACCCAGCCAGGTGTTGGCACCGGCTTACGCACGAGCAACCCCTAGAACCATTACATGGACGTAACATGAGGTATGACTGTACCAGATCAGACCTTCAGTCCATCTAGCTCTGCATGGTCTGCACAGAACGCCAACGGCTCTCTAGGATTCCAGGCAGGCAGGTATTCTCTGCGCTACCTGCAATTGAGTGCATGACCTGATGTAGGCAAAGCAGATTCGCCTAAGGACCTTCTCCAATTATGCCTCGCATCTTCACCCTGGGAGCTTGCGGAGCAACCGAGCCACCCCCTTGAGATATCGGCACACCCGCGACCGTGCTCCTTTTGGGGGAAAGCTTTCGTTTTCGGAGGTTCCGCCCCTCCCCCAATTCCCCGCCCATCCCCCACTGGCTGCGCACACTCCAATTGACCTCTTTGCAGGAGATCTTGGGAAGGAAGTGCCGCTGGTGATTTCGGTCTCTGTCGGAGATTGCCTGAGCCGGCTCCCCTTAATAATGCATGCCGTGAGTAAGGCTGTTATTTGCCAAAATACATCAGTGAACAAAATAATTATTGGCTGAGTACCGCATTCTTGTGAATAATACATTATTTGCTCAGGGAGATGACTCGCTTCAGACACAGCTCAGATCCTGCTTGAAATACATATTTCCAACATCGCGGCGGGGGGGGGGTCGTGCCTCCATGTCCAAATCCTGTTTTTTGCAAAATCAGGAAGAGGCCGGGGGCGGGACTTTCTCACCCCCTGAGGGCCGCAATCCCATATGAGCACTTTCTCGGGGGCCGTGTGCCAGTGGTGGGCGTGGCCAGAGGCAAAAGTGGGCGGAGTTATGGAGAGTAATAATAATAATAATAATTAATAAATTTTTATTTATACCCTGCCTTTCCTAGTTCAGAAAACCGGGCTCAGGGCAGCTAACAACAAATTTAAAACAATTGATGCAACAAAAAACAGCATAAAATAAAGTGTAAAATGTGAATAACAATAAATTCAGAATTCAAAAATCATTTTATGGGTGAAATTCATCCAATAAACATTAGATGATCACCAGGGCTAGCTGGCGAAGTTAGTCCTATGTGGGTCAGCGAGGAGACCAGGGGAGAATTAGCTGTGGGGTCTCAGAGCGGGTAATCTTCATAAAAAGGGGAGGGGGAGGGAAGGAAGGGGAATAAAAGATCAGGCTAAGTTCAAATTGAAAGCCAGGCAGAATAGCTCTGTCTTACAGACCCGGCGGAAGGAGGTTAAATCCTACAGGGCTCTGGTCTCCTGGGACAGAGCATTCCACCAGGTCGGAGCCATCACTGAGAAGGCCCTGGCCCTGGTGGAGGATAATCTGACTTCCTTAGGGCCCTGGACCTCTAAACTATGATGGACCTTAAGGCCCTCTGAAGGGCATACCAGAAGAGGCGGTCCCGTAAATACAAGGGTCCTAAGCCACGAAGGGTAGGCTATATTCCAGCTGGCCAAAAGTCAGCACACACCTCTCCACCCTCTGTGAGGGCACACAAGAGGCCATTTAGAAGGGCCATGATTTCCCTACCTCTGCTATAGAGAAAAGAGAGTGGGAAATCCAACATGCATCTTCCTTCTATATTCCAAAATGCTGCAACTTCTCCTGCTTTTGTCGCAGCACCCAGTAAGTTGAAGTCATAATAACAATAAATTTTTATTATTTATACCTTGCCCATCTGGCTGGGTTTCCCTAGCCACTCTGGGTGCCTTCCAGCACAAATAAAAACATCATAAAATGTCAAACATTAAAAACTTGCCGATGCAGGGCTGCCTTCAGATGTCCTCTAAAAGTTGTATAATTCTTTATCTCCTTGACATCTGATGGGACAGTTTTGGAAGATCAGAACAGATGGGAAGGAAAGAGTTTGGATTATTTCTGAGTTGAGAGACTCTTACCCAGAACGCCGGAGGAGAAATTCAATTCAGTTTGCATTTAGAGGTGAACTTAACCTAATTTGCACATGCGAAACAAAACACACCCCTCCTCTGAAATTCACATTTCTCCGAATTTTGCAACGCAGTTCTCCAGCCCAGCAATGCGTGCTAAAGTGCACAGGCTCGGGTTAAAGTGTGACTATAAATGTCTGTGTTAGTGAAAATAACTTACAAAAAATTCATTGTGTTAGGAAAAAACTGTTTTGCAAAAATATCAAGCAAAACAGGATACTAAAAGGTGTACATTAGGGGAAGACACACGAAGATGCTGGCGGATTTTCGTGAGGGTTTAAAAATAAATAAATCCCTAATTGATGTGGAAATGTGGAGACCTTAAGTCTGGAAAAGACGAAAAGCAGAAACTGATGTAGCTCACAATCTTAGCATACGTTGCAAGCAATATATACCACTTCAAACAGTCATGGCTCCCCCCAGAGCATCCTGGGAATGGTAGTTTTGGGCCAAGAGGTGTTGAGAGAAAGGGACTGATTGTTAAACTGAAGGAACAGGATACCCAAACCTGACTGTGCAGTCACGCGAACTGGGCCCCAAATTTCCCTGATTCTTTCTTCAGGGATCCATTAGCTAAAATCTACTAGCTTGAGCTGTATAACACAAACTTAGCTGCATAAACAAAGCCTTCTCCTTTATCAGTCCATGAAGGCGTAATGGATGGCCTTGTCAGTTCCGAGTGGAGACAGGATGGTCTTATCTTACCGATTGTAACTATCCTGACCACGCTGACGCACAGACCTTGCAAGACAGGCCTGCGTCAGCCCCCACGCTCGGGAATGGAGCCAGGAGCCCTAAGATAAGAGTACAGGAACATGCTCAAGGATGCAAACTTATGAGGTTGAATTCCTAGGGAGTGGGGGAAAGGGGACTTGAAGGGAATATAAGCTGTATGCATCTGCTTTTAGGTGTGCTTGCTTGTGACTGATCACGCAGTGCCTTTCTGCTATCCTAGGAAGCAGAAATAAACTCTGTCTCTGAACCAACCCTCAGTGTCCATTGACACCTCCCTCCCTCCTGGGAGCAACACTCATCCAACCCATGGGAAAGGTCTAAAAGGCTACAAAACTACACTGGGAATTGTAGCTCGATGAAGGTAGTGAAAGTTTCCTAACAACTCTCGCCATTCTTAACAAACTACAACTCCCAGAATCCTTTGGTGGAAGCCGTGACAGTCTAAAGAATGTGTTAAACATATGCTGAGGCCTATTTGCGCCTCCTTTCTCTCATACCTGGACAGCCAGACTCGCCCCACCCCACCCCTGTCCTGTAGCTAAGGCAAGTCAACAATCGCCATCACTTTGCAGCTTTTCCAGTGCAGGGTCAAAAGATCACAAGGCCAGAAGAACGGAAACCCTTCTTGGGATGTCTGAGAAAGAATTATAGTCAAACGAAATCGCAGGCAGGATTTGAATCACGAGCAGCAGATGGAAAATGACAATAAATGTAATAAGATATTACAGTGGTACCTCAGGTTACAGACGCTTCAGGTTACAGATGCTTCAGGTTACAGACCCTGCTAACCCAGAAATAGTACCTCAGGTTAAGAACTTTGCTTCAGGATGAGAAAAGAAATCGTGCTCCGGCGGCACAGCAGCAGCAGGAGGCCCCATTAGCTAAAGTGGTACCTCAGGTTAAGAACAGTTTCAGGTTAAGAACGGACCTCCAGAATGAATTAAGTTCTTAACCCGAGATACTGCTGTATTAGGTAAAGGTAAAGGGACCCCTGACCATTAGGTCCAGTCATGACCGACTCTGGGGTTGCAGCGCTCATCTCACTTTATTGGCCAAGGGAGCCGGCGTACGGCTTCCAGGTCATGTGGCCAGCATGACTAAGCCGCTTCTGGCGAACCAGAGCAGCGCACGGAAATGCCGTTTACCTTCCCGCCAGAGCGGTACCTATTTATCTACTTGCACTTTGACGTGCTTTCGAACTGCTAGGTTGGCAGGAGAAGGGATGGGAGCTCACCCTGTCGCGGGGATTCGAACCGCCAACCTTCTGATTGGCTCTGTGGTTTAACCCACAGCGCCACCCTTAGATAAGGACAAATAATGCAACAGAATATTTGTGGGAATAAAAACACCACGGAGGCAAGGATGAGAAGTCACCTTGTTTATTTTGTAAGAGAAGCGTATATTGAATTTGAAGTCAATGTATTTAAGTCTTCAAAACTGAATATTTTTTAAAAACAAAAACACAAGATGTCCCCTGAGCTGTCTCCCAAGAACCAAGTCAAAGGAAAACCAGACAGATCCTTCTGAAAGAGCATCTGTATCCATCAACACCCCCGCGGACCTTGTTTTGGAAGGGAAGAAGCTCATTCATTACGTCTACAGGACAGCATGATACATTTGATTTCAGAGTCCCTTTAATGTAAAAGTAATGGATAGGATCAAAGCTGCTCTTTTCCTGCCAAGCACCACGGCCAAACACAGTGGCAAGGTCCCGTCCCCCCGCTCAATTCCCCCCCTTCCTTCATTGCCACTCTGGTATGATTGAAGGTGCAAAGCTCTGCTCACTTAGAAACCGGCGGCACCTAAATTCCAGCGCTGAGCAGCTGCAGAGGCCTAGAAGCACCATTGCCCTGTCCAGTCCCTCGGGGTCGCCAACGCAGTGCCCAAGGGTGTCCGGATGCCCACCAGCATCTCTTACAGTGCCCGTGAAAGGTGTCAGTCAATATCCCTTCAAAAATCAGTAAGGACATAAGGAGAGCCTGTTGGGTCAGGCCAATGTGCTGTCTAGTCCATCATCCTCTTCTTACAGTGGTCAACCAGATGCTGAGCACAAGAGCCTCCAACTCTTATGGGCAGAGCATAACCATGATGGCTAGTAGCTGTCAATAGCCTCCCCCATGATTCTGTCCAATTCTCTTGTAAAGCCATCTAGGACGGTGGGCACCAGTGTTTCCTGGGCAGTGAGTTCCATAGTTTAACTATGCACTGGACCTGAGCGCAAGAGCAACTCTCCTCTCCTGCGGTTTCCAGCAGCCGGTACTCATAACCATAATTCAGAGCTTTGACAAGAGTTGTTGTTGTTTAGTCATTTAGTCGTGTCCAACTCTGCGTGACCCCATGGACCAGAGCACGTCAGGCACTCCTGTCTTCCACTGCCTCCCGCAGTTTGGTCAAACTCATGCTGGTAGCTTTGAGAACACTGTCCGACCATCTCATCCTGTCGTCCCCTTCTCCTTGTGCCCTCCATCTTTCCCAACATCAGGGTCTTTTCCAGGGAGTCTTCTCTTCTCATGAGGTGGCCAAAGTCTTGGAGCCTCAGCTTCAGGATCTGTCCTTCCAGTGAGCCCTCATGGCTGATTTCCTTCAGAATGGAGAGGTTTGATCTTCTTGCAGTCCATGGGACTCTCAAGTGTCTCCTCCAGCACCAGAATACAAAAGAATCAATTCTTCAGCGATCAGCCTTCTTTATGGTCCAGCTCTCACTTCCATACATCACTACTGGGAAAACCATAGCTTTAACTATATGGGCCATGATGGCTAGTAGCTGTCAATAGCCTCCTCCATAATTCTGTCCAATTCTCTTGTAAAGCCATCTAGGATGGTGGGCACCAGTGTTTCTTGTGGCAGTGAGTTCCATAGTTTATGCACTGGACCTGAGCGCAAGAGCAACTCTCCCCTCCTGCGGTTTTCAGCAGCCGGTGCTCATAATCATAATTCAGAGCTTTGACAAGAGTAAGTCCTTTTTACTCTTAAAGCGTTAACGCTGCCAGATACGAAGCGCAAAAAGTGTCTCCAGTTTTGATTCGGTAAAAAGGAGGAGGACGACAGATTCTGTGAAATTTAGGAGCCTCTCAAATGCATCGTGCTCCTCCTGGGGCCGACGTGGCCTTTCCCCCCTGCTCCGCCCACCTCTATCAGGGTAGCCAACACGGTGCTGTCCATTTGATTTGAGTCCTATACTGTAAGAACAATCACTGAGAACCCATAATGCCTGTGGGCTGCCTCTTCTATGATATGCATCTGAATACCAGTTGCTGGGAGACCCAAGTGGCTGTTGCGCTCAGATCCTTCCCACAGAGGCACCTGGTTGCTCCCCGTGGGAAAGAGGATGACGGGCGAGATGAGCCTTTGGCCTGATCCAGACCAGCGAGGCTCATGCTTTGCATCTGCCAGATAGTAAGAGGCAGGCAGCTGGCCTCACCAAAACAAGGAGAATAATAATTATATATATAATAATAATTTATTATTTATACCCCGCCCCTCTGGCTGAGTTTCCCCAGCCACTCTGGGCGGCTCCCAATTGATTGTTAAAAACAATACAGCATTAAATATTAAAAACTTCCCTAAACAGGGCTGCCTTCAGATGTCTTTTAAAAATAAGATAGCTGCTTATTTCCTTGACATCTGATGGGAGGGCATTCCACAGGGCGGGGGCCACTACCGAGAAGGCCCTCTGCCTGGTTCCCTGTAACCTCACTTCTCGCAGCGAGGGAACCACCAGAAGGCCCTCAGCGCTGGACCTCAGTGTCCGGGCTGAACAATGTGGGTGGAGACGCTCCTTCAGGTATACTGGACCGAGGCCGTTTAGGACTTTAAAGGTCAGAATACATGGCTAAGCCCCTAAATTTTGGGGCTGCACCTTTCTCCGACATTTTTTGTTGATGTTAATTCTGGAAGATGCCAGACACATCATGGCTGATCCCACGAATCACATTTTGGGCCAGCCTTTGGGAACAGACCTGAACTCAGTGGCGTAGAAAGGTCAGGTGGGACCCGGTGTGGAAAATTTCTTTTCATCCCCGCCCCCATTGAATTTTATTTTATTTTTAATTTTTGCCTGCAAAAATGGTTTGACTTTATTTCATATTTTTTTGCGGAGCCAGCGCACACCAAAGCCGCAGTGTCTCTCACAGGTGTTGACTGCCGCACAGCATTTTGTCACCCCCTCTCGGAGGTCACACCCGGGGCAGACCGCACAAACTGCACCCACCTTGCTCCGCCTCTGCCTGAACTGCTCATCTGAACCTGAAATATTTGCTTCTATGAGACATTTCCAGCATGCTGGGAACATACCTGTCAAATTACAGATTTGAAAATAAGGGACCAGCAGCCTCGAAAATAAAGGCTCAGCAGCCAAAATAAGGGATTTTCCAAGCACAGGTATGTTCAACTTCTGAGCCCCTCCGAGCCAAAGGCAGAAAGCCCAGCCAGCAGCCAAACGAAGCCTCAAACAGTGGTTCCCACAGCGCAGCAACCCGGCAAAGGGGATGCAGCAAGGAAATCCACCGTCACCTCTCCACTGGGAAGCGCTGAGCAAAGGCGAGTCCCCAGGCAACGCGGCCGATTTGATCAGCACAAGGCATGCAAGCTCCACCCCCCCCAGTCGTTCTTAGACTCCTTATTGGGTGAACAACACAGCCAAGCAACACAGTTGGAGCCTCCCTCCTCCCTGGCTGGCAGGGAGGGAGGGAGAGGAGCTGCTTCCTTTGAAACCCGGGAAATTTAAGGGACGTCATCAATAAGGGACAGCAGCGGGACATGGCGCTGGGATAAGGGAATGTCCCGCCAAATATGGGACGGTTGACAGCTATGGCTGGGAATCTTCCCCTTGCTCCCATCTAAAACTAAACACACAGACACACAAATCTTGGAAGTCACTCGCACAAGCTGTAGTTGCACCCGCTGCCTTGGACGGATTTTAAAGAGGATTAAGACTATTGATGGCTGTGTTCTTTCCCTCCCCTACAAGTTGCTGGGTATCCCAAGTGAAGAAAGAGGCTGCTGCCCTCCAGTCCTGCTTGCCGGCTTCCCATTGGGGCATCTGGTTGGCCAACGTGAGGACAGGATGCTGTGCTAGATGGGCCCCCTTTTGGCGCTGAGCCAGCAAGGCTCTCAAGTTTGTTGTATGAATCCCACCCCCCCCCCCCCCCCCGCTGTCTTTCAGAAACATCTCTAGCCCACTTGAGCCTGCTGAAGTGGAGGGGGGCCTTCATTCCAAAGCTCCCTGCCTCCTAGGTTATCTTTTGGAGGTTCCGTTGCCATGGGAACAGAGCGAGGATGCCAGCCGCATCCCTCCCGGGTACCACGCAGAGTGTGCAGCGGTGATCTGGTCCCTGCCAGACTCTGCCTGGGCAAGGTGGAGAGAGAGAGAGAGAAAGGGAGAAAGCTTCTTCCAAAAAGCAAACACACAAGCAAACAAACCCAGAACCGAACCTTTGAGGAGACACAGCCAGAGATTGTTAATGCTGGGTAATTGCGAGGAAGAAGCGGCTCAGCAAAAAAAGGTGACTCAGTGGAATCTGAGCTGGCTCCTCCAAAAAACCTCTTTCCTCGCTCCAGCT
The DNA here is from genome assembly GCA_034642415.1 of Podarcis siculus. Lineage (NCBI taxonomy): Eukaryota > Metazoa > Chordata > Lepidosauria > Squamata > Lacertidae > Podarcis > Podarcis siculus. Next base: position 3,655,938 of record JAXCMG010000018.1, on the reverse strand, counting down.
GTGTTGTGTACAAAAGGGGACTTGGATGATTCCCTCAGTGGGACTTCGCTAGCCTTGGCTGCCAAGAGATTTGAAGCAAAGCCAATGGTGTGTGTGTCACTTTAGCTGGAAAAGTTCCCCATCAACACAAGAATCAGCAGCTGAGGAAGGGCTGTGGGGAGCATTTTTGACATCTGTGCAACTGAAACTGGCAACTGCATCCATCCCTCCTCAGGAGAAAAGGGAAGAAGAGGGAGCCTTTGGGAGCGACTTTTAATGGCCGTGGCTTCCCTCAAAGGAGCCTGTGCGAGTTGTCAGCTGTTAAGAGCACTGACCTCACTGAGCTACAGTTCCCGGTGTCCGGAGCATGCTACAATTCCCAGGATTCTTCGTGGTTTAAGAGTAGGAATGTATGGTGTGTGGATCTGACCTCCTTCTGCTAATTCAGCTGTTCTCAACCTGGGGGTCCCCAGATGTTGTTGGACTACAACTCCCATCATCCCTGAGCTCTGGCCTTGCTAGCTATGGGTGATGGGAGTTGTAGTTCAACAACATCTGGGGACCCACAGGTTGAGAAAGGCTGCGTTTGTTAGATTTTCAGATGCTGGCAGATATAATCAAGGCAACAAGCACTGAAGCGCAATCTTATACTCAGAAGTAAAACTCATTGAGTGCAATGGGGTTTACTCCCAGGTAAGTGAATGTAAGATTGCACTTTCAGCCAAGTATTTCTTGGTTTCTTTTTTACATCAATCTTCGATTCAGAATCTTGAGGACTGGAATCTTAGTTGAGAAAAGGATCGTAACTCCATGGTGGAGCACCTGCGCTGCATGCAGAACACCCCAGGTTTAATCCCCCTGTCTGAAAGCCTGGAGAGCTGCTGCCAGTCAGTGTAGGCAGTATGGAGCTTGATGGACCCCCCCCCCAAAAAAAGAGGGGTTAGATTTCCTCATTTTACCTTCACAAGAACCATTTGAGGTAGGTCAGGCTGAGACAGCAGAAGGGTCACCCAGTGATCTTCCCTTCCCAACTAAAATCCAAAATGACAACATCATTCAGGACTTACCACAGCAGCAAAGGCTGGTATATGCCATAGTATTTGTTCGTTTTGTTTTGATCTTTATGGTGCCCCAAGGCTCTAATGATCACACCCTACTGACTTATTGATTGATTATTTACATCCATTAGTCGCACCTCAGCAACGCCATTGAGGCAACACACCCAATAAATCAACCCAGAGCAGCATCAGAAAACACAAAGAATACCATCCCACTTTGCTATAAGATCCAGATTCAGAATAGAGATTTATAAACGATAAAGTATTATGATTACTACTAATAACAGAACAACAATAAAATTGTAAAAACATGAAGGTACCAGGATCAAATCCCCAGAGCCCAGAAGGAAATACGAGAGGGGCAGGATGGGAGAGAGCACTAAAAACAATCTCTTGGGACCAAATCTTCATCAGTGTGAAAAGGAGAGACAGAATATTCATATTTATTTATTAAGTATCTGTGGGTAGTTTGGGAGAAAAGCAATGACAAACCTAGACAGCATCTTAAAAAGCAGAGACATCACCTTGCCAACAAAGGTCCGTATAGTTAAAGCTATGGTTTTCCCAGTAGTGATGTATGGAAGTGAGAGCTGGACCATAAAGAAGGCTGATCGCCGAAGAATGGATGCTTTTGAATTATGGTGCTGGAGGAGACTCTTGAGAGTCCCATGGGCTGCAAGAAGATCAAACTGATCCATTCTGAAGGAAATCAGCCCTGAGTGCTCACTGGAAGGACAGATCCTGAAGCTGAGGCTCCAATACTTTGGCCACCTCATGAGAAGAGAAGACTCCCTGGAAAAGACCCTGATGTTGGGAAAGATGGAGGGCACAAGGAGAAGGGGATGACAGAGGACGAGATGGTTGGACAATGTGCTCTGGTCCAGGGGGTCATGAAGAGTCGGATGCAACTAAACGACGAAACAACAATCTGTGGGTGGTGCCAAACTTAAGTTTTACACAAGAGCAGGCCCATTGAGATGAATGGACCTACCGGTAATTTGATTTATTTCATTTAATATCACACACACACACACACACATTCACACATCACTTGATTGTAAGACAACCTCTATAAGTGGTTTTAAAAAATATAAAACATTTAAATTCTAGGTGTGGGGGGGGAAATATTTAAATACAGTCAAAAGATTATTCAAATCACCAATAGATAAAAAAGAGAGAGGGGGAATTAAACATACACCCTGCTCCCTCTTTCCCGCAAGCAACAATATATTATAGCTGATGGGTGGCAACAGCATACAATAATATTTAATGCATTAGATCATACTTGCAAACTGGCAGGTAATTATTTTCTACAGTTTTATAGATAACACGCAAGGTTGTTCTTATTATTTTCTAAAACTTCAATTAAGCATTTGTAGAATTAAAATACATACCGGTACATATAAAAGATCACATGCAGATTGTTACAATAAAAACATCATAACTTCTAGATTTCTGAACAGGCTTTGCTTAAACAGAAATATTTTAAGCAGCACCAAAAAGAGAACAGTGAAAGCATCTGTCAAGAGGCAGGGAGTTCCACAGGTGCTGCCACCCTAAAATATGGATTTCCTACACATTTGGAGCACATATTATGTTCCTTAATTTCAATGAGTCTGTTCTGGGTAGCACTAGCACTGGCCACAACCCTGGATTTCTAAGACATCTTATAAAATAAATTCTCCAGGCACCGGACCAGGAAAAATAAAACGTTAATGCGGAGAACAATGCAGCAATTTAACCCCGCAGTAAGCTTTAAAAATCGCAAACAACATAAAAGGCAGATATAAAAGACTGGCAGAATAAAGGACAATAAAAAAGGAGCAGAAGCTGAAATCCACATCAAATACAGGAGGCAAAAAACCACAAACCGTAGCAGAGAGAGACCAGAAGACAAGATCTTTAAAGGCTTGGAAGAGCAAAGAAGCAAAAGTCTTGGCCGGGTGTTGAAAGACCAACCCAATCAAGGTGACCTTCCTTAGGGATGCCACTATTTACAGGTTAATAAAAAGTCTCTCTCTCCCCACCCCCCCACCCCGGATTTTAGTTAAATTCAGCCTCTGTTTCAAGGATTAGCAGGGACACAACCGTCTCACTTATAATCTTGTCTTTCAGTTCTATGCCCATGTTATATCTGCCTATATAAATATGTGCGCATGTGTAGCATCACAAAGTGGGGCAGCCCTGCACCTGGAGAGGGCCAAAGGGGGGCCCATCTGGTACAGCACCCCGTTCTCATAGTAGCCAAACAGATGCCCTATTGGGGAGTCCGAAGGCACAAAAGCACTCTCCCCATTTTTTTTTAATTAAAGATTTTCTTGTTTTACAGAAGTATGTGTAATGTCTCTCGTATTTTTTCCATGTAACATTTTTACAAATCCGTTTCATTTGTTGAGACATTAGGGGGAGGGGGGAAAAGGGGTGGAGGGGGGGAGATGGGTGGGGGTGGGGGGGTCGGGTGGCGATGTTTCTATTATGCTTAATGTATGTAGGGTTTGGTGTCAGCTTTGCTTGTGCCGTTCACTTGTGTTCCTTTGGTGGTGAGAGAGGTTGGGGTTGGCCATGGGTGTGGTTGTTTGTTTGTGATTGTCTGTGGTGATCTTTGTTTTCGTGTGTGAGTGGGTGTTTTGGATCAGGTTAGCCATATTGATTTGTACGCTGTTGGTGGATTCTTGTCATTGTCTTGTTGGGCTGCGTATGTGATAAAGGCGTCTTCTTCTGTTAGAATGACATAGGCTATGAGATTAACCCCACTCAATGGACCAGAATGTGGTCTAAACCCCCCATTTAAATCGCTAATACACCCAGGAACCTCAACAAAATGCTGGAGAGGGTGCACCTCCACAGGCACATACCTCCACATGTGGTGGGAGTGCCCCAAAATCCAACTATTCTGGACAACAGCCACACGAGCAAGTATTAGACATCACCCCAGAATTGGCCCTACTAGACATCTTCCAAGATAACAATGCCCATTTACACCACAAAGAACTCATAACCCACCTACTTTCAGCAACCAGAAACACCATAACACTGGAGAGACCTGTCAGGAGTAAGCATGGACCAATGGTACCAAATAGTATGGGAAACAGCCCTACTAGAAAAATTAACCAATAAACTGAAACTGACACTCTCCCCATTTATGATCCCCCGCAACTGGGTATTCAGAGAGGCATACTGTCTCCGACAGGGGAGGCCAAACAGAAGACAACCCCTGTGGTCCCTAACTCTGCAATTCTGTGATTCACCAGTAAACTTCAGTTACACATCCAGTTGAAGAAAAGTTGTCAGCTTTAACCCACTTAAAGTTCCCCCCAAAAAACCTCGGGGGACCCAGCATATTCAGTTGCTTCCTGAATATGCACTGAGCTGAAGTCTCAGTCAATTAACACCAAAGATGCGTTAAAATGTATTCGGGATGCTCCAGAGAGTGGGGTGTGAAGCCGGAAAGATACACAGTAGCTCCTTTAATTATCACCTGGCTTAATTTGGAGGAGGCAGGTGAGCAGATGAGAAAACCGAGGCGGAAGAACACACACAAAAAACCCTCTGGTTTTTTTTTAAAAAAGTGATATTAAATAAGGAGGGAAGGCAGGGGAAAGAGTCAACCAAAAGGATGGAGTAATTCTCACATTATTAATTATCGTCCTCCTCAAACAGCATCAATACATTTGTATCCCAACTTTTCACTCAATAACCTCAAGGTAATGTATATTATTCCGCCCCTTTCCATTTTATTATCGACAACAACCCTGTGAGGTAGGTCAGTCGAAGAGACAGTGACAGACCCAAGGTAACCCCAGGGAAGATCATAGCTCCCTGGGAATTTGAACCCTGGTCTCCCCCAGGTACTAGTCTGACACTCTAACCTAGGCATAGGCAACCTCGCCCTCCAGATGTTTTGGAACTACAATTCCCATCATCCCTGACCACTGGTCCTGTTGGCTAAGGATCATGGGAGTTGTAGTCCCAAAACATCTGGAGGGCCAAGGTGGCCTATGACTGCTCTAACTGCTGCAAAACACTTCTCATAAGGCCCCCCCCCATGGGCTTTTAACCTAAGTGTGGGAAGCCAGACAGGTTAGCCAGCAAGCCTCTAGAACCTGATTTTAAGGGAAGTTTTCTTTTCTTTTATTTTATAAAAAATATTTTCCCATACTGTTTTCTTTACAGGTAAAAAGACTTCACTTAAACAACAACACTGAACAGCTGTCAGGTGCTCAGCTGAAGATATTGTGGGATTTTTTTTTATAGGAAATGCTGACAGAAAAGGAAGGCTGCAGAATGTGGACCTCTAGAGAGGGGAGATGTGGAATGAAAGAAAGAAAAGATGTTGACCTCTGGAACATCTGGAGTCCAGCATTAGACATCCAGCCCAGATGCATTTGTTGTTGTTTAGGCGTTTAGTCGTGTCCGACTCTTCGTGACCCCATGGACCAGAGCACGCCAGGCACTGCTGTCTTCCACTTGCCTCCCGCAGTTTGGTCAAACTCATGTTTGTAGCTTCAAGAACACTGTCCCACCATCTCGTCCTCTGCCATCCCCTTCTCCTTGGGCCCTCCATCTTTCCCAGCATCAGGGTCTTTTCCAGGTAGTCTTCTCATCTCATGAGGTGGCCAAAGTCTTGGAGCCTCAGCTTCACGATCTGTCCTTCCAGTGAGCACTCAGGGCTGATTTCCTTCAGAATGGAGAGGTTTGATCTTCTTGCAGTCCATGGGACTCTCAAGAGTCTCCACCAGCACCAGAATTCAAAAGCATCCATTCTTCGGTGATCAGCCTTCTTTATGGTCCAGCTCTCACTTCCATACATCACTACTGGGAAAACCATAGCTTTTACTATACGGACCTTTGTTGGCAAGGTGATGTCTCTACTTTTTAAGATGCTGTCTAGGTTTGCATTAACAGATACATTAACTGGAGGCGAAAAGCTCAGCTGGTAGAGCATGCATTCAAACAGACCCGGGTTCAATCTCCAGTGGCAAGTCCTGGTAAGGCTAGCAAAGATTCCCTGCCTGGAGAGTTTCTGCCAGTCAGAGCAGACAGTACTGGGCTAGATGGGCTAATGGCCTGATTCAGCATATGGCAACTTCCTAGGTCCCCAGTCACAGCCATGAAGACTGTGATTAGGCAAAGGGACATAGCTCACTGTTACAGCACCTGCTTTGCATGCAAGAGCACATGGGTTCAACCCTCAGCATCCTCAGGTAGGGCTGGGAAAGAGCCCCTGCCTGGTACCCTGGAGAGCTGCTGCCAGTCAGTGTAGACAATACTGGGCTAGATGGGACAACGTCTGACCTGGTGTCAAGCAGGGAGGAGCCATGAATTACCATTGAAATTAATGGGCATGACTAAATTAGGTCCGTTAGGCTGTATGCAACATTAGTCGTGCAGAGTAGACCCATCAGATGAATGGGCATGTCTTAGATCCATTAAATTCAGCAGGCATATTCTGTGTAAAACCAAGGTTGATACAGCCCAATAATTTCAATCTGAGTAGAACTGAGATGGACAAAGCCTGTTAATTTCAATGGTTAGACTATCAGTGAAACAGTGTTGGATAATAATAATAATAATAATAATAATAATAATAATAATAATAATTTATTATGTATACCCTGCCCATCTGGCTGGAATTCGCCAGCCACTCTGGGCAGCTTCCAACAGAATTAATGATTATAATAATTTAAAAAACAATAAAACATGAGACATTAAAAACTTTCCTAAACAGGGCTGCCTTCAGATGTCAGATAGTTGTTTATTTCCTTGACCTCTGATGGGAGGGCGCCACTACCGAGAAGGCCCTCTGTCTAGTTCCCTGTAACCTCACATCTCTCAGGGAGGGAACCGCCAGAAGGCCCTCAGAGCTGGACCTCAGTGTCCAGATGCAGCCCATTAATTTCAATGTGTCTACTCTGAGTAGAATAGAGTTGTGTGCAGCCCATTAATTTCAGCGGGTTTACTCTGAGCAAAGCTGAGTTGGCTGCAGCCCATTGAATGGGAGGCGAGGCCACCAAAAAAAGCAATCCTGTCCGTCCCCCCCTTGAATAATGTAAATAAATTTTATATCTTCTTTGATAATGTCCAAATGTAATTTCTTTTCTCATCAACTGATGCAGAATGGCTAGAGGGAAAACACAGAAGAAATTTTCAGTGCGGCACTAATTATGAGATGGGAAGGGTGTGTGTGGAAATCTAATGCCTATCTCCTTCTTCCACAGCACAGGTAATTTTGGAATCTGCTAATATATCCTTCCATCTGCCTTCTTTTCTAAATTAAAAATGAAGACATCAAATGTCTGCAGGGTGGTCCATTGGGGTGACCTGCCCCTAGCTAGAATTTATTGACTCTTGCCTCTCATTGGCTCACCAGTCTGATTCATCTTTGCCCTTTGCCCTGCACTGGCTCCCGGTGGAGTACAGGGTCAGATTTAAGGTGCTGCTTTTGACCTTTAAAGCCCTTCACGGCCTAGGACCCTCGTACCTACGACCACCTCTCCTTGTATGCCCCATGGAGGACCTTGAGGTCCATAAATAGCAACACCCTAGAGGTCCCGGGCCCTAAGGAAGTCAGATTAGCCTCAACCAGAGCCAGGGCCTTTTCAACACTGGCTCCGGCCTGGTGGAACGCTCTGTCTCATGAGACCAGGGCCCTGCAGGATCTGATTTCTTTCTGCAGGGCCTGTAAGACAGAGTTGTTCCACCTGGCCTTTGGCTTAGAATCAGTTTGATTCCCTCCCCCTCTTTCTTTTTCCTTTCTCCTCCTGTGAAGAGGCTGCATCTTAATGTTTTAATGTTCTATTTTAATCTTGTTCTTTAAATTCTATTTTAATCAACTTGTTTTTATTATTGGTTGTTAAAGCCATGGTTTTCCCAGTAGTGATGTACGGAAGTGAGAGCTGGACCATAAAGAAGGCTGATCACCGAAGAATTGATGCTTTTGAATTCTGGTGCTGGAGGAAACTCTTGAGAGTCCCATGGACTGCAAGAAGATCAAAGCTCTCCATTCTGAAGGAAATCAGCCCTGAGTGCTCACTGGAAGGACAGATCCTGAAGCTGAGGCTCCACAACTTTGGCCACCACATGAGAAGAGAAGACTCCCTGGAAAAGACTCTGATGTTGGGAAAGATGGAGGGCACAAGGAGAAGGGGGCGACAAAGGACGAAATGGTTGGATAGTGTTCTTAAATCTACAAACATGAGTTTGACTAAACTGCGGGAGGCAGTGGAAGACAGAAGTGCCTGGTGTGCTCTGGTCCATGGGGTCATGAAGAGTCGGACATGACTAAATGACTAAACAACAACAAAAAGCCGCCCTGAGCCCGGTCTTGGCTGGGGAGGGCGGGGTATAAATAAAATTTATTAGTATTATTATTATTATTTGGCCCCTTCCTCTCCTGCCTCTGTGTCTGAACTGCTCTCTGGCCCAGCTGCTTCTTGCTCACTTAACCCTGTTGCCTCTTCATCTTCCAACATCTCCTCCTCCCGGTCTGCCTCCTCTTCTCCCTCTGACCACTCACCGCCCCCCCCCACAACCCCCTGGCTCTGAGCCTTCTTCCCCTGGCGGTTCCCTTGGGTGCCTCCCCAGCCATCTCCTCCCACCACTCCTCTCCACCCAAGCCAGCCCATGAGACGTGGGCATATATGGGGCAAGGCAGCATTTCAGTTAAACTAGTCCCAAACCGTTAAGGGCTTTATATACCAACAGCAGCACTTGCAAATGCAAACAGAGCTGGATTCCACCATTGAGCAAGAATGGTGGACTAGCTAGACTGTTGGGGCAAAAGCCTGGGAGACCAGGGTTCAAATTCTCACTTGGCCATGAAACTCACTGGCTGAACAGTCACTTTCCCTGTCACCCCAACCTATCTCACAGGGTTCCTGGGAGGATAAAATGGGGAGGATATAAATTCAAAAATGCAAGAAAATAAAATAAAAAGTAAGCAACCTAGCTTAGTTGGTAAGAAGAAGAAGAAGAAGAAGAAGAAGAAGAAGAAGAAGAAGAGGAGGAGGAGGAGGAAGAAGAAGAAGAAGAAGAAGAAGAGGAGGAGGAAGTGGAAGAGGAAGAGGAAGAAGAAGAGGGGGAGGAGGAGGAGGAGGAGGAAGAAGAAGAAGAAGAGGAAGAAGAAGAGGAGGAGGAGGAGGAGGAGGAGGAGGAAGAAGAAGAAGAAGAGGAGGAGGAGGAGGAGGAGTTTGGACTTGATATCCCGCCTTTCCCTCCCCTTAAGGAGTCTCAAAGCGGCTAACAATCTCCTTTCCCTATATTTATATTGTTGAAATATACATTCTTAAAAAAACCAGAAGCATTTTTCCTTGGTATTATAGGCCAAGACATTAATAGACAAACTGTCAAACTGTTTTTATATGCAACAACTGCGGCAAGAGTATTGTTAGCCCAGAAATGGAAGCAAGAAGAAATTCCGACGAAAGAAGAATGGCAGACGAAATTAATGGACTATGCAGAATTGGACAAAATGACAGGAAGGATTCGAAACCTGCGGGACCAGAGATTTACAGAAGATTGGAAGAAGTATATGAATTATTTGAAGATCAACTGTAATCAACAAATTACGCTAGTAGGAGGACTACAAGAAGTTTTGTAAGGAGAAATATATGAAGTGTTACAAAGTAGACAGAGATATTGGTTATGAGTTTGAAATGTAACAGGGAAAATAAGAAATGCATTCTAAGAGATTAGATTGGAAAATTTTCAGACAGGACTGATGGAAGTAAAAAAAACTTGAATAAGATGTAAAAGCATGTTTAATTATTGTTGAAAATGGTATGTTAAAAAACTATTTATATATACAGTGGTACCTCGGGTTAAGTAATTAATTCGTTCCGGAGGTCTGTTCTTAACCTGAAACTGTTCTTAACCTGAAGCACCACTTTAGCTAATGGAGCCTCCCGCTGCCGCCGCGCCACTGGAGCACGATTTCTGTTCTCATCCTGAAGCAAAGTTCTTAACCTGAAGCACTATTTGTTAGCGGAGTCTGTAACCTGAAGCGTATGTAACCTGAAGTGTATGTAACCCGAGGTACCACTGTATATAAAAACCCCAGTCTCCTTTCCCTTCCTCCCCCACAACAAACACTCTGTGAGGTGAGTGAGACTGAGACTTCAAAGAAGTGTGACTGGCCCAAGGTCACCCAGCAGCTGCATGTGGAGGAGCGGGGAAGCGAACCCAGTTCACCAGATTATGAGTCCACAGCTCTTAACCACTACACCACACTGGCTCTCTAGAGTTTGGTACTGATAAATGCCATTGTTGCAGGTTCAATCCCCTTATGAGACAGATGTGTATCCCTGTATTGCAGGGGTTTGACTACATCAGGCTTCCTCAGCCTCGGCCCTCCAGATGTTTTGAGACTACAGTTCCCATCATCCCTGACCACCTGGTCCTGCTAGCTAGGGATCATGGGAGTTGTAGTGCCAAAACACCTGGAGGGCTGAGTTGGAGGAAGCCTGAACTAGATGATCCTTGGGATCTCTTCCAACTCAATGATTCTATGAATCAACCTTGGTTCCATCTGGGCCTGTTGATGTAAGCAGCCAATAACACCGAAAGGCCGGACTCTGTCCATGGTGCTGATTCAGCCTCTCAGCAGCTGAAGAGGATGCGGAAGGGGCCTTCGAAACACAAGTGGGCAATTTCGATTTACTTGTTTAGATTTAAAAAACCCCAAAACCAAACAAATACTGCCATTTTAGGCAAAAACAGTCCTCTGTCGAAGACGGTCCGCAAAGCAAAACCACAATGAAAAAAGGTTAAAAGTCAAATGCAGCCCACCCACCCGCAGTTCATCTTCCTTATGCAACCTCAGAGTCTGACCAATTTCCAGAAAAAAACTCCCCCCCCCCGCCCTGGGTTCCACTTCAAGAGAAGCAGAAGCTGAAGCGACAGTGAACCCATCTACAGCACCTGCTGTGTCTGAGCAAAAACAGCTCTTCCGAGCTATTTTCCCTTTAAATCAATTTTCATGGTACAAATACCTGAGAACTTTAAAGCAGGGTGGTGGGGGGGGGGAGGACTGAGTGGGGAGAAACAGCAGAAAAAATAAAAAATAAAAACCACACGGGCTTTGTAAGCTGACAAGCCTGTGGCATTTTTGAGGTATGACTAATATATATATATATTTTTCCGGGCGAGATGAAGCGATCTGGTGAGATGGAAAGTTTCACGGCTCCTGGGGACCTGAGAGGGCCTGCGGTCTTGCATCACGCTCTGGGTTTTTGTTACTGGGGGAGTGGGGGGGGAATAAGGGCAGCAAAAAAAAGGGGGGTGGTTTGGAGAGGCAGAGGTGGGGAGACTTTGCGCATGGATCCTCTCGTGGGCTGGATTAATAATAATAATAATAATAATAATAATAATAATTTTATTTATATTTATACATGAGGCTGATGCAGCTGGAGGACTGGCCGAGGACCCAGGAGATGACTCCTGAGGCATGTGGGGGTCTCTTCCAAGAGTGGGGGCAAATTGCAAGTGAGGACCCTTTTGCATCTCCTCTGTTCCCTCCGCAGCAGCCCTCCCTCTCTGTCCTTGTCTCTCTCTCCAATTTGTTAGAGCCTCTCTCAGACACAGCGCTTTCAGACACTAGGAGTAGTACCGCCTGCCTGCTGTGTGTGCGTTTCTCTGGTCCACACCACCTCCCAGGAGGCAGAGACACTTCGCCTGCCACCTTGGGTCTAGGACAGGGTCTCCCAAACGCGGGTCTCCAGCTAGGTTTTTTGGACTACAACTCCCATCATCCTTAGCTAGCAGGTCCAGTGGCCAAGGGTGATGGGGTTTGTAGTCCAAAAGCACCCAGAGACCCAAGTTTGGGTCCTGGTCTAGGTAAAGGTAAAGAGACCCCTGACCATTAGGTCCAGTCATAGACGACTCTGGGGTTGCGGCGCTCATCTCGCTTTATCGGCCGAGGGAGCCGGCGTACAGCTTCCAGGTCACGTGGCCAGCAGGACTAAGCCACTTCTGGTGAACCAGAGCAGCGCACGGAAATGCCGTTTACCTTCCCGCCAGAGTGGTACCTATTTATCTGCTTGCACTTTGAGGTGCTTTCGCCAAAAGAGAAGGGAGCAGGCGGTTCCCCCTACGAGGCATAGCGAGAGATTGTAGAAATGCTCTCAGCCTTAAGATAAGCTAGCCCAGCTCCTATTTATATATACAGTGGTACCTCTGGTTGTGAACGGGATCCGTTCCGGAGGCCCGTTTGCAACATGAAAAGCCTGCAACCTGAAGCATCGTATCTACGCAGGTGCGATTTGGTGTTTGTGCGCATGCACGAAGCACGATCTAGCGCTACTGCGCATGCGCGAGCGACAAAACCCGGAAGTAACCCTTTCTGGTACTTCCGTGTCGCCATGGGGCGCAACCTGAAAAAACGTAACATGAAGCAAACGTAACATGAGGTATTACTGTATAGGGTAGTCAGGTGGTGTGACAGCCTCAGATCAACGACCAAAGCTTTGGCCATTAGGGCACCTGCCTTTGCTGTAGCTGTATTTAAGATTAACCACTGCATTTCCTGAAGCCCCTCATGCCAGCAGATTGCATTTGTGCCATCGGTGTGCGGTCAGTGGACTAGGGGGACTAGGCTAGTTCCCTAAATGTTCCCCTCCTCCTGAATTATTATTTTTTAAGCAATCCAAATGAAAACATGTTGTTTGATTAACCAAAGCACCGCTACAGTCAATTGCAACATTTTAAGAGAGCAATCCATCTGGCTCACTGACTCAGCTTTGGAGCCCTGGCCAGCAATCACCACCAGCAAAGAACACATTCTGCAACCCTGGAGAATCGATGCAGTTTTACTTGACTTGCAGAAACGATCCCGGTTGCAGAACAGCACTTTTCCGGGCACAGAATTTGAAGGGCCTCTGATATATTGGAAAGTCTGGTCCTCTCCTGACCTGCTCGCTCAGGGTCTCACAAACCACCCTGCCTGCTCAACTCTCCTTGAAATCTAATATTCCTCTTAGCCCAAGAATCTGAAATCGATGAACTGTTTCCTCAGCTAGAAGCATAAAAAATGAAAATAAACTTAGCAGATCTGGGGAGAGGAAAGAGGTTTAATTCCCGCTCTGCTGCTGCCAGTTGTGTAAACACACACACACATCCTTGCACATAGTAGCTGATGAATTGCGAACCTTTAAGGTGATGAAGTGCTCATAAGATAGATCCTCGGAAGCTATCTCCTGAAGCCAGGTGGCTTATAAATCAAGCACCCTTCTCAGGAGGGGACGCTGATTGATGCCAGAGCAGCCACGCAAGTGCAAATGATGGCCCTCGATAAATAAGAATGCTGCCCTGATCTGCTGCTGAGAAAGGAGATTTTAATGGCTCTATCGAGGATCTGAATGGAATCCCAAACTGCGCCGTAGAGAGATGCTGCTTTGAATGGGACGAGATGAGAACTCTGCAACTCAGAATGCCACAGAACCCAGGCACAGTTTCTGCCCATCACGATTTCATGACTCTGAATTTATCAATTAATCAATGTGGAGACGTTGTCCCCAAAGTGAGTGCCATTCCCTGGTAGGGTGGGATTCCCTGGGGGGGCCAGGGGACAGCAGATGGGCCCCTCCATGTCTGTTGATCACTTATTTACAATTAACCAGGCTAGAGCCTGAAGCAAAACATGTCCCTCAATTTGTGGCTAAAGTTTTACTGCTCCAGTTCCTTCCAAAGCTATTTCTTTTGGCCACGTTTATTTGTAGTTGCGATTCTGAGTTACGATACGATAATCTTTATTGTCATTGTCCCATACAGAACCACGAAATTGAAAACCTACATCAGACATTCAGAAACCAACAAGCCTGCTATCCCAGCTATCCCAGCCTGGTCAGCCCCCTAAAAACTCTGATACCCCATAATTAAATACAATATGCTCCCATCGAGACTGCCTTACACTGCGTTTAAAACCAAAATCGCATTTGAATAGAAACTTTTTCTCAGGCAGCTAGTCCTAGTCTTGTTGTCACAAGTCACAAGCTAGCCAGTAATTTTGGTAATTGCTGGCCATGCTGGATCAAGTTCTGTCAATTTTGTGGAATTAATAAAACAGTTTTAATTGGATTTTGAACAAATGTGCAATTGATTGTTACTGTTTCAAATTTTATTGTGTCGTTGTCTTCCATAGTGGGTCACGCAAGCTGCTATTCTGAATAATGCTTTTTATGGGGTGGGGTAGGGGGCACTGGGGAAGACATCTGAGAGCTGCCCTGTATCGGGAAGTTTTTAACGTTTGACGTTTTATTACATTTTTATATATGCTGCAAGCTGCCCAGAGTGGCTGGGGAAACACAGCCAGATGGACAGGGTATAAATGACAAAATTATTAACCAAGGGGGTGCACCCCCCAAAATTTTTGGGAACCACATACGTAGAGGTTCCCTATATCCTTGCTTTTAATAGAGGGAGTAGATTAGAATGTTAGATGTTTCTTTATTGTTCTGTGTTTAATTATTTTTTTACAGCTTTTATTGAGTTGCAATTTCAAGTGATTTCTTCTACAGTTCCGGATGATCAATAGAATAAGATAAGACAGCCTCTTTTATCTGTGGGCAACCTCAGGTGGAATATATTTTCCATGATATGTTGACTTGTCCCTTATACACAGATCCAGTGAGGCACTTTCTAAAATCCCTGTTTGTACAAGAAAGCGGGTTCTCCCTGACAGAAAGCTTGCATGGGCCGTTGAGTGACAACAGTGCCTTCCTGACCCATAAATTGGCCCCTTTTGCTCTGGTGGCAAAAAATATCAGGGAGGAGGCACTGGTTAAAATTGACATAAATTGTAAGGGGCGATTCGGAGGCCTAACCTGAAACTCAGTTTGTGTATCCCTGCTGTTAAGTTGTGGGTGAACATATCAGACGAAACAGCGATTCTTCAAACAGCTCTTCTTTATTCAGAGGCCAGAACAGAACTGAACTGAAGGGCTCAGTCAGCCTGCTTATATAGAGCTCCAGTACCTTATTACTGTAACAACTTTCTAAAACTATCCAATCACTGAACGTCACTTTCGATCCTTCATTTGCATAACTATC
>JAXCMG010000018.1:3601318-3640848 GCA_034642415.1 Podarcis siculus | reverse complement strand
TGAACGTCACTTTCAATCCTTCATTTGCATAACTATCTACAGTATCCCCCTGCTGGCCCAGGGTGAGAACTTCAGTACATAACACCTGCTATCGGTTATCTTGCAATATATGGTCTCTGCTTTTATTTGCAGCTGTTTTGCTTATATTTCAAACCAAATGGGTTTCAATCGTATGGGTTTGTCATGGCCTTGGGCTAGTACAATAAATTTATTTTAAAAATAATAAAGCTTTGCACAGGGTAGGGTAGTGAGGACTGGGGATGACTTTATAGAACGAAAGGGGCAGGCAAAAAAGTTTGGGAACCGCTGACCCAGAGCTTCCTTATCACTGCTTTTAACAGGAGGAGCAGATTAGGTTGGTAGATATTTCTTAATTGTTCTGTGATTAGTTATCCCCTCACCTGCCAATCTGGCTGCGGCTAATGAGAATTGTAGTCCAAGAACATCTGGCAGGTGCCAGTTTTGTGGAAGGCTGGCTGACTCTTTGAATATGCAATTCAAGCTGATTTCATTACATGCTGAATGCCGCCTCGGGAAAACTCTGTTTTCAGAAGGCGGCTAAGAAATGTGCTATGTCAAGGGTGGAGAATGCCTTTTCAGCCTAAGGGCCGCATTTCCTTCTGAGCAAGCTTCTGGGGGCCACATGTCAGTGGTGGGCGGGGCCAGATCTAAAAGTGGGTGGAGCCACAAGCAATCATTTTGCTTTGGTACAGCAGGCTAGTTTCTGCACACACTCAGAACTGCTTTCCCCCCTCTGTATCCTTCCAGGCAACCAGAATGCATTATCAGGATTCCAGCACACATTCCAGGCAGCTGAAAGCAGCCCACAGGGTGAGCGAGGGCCAGAAAGAGAGGCGCAGAGGGCCGCATCAGGCCTTGCCCAGCCTGAAGTTCTCCATACCTGTGTGAAACGAACCATTGTTCTTCCCATGCAGAACCGTGGTATGATAGCACACATGTACGCACAGAATACATCTTTAAAACCAGCAATTTATTCCGGGGCCACCAGGCGATGGAGCCCTGGGGGGTTCCTGCTCACCTGAGCGTTTTGCGGATCATGTCCTCGTCGGTGATCCCGTAGTACGTCAGGGTTTCGTTCCAAGTCGGATTCAAGGTGTTCCGCAAGGTTTTGGTCCGCAGCTTATTCGCCTGCAGGCAGCGGAAACGAGAGGAGATAGCAAAGGGCGTGAATATGCCTTTGTGTTGGATTGTTAGAAAAATGCAATACAAAGACTTGCGAACTACCCAGCCTAAAATGAACTTATAATGTCTGGTTTCAATCGATTTTTCAAATGCTTAACTCAGTCTATTAGATAGGTTCATGAAGACACAAACGAAAGGTAAGTTCGGTAATATTCACAATACTGAGAGATGGTAGTAGAGTTGTAGATAGATGTTAATAAAGTTGTAGACAATGAAGTCATTCAGAAATTTGAGGACTAGTACCTTGCTTTATTTTTAAGGGAAGAGCTGTGGCTGCGCGGCAGGGCAGACTTCAGGAAGGCAGACAAACTGACGTCCTTGCAGGACTCAGGAGCCAGCTAGGGGCGATTCCACCAAGTCTCAGGGAAGAAAGAGACCATAAGAATATATTGCAGTTGGCTGGCCTTTAAAATATCCTTAGATCTTGGCATAATGATTTCTCACTACCATAAAGAGAAATGGCTGCCTTGGCACATTTGGTCCATTTTTAAAAAATAAAAATAAAAATGCAAGTTTTTATTGAGACATGACTGAGAAGCCGCAAAGGATTGTCTCTTAATGAGGCTGATGTTTTCTTGCTTTCCCCTTTACTTGCATGATTAAATATTGCTGTTCTGTGTTCTACGCAAGGTTTATAGAGATTAGGGATGTTGAGCGATGGCGCTGGAAAGGGAAACAGGAAATGTTGGACAGTTCCATCGGAGATGGAGATAGGAGCGGAAGTCCTTGCAATTAGCAAGTGTGTTTGCGGTCGGGAGCGGAAATCATAGAAGGAAACGGGAGTGATATTTGCTTTAAAAAGTCTGTGAATATTACCTTAAAAATTACGTTATTTTCTGTGTTGTTGCTGACACTTCCCTCCCACTGAAATGCAGAAGGTAGGCTGCATTGAGCTCCTTGGAGGAAAAGTAGGGTAGAAATGTGAATCACAATTAAAATGGACTAAAACGAAGCATATGCTTCATTTACTGGAGCTGCAATTGCGTGTTGAGACCCCGCAGCCACCCCCTCGTTGGGAATAACTCACACAAGGACACGGATACTAGGTTTATGCTATTGCGCAAATTTTGGCCACAACTTTATTGAAATTACAGAATGTGAGCGGTATTGGCTTAGGCATTGATTGGACCTGACTATATCTGACTCCTGCCCATTGTGCAGGAAGTCCAGTAAGGGTAAGCCACCGGTAGGGGGAGCCCTGTTGATGCGAACCAACTCAAACTCCCCCTGGTGTTCCCGTCGGGGTCGTGTCAAGGCCCTAGCCCCCAGCTGGGCTTCAGACTAGATCAACACCCTCGGATTCCTTTAACGGAATACCCTTAAGCATGGAGGGGGAGATGATGGCCACACCTCCCCTCCTCCACACAAGGTCAAACAATGCCAAACCGCAACCCTAACAAAGTTGTGACAATTGCTACGAGGTAGGCGAAAACCAAGTGGCCAGTGCCAATTTGCCAAGTGGAAAAATTCCTACCAGGCCCCTCGGACAACCAAGGCGACCAACTGAGGTCCATAGCAAGGCCAGTGCCTAACCTGCAAAATAGGGAGGGAGGGAGGGTGATTGAGGCAGCGAGCCAAAGAGGATGTCCTCTGGCTCGCTCCTCCGTTTAAACGGCCCCGGCCACGCCCCCCGGCCACCGGATTGGCTGGCCGGGCTCTGACGTGGCTGAGATCCCCCAGGCAACAGGGGACAGAGTCCCCCGGTGGGGAGTGGGTAGCCACGCGGTCCATCGCAACTCCTCCCCACTGGGAAGTGGAGCGGATTTCTATGCACAACTGCAACAGATGGAAGATGGGGCTGAAGCTATTCAACTGCCCCTGTGCACATACCTCCTTGGCTTCTATGGGCTGGCTTCTATGTCTCCCCAGCCCTGATGTAACTACACCAATCCCCTCCAACAGTTCATTTACTTAAAACAGAAATGAAAAGTCCTTCGGTAGCTGGTAACCTTCCTCATCCACCAGGAAGTCTCCCTTTGCCATCAAAGCACAACCCGAGGGGAGAAGTGGTCATTGATTCTGAGTCAAGTCGCATTTTCAATCTCTCCCTCTTCCCTGCACCTCATCCGTCTTCTTCTTCCCCTTTCAGGCCCTGAATCCTGACAGATAGCTCTCAACAGAATTTATTTAATTCCGATCCTTCCGGCCTGAGACAGGTCAGCTTCCATCAAGAACGGAGATGGATGCATCATTTTGCAAGGAGGGGCAGCAGTAGGGGAACCGGCCCATGGGTCCCTCCTCCAGGTAGGGCTTCCCCATTAATTTGCCGCATCAGGAGGACAACCGGACAGAGATCCAATTTCCACTCTAATTGGATGTAAAGCGAGACAGTTCATTCTCCCCGACCGGGCCACTTTTCAAGGTAACGAGCTCTGATGAAATCGATGTATAAGAACTTGTCCACTGAACATTTTTCAGCAGCGGCTTACATTTATCATCTTTACTTGGTGAGGGCTGCATTAGTGGGGAAACTGGGGGGCATTTAGCATGTCAAGTTAATAGCAGGAGCAATAAAAGATGCCGCTCTTGTTACAAGGAAGGATAGCTTCCTCTGTCAAGGAGCTTCCTAAAGTCACGGGCAACATTTGGTTCAAGGCTACAGTCGGGACGGATGAAGATCTGCCCATATTTTCAAGTACATTTCTCCCTATATAAATAGAAATGTAACGTGTCATCAGGCTCTGCAGTTCACACGGCCACCAGTAGGTGGCCATGTCAGGTACAGCATGAGGAATGGCAGGCAGTCCCAGGTGATCCTCTTTTAAAACCATCCAAGTTAATAACCTAAGCACATAAAGAAGAGCTTGCTGGATCAGTCCTATGGCTCATCTCATCCAGCAACCTCTTCTCACAATGGCCAACTTGCTGCCTGTGGGAAACCTGCAATCAGGGTTCAAGAAGAAGATTACTCTTCCCTCCTGTGGGGTCCAGCAACTGGCATTCAGGAGCATTGCTGCCTCCAACTATGCAGGCAGAGCATAGCTGCTGTTCTTGTTGTTGTTTAGTCGTTTAGTTGTGTTCGCCTCTTCGTGACCCCGTGGACCAGAGCACGCCAGGCACTCCTGTCTTCCACTGCCTCCCGCAATTTGGTCAAACTCATGCTGGTAGCTTCGAGAACACTGTCCCACCATCTCGTCCTCTGTCGTCCCCTTCTCCTTGTGCCCTCCATCTTTCCCAACATCAGGGTCTTTTCCAGGGAGTCTTCTCTTCTCATGAGGTGGCCAAAGTCTTGGAGCCTCAGCTTCACGATCTGTCCTTCCAGTGAGCACTCAGGGCTGATTTCCTTCAGAATGGAGAGGTTTGATCTTCTTGCTGTCCATGGGACTCTCAAGAGTCTCCTCCAGCACCAGAATTCAAAAGCATCCATTCTTCGGCGATCAGCCTTCTTTATGGTCCAGCTCTCACTTCCATACATCACTACTGGGGAAACCATAGCTTTAACTATACGGACCTTTGTTGGCAAGGTGATGTCTCTGCTTTTTAAGATGCTGTCTAGGTTTGTCAATAGCTACTGGACTCCAACTCCCATCATCCATGCATGGATGATGGGAACTGGAGTCCTACAACATCTGGAGAGCATATGATGGAAGAAAGGCTGGGTTGGGATCTTTTAATCAGGGGTGGGGAACCTCTGGCCTTCCAGATGTTTATGGATAGCAACTCTCAGCATCCCTGACCAACGCTGGCTGCTGTGGCTGATGGGAATTACAGTCCAGCAACATCTGGAGGGAGCTAAATTGGCGACTCCCAGCGTACGCAGACTGTCTCCCCTCCCCCACCCCGCTGCCCTGCTTCCCCTTCACTCCACCAGGGTTATTTATAGTTTTCCATTCCTCTCCATGCCTCGACCTTGACAGCGCCCTCCCCAAAACGTAATTCCACAATCATTTATCAATTAGCTTGCAAAGCACTGGGGCTCCCTGGCTTCTTCGCAATGTGACCTGAAAAAATCCGCCACGTTTTCTAAGAATCAAGGGAGGTGGGAAGAGATTAGCATCTCAGGCACACAGACACACACATAAACCATCTGCTTGGAAGCCCCTCAAAATCAATACTTGTCTGTTTAGCTTTTGGACCATCAGACCCAGAGAAATTGGTGGGCACAACTTAACTAGGGTCTAGTAATCCCGGGTGTGTGTGGGGGGGGGGTCTACTCAGATTAGAATGCGGTTGGATATAATTATTAGTATAAACAACAACCATTTCATTGAAGAATCACTTCCTATGAAGCATTTTAAAGCCATTTCAAAATATGGTAAAACTATTGTTTTCGTTGGGACGCAGGTGGCGCTGTGGGTTAAACCACAGAGCTTAGGACTTGCTGATCAGAAGGTTGGCGGTTTGAATCCCCGTGACGGGGTGAGCTCCCGTTGCTCAGTCCCTGCTCCTGCCAACCTAGCAGTTCGAAAGCACGTCAAAGTGCAAGTAGATAAATAGGTACCGCTCTGGCGGGAAGGTAAACGGTGTTTCCGTGCGCTGCTCTGGTTCGCCAGAAGCGGGTTAGTCATGCTGGCCACATGACCCGGAAGCTGTACGCCGGCTCCCTCGGCCAATAAAGTGAGATGAGCACCGCAACCCCAGAGTCGGCCACAACTGGCCCTAATGGTTAGGGGTCCCTTTATCTTTACCTTTATTGTTTTCGTTGATATTGAACCCTAGTTAAGACTGCAGGCCAGAGAGAGCCTCACAACTTTCCAATGGCTTGCGGCGCCTTTCCAGCCACTTCTAGAGAGACCTGCTGCATTGGGGTGGGGGGGGCTCCTCACACCCCCAATCTGCTCCTGCAAAAACCTACCCCACTCCCAAAACTTCACGTACATTTGGAAAAGTAAGAAAGTGTCGTGAGCACCACAAATATACCCATTTCCCAGAAGAAAAGGTGGAGGTTCTTAGAACATCCCCCATCCCCGAATGCTTTGTACATTCACAGATAAAACCTCCCCCCCCCAAAAAAAAACCCCACACACCAGGCAGTCTCCCCTAAAAGCAGATAAGCCCCCTTAACTTCCCCATCTTAATTTATTTTAATTAAAAATTGAGTGAGCCCGGGGGGGGGGGTTGTGAGATGAGAATGCTGCACTGCCCACAGAGGCCACATCGGAGATGCCCCCCACCCCAGATAAAAAGGGGGCCATGTCCTACCTTGCTGGCGCCAGGAAGCAGGTGTAGTTTTACGTACGGGTCCGAGAGTCCGTTGTGATCCATGGGCTTCAGACCCTTTAAAAAGATACGGAAAGAGAGAAGGGAGAGAGAATGTCAGGTTATAAAGGGGAAATTCCTGCAAATAAATAAAAATAAATAAACACGCATCCCCTCACTTTGGTTTCTTGCCACTTTGCTGCTCCTAGACAACAATCCTGGAATAACACAATGGGTGTCCAAATTTTGTGCAGCATCTATTAAAATACGACATCCAGCGATTAGCACCCAGGATTAGTATAACATATTGACACTCCTAGGCCAGATGGGTTTCCTTTCTGACAGATAAATGTCCACCCAGAACTGCTCTTTCATGTAAATGTGGTTTTTTTAATAAATTATTTTATTCTGCCTTGAGCTTTTACATTTTGTAATGGGTGTTTTGTTTCAATACTGGTCATCGACTGCAATAAAACGACTTGACTTGGTATGTACCAAGCCAGACCACTGGTCCACCCAGCTCAGTTTTGTCTACACTGACTGGCAGTGACTCTCCAGGGCACGGGTAGGCAAACTAAGGCCCAGGGGCTGGATTTGCCTCAATCGCCTTCTCAATCCGGCCTGCGGGCGGTCCAGGAATCAGTGTGTTTTTACAAGAGTAGAATGTGTCCTTTTATTTAAAATGCATCTCTGGGTTATTTGTGGGGCCTGCCTGGTGTTTTTACATGAGTAGAATGTGTGCTTTTATTTAAAATGCATCTCTGGGTTACAGTCATACCTCGGGTTAAATGTGCTTCAGGTTGAGCATTTTCAAGTTATGCTCCGCGGCGACCCGGAAGAAACGGAGTGCATTACGTCCGGGTTTTGGCGCTCGCGCATGCACAGACACTCAAAATGACATCACGCGCATGCACGGAAGCGGCAAAACGCAACCCACGCGTGCGCAGACGCATCTTACGTTGTACTCATGATGCGAACGGGGCTCCAGAACGGATTCTGTTCGCGTCCAGAGGTACCACTGTATTTGGGGGGCATAGGAATTCGTTCATATATTTTTTCCAAAATATAGTCCGGCCCCCACAAGGTCTGAGGGACAGTGGACCGGCCCCCTGCTGAAAAAGTTTGCTGACCCCTGCTCCAGGGTGTCTGGCTATGGGCAGTCCAAGCCCCCCCTGGAGAAATCAAGAGATTGAACCCAGGACCTTCTGCATGCAAAGCAGATGCTCTACTCGCGAGTCGCTTCCTTCCAAGCCAGGACAAGGTTACCGAGAGCTGCAGAAGGATGAGCAAAGCAGCCACATTTCAAAGAAGCCCAGAAATGGCATCCTGGGTTCTCCCAGTTGTGGATGGAAACCTGCGATCCATCACTGTTCTCCAAAGCCACGATTCTGGGTAGAATCCAATAAACCACCTAGATAATTAATTACAGCCTTGCTGTTGTTCTGGCAGCTAATTCTAGGTTCCTTCCAACTCACAATTAATTCTCAGCTTAAGTAACTGAGCGGTTTCTCGAGGTACCAAATTACGGGTCTCTGGCATTTTTGATAATTGCTTATGTGCAAACATGCTCCGTTTGTTGCCACACGACTGCAGGATCCTGAGAGGGGGCGGGTGTACCTGATTAAGCAGAGGCAGCGGAATAACAAAAGCCAGGGGTGTTGCGTTGGATTCAAGGGGTGGAAGAGGAACCACAGAATCACAGAATTGCAGAGATGGAAGGGAACCCAGGGGCCATCTAGTCCAACCCCTGCAATACAGGAATCTCAACTAAAGCATCCATGACAGAGGGTCGTCTAACTTCACAGGGCCTTCTCGGTAGTGGCGCTCGCCCTGTGGAACGCCCTCCCACCAGATGTCAAAGAGAAAAATAACTACCAAACTTTTAGAAGACATCTGAAGGCAGCCCTGTTTAGGAAAGCTTTTAATGTTTAATAGGTTATTGTATTTTAGTGTTTTGTTGGAAGCCGCCCAGAGTGGCTGGGGAAACCAAGCCAGATGGGCGGGGTATAAATAATAAATTATTATTATTATTCTGCTTAAAAGCTTCCAAGGAAGGAGAGTCTATCACCTCCTGAGGGAATCCATTCCACTCTGACAGAAAGTTCTTCCTGATGTTTAGTCAGAATCTCCTTTCTTGTTGTTTGAATCCATTGGTTTCAACCCTCCAGAGCAGGAGAAAACAAGCTTGCTCCCTCTTTTTTGTGGCTTAGGGCCCTCGTATCTATGGGACTACCTCTCCTAGTATGCCCCACAGAGGACCTTAAGGTCCATGAATAACCATAGTTTAGAAGTCCCGGGCCCTAAGGAAGTCAGACTATCCTCCACCAGGACCAGGGCCTTCTCAGTGATGGCTCCGACCTGGTGGAATGCTCTGTCACATGAGACTAGGGCCCTTCAGGATTTAACCTCCTCCTGTCGGGCCTGTAAGACAGAGCTATTCCACCTGGCCTTTAATTTGAATTCAGCCCGATCTTTTATTTCCCTTCTCTTCCCTCCCCCTCCCGTTTTATGAAGATTACCTGCTCTGAGACCCCACAGCTAATTCTCCCCTGGCCTCCTCGCTGGCCCAAGTAGGACCAATTCAGCCAGCCAGCCCCGGGGATTATCTAAAGCTTATTTCCCCTAAATTGATTTTTGATTTTTATTGTTATTCATGTTTTTATACTGTATTTTATGCTGCTTTTATAATTAAGTGTTTTAAATTCGTTGTTAGCTGCCCTGAGCCCGGTTTTTGAACCGGGAAGGGTGGGATATAAATAAAATTTTATTTTATTATTATTCCCTGTGGCAGCTCTCTAGATATTTGAAGATGGCTATCATACCTCCTCTTTTCCAGGCTAAACACAACCAACTTCCTCAATCATTCCTCTTAAGGCTTGGCTTCCAGATCCTTGATCACCCTGGTTTCCCTTCTGCACATCTTCCAGCTTGTCGATATCCTTCTTAAACTGCCCTTTCGCCAATATCCCTCCATGAAAGGGTAGATAAGAATTGGCGGTGGTGAGGTCAAGAAGTCTAGAAGCTCCCTCAAAAAACAGAACATGTGCAGTGCCTACACCATGGGTAGACAAACGAAGGCCCCAGGGGCTGGATCCGGCCCAATCGCCTTCTCAATCCGGCCCACTGACGGTCTGGGAATAAGGATGTTTTCACATGAGTAGAATGTGTCCTTTTATTTAAAATGCATCTCTGGATTATTTGTGAGGGATAGGAATTCGTTCATCCCCCCCCCCCTCCAAAATATAGTCCGGCCCCCCCACAAGGTCTAAGGGACGGTGGACCGGCCCCCTGCTAAAAAAGTTTGCTGACCCCTGGCCTACACAATGGTGACTGAAGGAAGGGGAAGTACTTTGGAAGAGGGCATGGCTGACGGAACGGAGCAGTAAACAGGAGCTCTGCACGCTGCAACACTTTGTTGCAGTCTCATCTGCCAATGGATATCCGCCGTTACGGCAGGTGACGAAGGCCTGATTTCATGCAGTCCTCCAGCCTAATTTCATGTGGCTGGGGAGGAGGGGATGAGAAAGAAGGGGTGGCAGTGTGAGAACGAGAGAGAGATAAGAGAGTGGCCAAGAAAGAGACTTGAATGGGCGCCTTTGGCCATTCCCCCCTCTGAGCTGCCCTAACATATGATAGCAGGGAAATATGGGCCATGATAGGGCAAGAACATGGGCTCCATGATCACTGCAGATGGTGACAGCAGCCATGAAATTAAAAGACGCCTGCTTCTGGGGAGAAGACCAAGGACAAACCTAGACAGCCTCTTAAAAAGCAGAGACATCACCTTGCCAACAAAGGACCGTATAGTTAAAGCTATGGTTTTCCCAGTAGTGATGTATGGAAGTGAGAGCTGGACCATAAAGAAGGCTGGTCGCCGAAGAATTGATGCTTTTGAATTCTGGTGCTGGAGGAGACTCTTGAGAGTCCCATGGACTGCAAGAAGATCAAACCTCTCCATTCTGAAGAAAATCAGCCCTGAGTGCTCACTGGAAGGACAGATCGTGAAGCTGAGGCTCCAATACTTTGGCCACCTCATGAGAAGAGAAGACTCCCTGGAAAAGACCCTGATGTTGGGAAAGATGGAGGGCGCAAGGAGAAGGGGACAACAGAGGATGAGATGGTTGGATAGTGTTCTCGAAGAGACCAACATGAGTTTGTCCAAACTGCGGGAGGCAGTGGAAGACAGAAGTGCCTGGCGTGCTCTGGTCCAGGGGGTCACGAAGAGTCGGACAGGACTAAACAACTAAACAACAACAACAGGGCAAGAACGGAGGCGTCCCCTCCCATTCTTTTGGCCTTTTGACTCTCTGAAAAGGGTTGGCTATGTTAGAAAAAAAATCTCATTCTCTCTCTCTCTTTTCCCAGGCTTCACTAGCTCAGCAGAGCTTTTTGCTTGATTGCACAACCTGAGAGTCTGCAATGTGGTTGTGTGTGTGTGTGTAGATGCTCATAAAAGCCGCCTCTTTCTCCCTCCCAGAAAACAACCGTGAAATAGACCCTGCGTAGCAATTTGATTTTGCTGCAATTGAATTACCTTCTAAGGAAGCCATAACGGGCCTTTCTGAAATGACGTGGGAGGGGTAAATGGATTGACGGTGTTGTTCCTTTGTGTGTGTGTGTGTGTGTGTGTGTGTGTGTGTCCCTGATGTCATTTCTGGCCACCTGACAGAGCCATTGAGAGGCCCCCTACTTTAATAATAGCATGAAAGAGGCGAAGGCTGCACCAGCACTATGCATTCAAAAACAGAATCGTGCCACTTTAAACACCCACTGCTCCAGCCCCCCCCCCCAAATAATCCTGGGAACTGTAGTTTGTCAAGGGGTTCTGAGAGTCATTAGGAGACTTCACTGGGGTAAAGTGTGCGTTCATTGGTGGTTGTGTAGAGCAGTTATTAGAGTGCTGGACTGAGACCTGGGTTCAAATCCTTCACTCAGCCATGAAGCTCACTGGCTGATCTTGGGCCCGTTACTGCCTCCCTCAGCCTAGCCTACCTGAGAGGGTTGTTGTGGAGATAAAATGGGGAGGGGGAAAACTATGCACACCATCTTGAGCTTCTTGGAGGGGAAAGGCAGGCTGTTAATGTAAGAAATTATCTATATCTACATCTACATCTACATCTACATCTACATTTACATCTACATCTACATCTACATCTATATAATACAAATAATGAAAGCAGATTATATTAGGGGAAATTGCTTTGCAAAAAAGAAGAAGCACCTATTAGTAGCAATTTTCCCTAAAATGCAAATTCCTAATGAAATTCACCCTAAAATTCACCCCTATTCTAGTCCTCACGAAAATGCATTAGCATTTTAGGGCATGTTTCTGCTAATAGGTTCATCTTTCTGCACGCCATTTCCCCTAAAATGTAATGGATTTGTACGTACCAACTTTCAGAGTAGACCCATTGAAATGAATGGACATGACTAACTTGGCTCCATTCATTCAAATGGGCCTGACTCTGAACAGAATTTGCTTTGACACAAGCCAAGGTATAACACTGATGATATGAAAAGTCACAAGGGGCTTTATGGGGCATGAGCCAATCGGAAACAAAGCAGTCTGTCCGCCCCAAAACTTTTGCAGGCTGGTATTGGAAGTGAGATTGTGTCTAACTGCCCTGATAACATTGTGAGCACAAATCATCCCGAATGCACAATGAAAAGGATCCCAGTGGATTTGGGTGGCTTCAGAATGCAGGTGGGTTTTCTAAATCGATATTAGACAGCCAGAGATTAAAATGATTGGAGGGAAGATCAAAAGGAGAATGAAAAGCTGAGCTCATTTTTATTTTTTAAGAATATATGGGGGGAAAGTTCCCAGGCACTGTTGAAATATTGAAGGCTTTTAAAATGTCAGCCTCCAGAAGAGGCACTACAGCCCCAAGAATTTGCCCTGTGTTAGATGATCTGTCTGGATTCTGCACAAATTAACACAGAGAGAAGAAGCCTCTAGCATAGTCCTGTCAAAAAACACAGGCAGACAAACCCCCCCCCCACAACTGGCTAGCACAAAGATGGGGGAAGAGGGAGAGTGGGGGGTGGCCATTCTAAACTTCCCCACAATAGAGGCAAATTGGCAGCTTATTGGCAGAGCATCTGATTTGCAGAAAGTCCCAGGTTTCATCTTTAACATCTCCCAGGTGGGCTGAGAAAGACCCCTGACTAAAATCTGTTGCCAGCTTAACTTCCAGGAACATTAGGTGACCTCCAGCATCCATGAAAAGGAAGCAGTTTTGGCTACGGTAAAGTAAAGGGACCCCTGACCATTAGGTCCAGTCGTGGACGACTCTGGGGTTGCGGCGCTCATCTCGCTTTACTGGCCGAGGGAGCCGGCGTACAGCTTCCGGGTCATGTGGCCAGCATGACTAAGCCGCTTCTGGCGAACCAGAGCAGCTCACGGAAACGCCGTTTACCTTCCCGCCAGAGCGGTACCTATTTATCTACTTGCACTTTGACGTGCTTTCGAACTGCTAGGTTGGCAGGAGCAGGGACCGAGCAATGGGAGCTCACCCCGTCGCGGGGATTCAAACCGCTGACCTTCTGATCGGCAAGCCCTAGGCTCAGTGGTTTAACCCACAGCACCACCCACGTCCTTTGGCTATGGAGCCATACCCAAAAGCCCAGAGAGAGAGAGAGAGAGAGAGAGAGAGAGAGAGACCTTCATCTTTCAAATCCACTCCCATCCCTTCCCTTCCATGCAGTCTTTGACTTAACCCTCTCCGCCCCCACCTCTCAACTGAAGCAAAACCAAAGTAATTGACTAACTGATCACAGCACCTGCTGTTAGTACCCTCAAGTATTTAAAAAATGCATCGGCGTTTATCTTAACACACACACACCATCCATAACAAATGCATCACGGTTGTTTGCACATTTAAAACGCAACAGTAAACAAACAAACAATAAGTCATTTCTTTATTAAAACAATTTTTTAAAAAATTAGCCAAGAAGCATGGGATAAAAGCAGCTCAGTGGTCTAAGCTCGGCTGGATTAGGCTGTGATTCTATGTCTAGTCAGAAGTAAGCTCCACTGAATTCAGTGGAGCTTATTCCCAGGTGGGGGTTAGGACTTCAGCTACTCATAGTCACTTACCTGCTTTTTTGCCCTCTGGTTTTTTGTTGGGGGGGTGGGGGGGTGGGAGGAAGGAGAACAATTGTCAAAATTCAGATTGTGTGCACCTTGGGAGCAGAGACCCGCCTCCTTTACTCACTGTTACTCTGCAAAATGGCTATGCACATTTTGTGACAAACGGACCGTTTTGCAACACACTGTGGCTACAAGGATAATATTTGGGCTGCCTTTGTCCTAAACCAGGCATAGCCAAACTCGGCCCTCCAGATGTTTTGGGACTACAACTCCCATCATCCCTGACCGCTGGTCCTGTTAGCTAGGGATGATGGGAGTTGTAGTCCCAAAACATCTGGAGGGGCGAGTTGTCCTAAACGAATGCATGACAACGCTTCCCACAATAACACCACAAAGCGAGGGAGGTGGTTGTGAGCGCAGAGTCCGTGGTCACACATTTCCAGGGGCTCCTAGACCAGCAGAGAACAGTGCGGCCGTTTCCCCAAGTTTGCACAGATGACCTGAGAAAGCCGCTCATGGTTTCAAACGCCTTGTCTCTTTCTGGTTGGGACGCTCCAGTTATTCTGGTGGGTTAGGCTGAGAGACAGTGAGCGGCCCAAGGTCACCCAGTGAGCTTCATGGCTGAGCAGTGATTTGAACCCTGGACTTCCAAGGTCCTAGTCTGACACTCTAACCACTGCACCACACTGCCTTATCATTATTTTCACACGATCATTCGGGAGCAGGTTGGCACAATGGTTAGAGTCTCAGACTAGGTGCGGAAAACCAAATCAAAATCCCTTGAAGCCCACCGAGTGACCACGAGCCGGTCTTCCTTTCTCAGCCTAGCCCACCTCACAGGGTCGTTGTGGGGACTTAAAAGAGGAATAGAGATCCAGGTTCACCACCACAAGCTCTGTGGTGGATATGAACTTTGAGGCTGGGTTACTGCAATGTCCTCGGACTGCGCTTGGAAGCTCCAGTTAGTACAGAATGCAGAGGCTAGACTGCTGGTGGGGGCAGACAGCGAGACCAAAAAAAGCAAGCAGAAACACTGTATCCAACTAAGTTCTACTCAGAGTAGAACACTGAAATGAATTGTTATAGGTTTGGAGGGTCAGTCTGGATGATATCCGTGGGTCCCTTTGAGGCTTGTGATCCTATGTATGTGATGTTTAGAATCAAGTAGAAGAGGCCACTGAACCGGTCAGCCAAGTTCCTTTGTGAGATGATGGCCTTAGCTGGCCAGTTAAGTACCACCATTTACATGTCTAAAGAGGTTGCTCGGTTGCCATGGAGACAAATGGATGGGTGTTTTCCAAACCTCCATTCCCCTAGAATGGAGAATAATAGGCCATGTGTGTGTGTGTGTTTTGTTGGTTGGTGCTGGAAGGTGGGAATGTCTTGATCTGAGCTAGACCTAAAGATGAGTTTGGGGCATCCCTGGAACCCTAATAGGGAGACAAGATCTCTTGCGATGTCAATGCCGCAAGCTCAGGTTGTACAGATGTGTAAATAAAACCATATATCCTAAAGACACCGCAATCCCCACAGATCTTAATTCTCAGGAAACCAAATTTTGGGGAAGTGCCAGAACCGCAGGAATCTCTCACAGCTTGGAGACTGGGATGCAAGCAGCAATGCAAGCCTAAATCATCCAGGGCCATTCATTTCAATGGGTCTACTCCGAATAGGAAGAACCCTGGCTAGAACCTGGAGTGAGTAAGCTGTGGCAATGAGGTACATAAGAAACACGAAACCGTGACTCCGGCTAGCAATGAGCTCAGCTGGTGCGTGCCAACAACTCTGGAGCAGCAAATTGGCGAGCCTGCGACCTGCAAATCCCCCCGAAATTGGGAGGTAGGCGGCACCTGTGAGCAATATCCGGACACAGCGACTGGCAGCCATGAAGCGGTAGCCAAAGCGCCTCCCGCACCCACCCCATTCTCTTTGAAGCACCTTGAGGAGCTAGATTTCATGCTGCGGTGTGAGATGGGCCAGCCTAGGTCTCGCAGGGTGCAATAACAAGCTACGTGGCTAAGCCAGGCCTTACCTTTCGGAACTCAGCCTTCGGTACCTGGTTTCCGCCCAGGCCGAGAGACAACGAAATGGAAGTGTGGCAGAATGGAGGAAGGAAGCGGGGAGGGAAATAACCACCAGGAGGGGAGGGGGAAACAGAGAAAACAGAAAAGAAACGTGTGAAGAATGAAATGGAGACAGGTCCTCTGAGCAGGGTGGGTGGCAAAGGGTTAAGGATGGGCTCAACATTCTGAACATAAAATGCAGACAAATCAGATTCTTGGGGATATTATTAGTATTATTATTCATTCCGCCTTTCCCCCAGACTCAAGGCGGTTTACACAAATTGAAGCAACACAGATAAAATACAAAGAGCTAACGCCATTGAAAAGTAATGGAACTCTAACAGAATTAAAGCAATTCAAAGAACGAATCTATTAAAATGCAGATAATAAAAACAGTACAGCACTATTAAAATCCATCTAAGTCAGAGAAGGCAAGGTAATGAACCTGAGTAGATTTTCATAGCTCAGTTGGTAGAGCGTGAGGCTCTTAATCTCAAGGTCGTGGGTTCGAGCCCCGAGTTCGGTGAAAGATTCCTGCATTGCAGGGGGTTGGGATAGATGACCCCTGGGGGTCCCTTAAACTCTCAAATCTATAATTCTATGGCTTCAGTGGGTCTACTCTGAATGGGATTAGCACTGGGAACCAGGAAGCCTCCCCCAAAGACTGGGCGCAATATTAGCAGTTACAAGGGCAGCAAGGTTCTGCCTGGCTTCATTCTAACAGCTCTGAAACAGTCTGAAATTCAACAGATGTGGTTCTCCCCCCCAAAAAAACTTTTTGGGAGGGGTGAAGATTTTTTTAAATTTCATTTTATAATACATACAACACAGAGAGAACACTTATAGCAACAGATGAAATTTAAAAGAACATAACAATTACAGTAGGCCCACAACATGCATGTATTTAACTTGCGCGTGTTCAGATTTAAGTGTTTGGCAAAATATTTTTATTTCTTTATTCAAAAGTGGGTGGGAAAGGGGTTGGTGTCCAGGAGAAAGGGCTTTGGCAATCTCAGCTGCCGCTCCATGCAATGTGTTTTGACTATACAGTGGTACCTCGGGTTACATACGCTTCAGGTTACATACGCTTCAGGTTACAGACTCTGCTAACCCAGAAATAGTATCTCAGGTTAAGAACTTTGCTTCGGAATGAGAACAGAAATTGTGCGGCGGAGGGAGGCCCCATTAGTTAAAGTGGTACCTCAGGTTAAGAACAGTTTCAGGTTAAGAACGGACCTCCAGAATGAATTAAGTTCTTAACCCGAGGTACCACTGTAAAATGTATTTGTGTGGGGCACTCTCTCAGTGATTCCTTGACTTGTCTCATACCCTAAAGCAGACTATCAGTACAGTGGTACCTCGGGTTACATACGCTTCAGGTTACAGACTCTGCTAACCCAGAAATAGTACCACGGGTTAAGAACTTTGCTTCAGGATGAGAACAGAAATCGTGCTCCGGCAGCACAGCGGCAACAGGAGGTCCCATTAGCTAAAGTGGTGCTTCAGGTTAAGAACAGTTTCGGGTTAAGAACAGGCCTCCAGAATGAATTAAGTACTTAACACGAGGTACCACTGTACCTGATTTGGGCTTTAAGCACAATCTTCGGAATCTAACCCACGTGCTAAGTTGTGGGCTGATTGTATCTAACAGGCACACAGAATGAATCCAGTCGCACATGGGTGAAAAATAACAAAGTCCAGGTACAGACTATTGACGGTGTCAGATCATCAGGTATCGCTCCAGATTCACCAGGCTTGTGATTCACCAGGTTGTGTTGAAACTGATGCTTCCATTGTATATGAAATAAAGGGATGGCAAATCACACAAAAAGCGTCTGTCGAATTCTCCTATTATGTGTGATTTTCTCCATTGAGGCTACATTCCAGAGTGAGCGGTACCAAGCGCCCAGTGTAAGATTTGGAGCTGTTTTCCATCGAGCTGGAAAGAGCACGAGGCTCTTAATCTCAGTGTCGTGGGTTCGAATTCCACATTGGGCAAAATATTCCTGCGGCCCAGGGGGCTGGACTAGATGATATTTGGGGTCCCCTCAAAACCTGCATTTCTATGACTATTCCAGCTGCCAAGATCATATATAAGACTAATTCTTTTGGCAATATATCTACAATGGTTCGTTCCCATTGGTTGTAAGCTGCTTTGGGTTGCGCTGGGCAAAATAAAACAAATCCCATAAATAATAAGAAAATAAATAAATAAATAAAATAAGACTAATCACCCCCAAATCTTGACCCTCTGCTTAAGTAGGGCTGCCACACGTCTGGACATTACCAGGATTCCAAAGGCAGAATTGACATGGACAACAACAACTTTTGGGGGTCCTTTACCTTTTCTTAAAAGCTTAACAGTTTTGGGGGCTTCCCAGTGCTTTTTTTCTAGGGGGACGCATACCCCTAAACCTTTTGTGAATCTTTGTACTTTTGTCCATTTTACTGTATTTATTTCCCCCGCTTTGAACCATAAAATGGTGATTTTTCTTGAGTCAAAATGGGAGTACCCATAAACATTTTTTTAAAAGAAAAAAGCCCTGGGTCTTCCTAAAAAAAACTAAAAAAAACGTTCAGCAACTTTTGGGGTATCCTGGTTTTTACTTTTTGAAATACAGTGATACCTCGGGTTACATACGCTTCAGGTTACAGATTCCGCTAACCCAGAAATAGTGCTTCAGGTTAAGAACTTTGCTTCAGGATGAGAACAGAAATCGTGCTCCGGCGGCGCGGCGGCAGCAGGAGGCCCCATTAGCTAAAGTGGTGCTTCAGGTTAAGAACAGCTTCAGGTTAAGAACGGACCTCCGGAAAGAATTAAGTACTTAACCCGAGGTAACAATGTATAGCAACCCTAGTTCAGGATTCGACCAAAGCTTCGGGGTGCATCCAGCCAGAAGCTTACAAACAGCAAATTAAGAGTCGCGTTTGGAGGCGAAGGGGGGGTAACCTTGGCTGCCCCTTTCGCCACCCGATCCCCTGGCACAGCCCCCCCCCAAGACTGTGGCTGGGCCAGCGAGCCGCCCCCCTTCCCTCGTTAGCCCCCTTTCCGCGTTCCGCGGGAGATTGCGCCTTTGTCACTTTCCGCTCCGCTGCCCGCCTCCCTCTCCCCCGCGCAGTCCCTTTTTAATAGGTTCATTCGACGCTACACTTTCCTTTATTATTTGACAAATGGGATAACAAATGGAAAAAGCACTCAATGTGGTCTAAATGGAAAAACAGGGGAGGGCAGGAGGAGCGGGGGGGGGCGAGAGAGAAGGGGCTCCACATCCACCAGCGCGCACGACCCAGCCTTATAGAGAGATGCAATTCTCCATGACATTTTTGCTTTCAATTAAAATAGAGGAAAGAAGATATTTGAAGAAGAAAAAAATAAAAATAAAACAGACCAGGGGGAAAAAAAACCCATCACACATCATTCAGGGCCTTTTTCTCCCTACAGCTCTGCAAGCGGGAAAGCTTTTCTTCTTTGTGGGCAACCTTCGTTGGGGGGTCGGGGGGGCAACACATACATGAAAGCAGGGGGAGGAGCCAGAGACAAAAGTGGGCGGTGCAACTTACATGGGTTTTACCTCTGTCCTGGACTAAATTTTGCCCCTCTCTATCCCCCACGCAGAGACATCACCTTGCCAACAATTGATGCTTTTAATTATGGTGCTGGAGGAGACTCTTGAGAGTCCCATGGACTGCAAGAAGATCAAACCTCTCCATTCTGAAGGAAATCAGCCCTGAGTGCTCACTGGAAGGACAGATCCTGAAGCTGAGGCTCCAAGACTTTGGCCACCTCATGAGAAGAGAAGACTCCCTGGAAAAGACCCTGATGTTGGGAAAGATGGAGGGCACAAGGAGAAGGGGACGACGGAGGACGAGATGGTTGGACAGTGTTCTCGAAGCTACCAGCATGAGTTTGACCAAACTGTGGGAGGCAGTGGAAGACAGGAGTGCCTGGCGTGCTCTGGTCCAGGGGGTCACAAAGAGGCGGACACGACTAAAAGACTAAACAACAACAACATCCCCCACGCAGAGAGGCAAGGAGTGTGATCAGAGTTCAAGCATACATTCCCAGCCCAGCAGAAACCCTCCAGGAGGATGCAAAGCAGGGCTGGTGAGGGGTGTGGCCTGGTGGGAGTTCTGAGGGCCAGGTAGAGTGACCTGGAGGGCCACATTGAGCCCCTGGGCACTGAGGTTTTCCCCACACACACACCTGATGGCGTTTGTGACTGCACACTAAAAGTAGGGGTTTAATATGCAAGAGGCACATCGTCCCCACTGTAAACAGATCACTCTAAATGAGTGATCAGGACTAGTCTTCATTTCCAGGTTTGTAAGAAGTGGGTGGCACTGTGGGTTAAACCACAGAGCCTAGGGCTTCCCGATCAGAAGGTCGGCGGTTCGAAGCCCCGCGACGGGGTGAGCTCCCGTTGCTCTGATCCTGCCAGCCTAGCAGTTTGAAAGCACACCAGTGCAAGTAGATAAATAGGTACCACTCTGGCGGGAAGGTAAACAGCATTTCCATGCGCTGCTCTGGTTCACCAGAAGTGGCTTAGTCATGCTGGCCACATGACCCGGAAGCTGTACACCGGCTCCCTTGGCCAATAAAGCGAGATGAGAGCCGCAACCCCAGAGTCAGCCACGACTGGACCTGATGGCCAGGGGTCCCTTTACCCTTTACTTTTTAAAAAGTGGGGAACATAGCAACCCCTGTTCTTCCTCCCCCAATTAAACGCTTCTGCCCAGCACAAACCCACCTATTGTCTCTCCCCTCCTTCTCCTCCTTCTCCTCCTCCACTGCTGCAAAGGGTTGTCAACTTCTTTAAACCCCCCCTGAACAAAAGCACCTCATGGGGAACGATTTATCCTGGGGAACTTCCCCCACCCCATCACCAATTCTCCTTCAATGATCCGATGGGTGACCGCATGAATAGGCAGTCTGGTCCAGTAAGGCTCTCCTCAATTTTCTCACACTCTTATCGTTCTTTTTTTAAAAAAACCTAAAGCTGAAAAATGTACATTTAAAAAATAAAAACCTCAGATTGCCCAGAATTATCCATCAAACACAGATTATCGAGGCAGGAAAGGAGGAGAAAGGGATCCCCCCCCCCCTCATCTATACAAGCTGTTCTTTCAATTTCTTCTTTGATGCATTTACCCTTTTGTCAGAGGGAGGTAAACAACGACCCAACTTCGCTATATACATCAAGGGAAAAGGTTCCTGAGGATCAAAAGGGATATGAGCGATACATCTTTTGATAGTGGGAAGATAAGACGAACTGGTTATTTTCAAGGCTGGGAGGAGCAGGCGAAAGAGAGAGATTAGCCGTGATGGAGAGATGGCTGTACAGGAAATCATATCTGGAGACAGCGAGGGAATAT
Organism: Podarcis siculus; assembly: GCA_034642415.1. NCBI lineage: Eukaryota > Metazoa > Chordata > Lepidosauria > Squamata > Lacertidae > Podarcis > Podarcis siculus. The sequence goes on along the minus strand of JAXCMG010000018.1, from coordinate 3,619,977 downwards.
AAAGAGAATGAAGCAGACAGGCCCGAGATTTTCATTTCAACTGAGTCTTAAAACCAGCCAAGTCCCCAAACTGTGCCCAGCTAGATCCACAAGACGTCCACAAAGAAATAAATGAAGGGATGAAAAGCTTGAGCAGAGGAGGTTGTTTGCTGCCTCCCTGCTTGAGTGCCTGTCCGCTTGGGCCTGGGCCTCCTTCCCTTCACAGGAACATAAAAGCAGCCCTGCTGGGTGAGGATGAAGACTCACCTATAGCATGTCATTCTGTTACCCAAAGCGGCCAATCAAATGCCTCCAGGAAACCTATTAAGCAAGGCATGAGGGCAGCCGCTGCCTCCCACTGTCAATCTCCAGATCCCTTGCAATTGGTAGCCATTGATAGCTACACCCTACAAGGGTTTCCTTAATCCCCTTTAAAGTCAACCCGGCTAGCGGTCCTTACAACACCTTGTGGCAGGGAGTTCCAAAGTTATTAAACTACGTGCTGCTGTGTGAAGTAGTTGGGAATGTAAAAAACTGTCTTATACTGAGTCAGACTGATTCACCATCAAGCTCAGTATTGCCTAGGCTGACTGGCAGCAGCTCTCTGGTGTTTCAGGCAAGGGGGCAATAAGGACCTCAGAAATAAGGACCTCCGACAGTGGAGACAGAGTGCAGCCATCATGGTTAATAGCCACAGACAGCCTTATCCTCCTCCACGGACCGGTCCATTTCTCTTTTAAAGCCGTCTTGCTTTGGTGGCCATCACTAAACCTTGTGGGAGTGAGTTCCATAGTTTAACTGCGCCCCATGTGAAGAAGTTCTTCACCTTTCTCAACCTGTGGGTCCCCAGATGTTGTTGAACTACAACTCCCATCACCCCTAGCTAGCAAGGCCAGGACTCAGGGATGATGGGAGTTGTAGTCCAACAACATCTGGGGACCCACAGGTTGAGAACCGCTGCTAGCCTGCCCTGATTTCTCCCAACATTCCGCTTTTGGATGGCCCTGAGTTCTAGTCTTACAAAAGGCAGGGCGAAAACAATTCTCCCAATCTGCTTCTTCCACACTGTGCATCATCCGACACATCTCCATGGTCCCCTCTCACTTTTCCCTAATTTAAAGTAAAGTTAAAGGGACCCCTGACCATTAGGTCCAGTCGTGGCCGACTCTGGGGTTGCAGAGCTCATCTCGCTTTATTTGCCGAGGGAGCTGGTGTACAGCTTCCGGGTCATGTGGCCAGCATGACTGAGCCACTTCTGGCGAAACAGAGCAGCACACGGAAACGCCGTTTACCTTCCTGCTGGAGCAGTACCTATTTATCTACTTGCACTTTGATGTGCTTTCGAACTGCTAGGTTGGCAGGAGCAGGGACCGAGCAACGGGAGCTCACGCTGTCGCGGGGATTCGAACTGCCGGCCTTCTGATCGGCAAGTCCTAGGCTCTGTGGTTTAACCCACAGCGCCACCCGCATCCCTTCCCTAATTTAAAACACCCCGAAAATTGTGAACTTTCCTGGGGCGCAGATGCTCTACCACTGAGCTACAGACAGTTCTCCTCTTTGGAATCTCTTACCCTTCAGCCTTCATTGGATCAATGGCCCCTTGCTTCCCTATCATGGAGAGCTAGCAAAATATTTCTAACCCCTTTCCCCACCCACTGGCCCTAATTTTACTCTCCATGATCCCTTGCTTCCTTACTCACATTCCCCTGCTCAAACTAAAAAGCAGGTTGACCCTTCCTCACTGAGATGTAGCTCCAAGCTCTTTGATCGTTCTGGTTGTCTGCCCTTCCTAAATTCTTGGAGAGTGTCTCTGGAGGGGTTGCCTGGTTCTGATTCTGCCAGCTAAACTGGGACAGGTTTACTTATGGGGGAGGCAATCAGAGCCCAGAGGAAGCCTGGCTGTGATTATATATGAAAAGAATGTCCTGATGGGAAATTGCCAGGGGTCATCCCTTGAGATGCAGCCAGTCAGAACAAGATCATCCAAGGACACAAACCCCGCAGTCCCAGTGGCCCAGCAAAGTCGGTCACAAACAAGTAAAGCAAATCTCTTTGGTTTGCCTTGGTTTTCTCCCACCTCCTTCACCCACCCCATCCTCTTTAAATAATAATAATAATTTATTATTTATACCCCGCCCACCTGGCTGGGTTTCTCCAGCCACTCTGGGTGGCTTCCAATGGAATATTAAAATACAATAACCTATTGAACATTAAAAGCTTCCTTAAACAGGGCTGCCTTCAGATGTCTTCTAAAAATCTGGTAGTTGTTCTTCTCTTTGACATCTGGTGGGAGGGCGTTCCACAGGGTGGGTGCCACCACTGAGAAGGTCCTCTGCCTGGTTCCCTGTAACTTGGCTTCTCACAGCGAGGGAACCGCCAGAAGGCCCTCGGCGCTGGACCTCAGTGTCCGGGCAGAATGATGGGGGTGGAGACGCTCCTTCAAGTATACTGGGCCAAGGAACCGAGGGTGCTGGACCCCCCAAAAGTTTGAGAGTTGCTGGATTAGCCCAAACTTCCTGCGGTCTCAAAGTATATTTTTCCCTAATAAAGTTCCTGCTCAACACCACTGTGTTTTGAAGTGATTACGGATGTAATTTGAGATAGATTCTTGCTCTGGTCATCTTTCACAAATTACGAAGCCCATTTTGCTGTGTGTAATCTGGCGTGGAGTCCCTAAAATGGTTGGATGGTGCCTTGTACACCTCCTTCCGTGGAGGTCACTCCGGTGCTGTTTGACTTCACCGCCGGAGGCACACTCCATTGTCTCTCGAGACAGACGGATGCCAGCCACAAGGTTTGTGTGTGTGTGCTGTAATGAAAGTAAAGGTGCCTGAAGGAGTGTCTCCACCCCCATCGTTCTGCCCAGGTACTGACACTCGAACTCAGGACGCAAGGGAGAAATGTGCTAGGAGGAAGGCACGTTTGGCAAATCCACACCGCGATCAACTCCTGCCCGGAAACCCATGTCCCCACTGTGGAAGGACGTGTGGATCCAGAATTGGCCTCCACAGTCACTTACGGACTCACTGTTAAGACCGTGTTTATGCAAGACCATCTTACTCGGCTACGAGTGGTCACCAAAGAGAAGAAGTAGATTGGGATGTATGCTTCCCTTTAAATAAAAATGCCTTGCATAGTCTTTGAAAAATGTTGGCTTAGTCAATTTGAGAACCGATGGCCATTCATTGCTGTTAAGAACAATAGATTTGGTTCCTTAACACCTTTAAGACTCCTCTGCCCACCCACCCACTCCCCGAAAGGAAAGGAAAATGGCAGGAGTTATTTATAAGCCAGTGCAACCCACGGCCAGCCCGACATAACTACTTGACGCTCCTGACCGCCTTGTCAGCTTATAAATGGGGCTGTTAAATGCTGCTAATCACGTCCTGCAAAACGGCTCTCTCTGGCGGCTGCATAATTGGCAGCCACAAGGTTTTCACCACCCCCTTCCTTCCCAATGCTCTTTTCTCATTTTGCAAGAAAAGGGAAGAAAATGTGATTTTTGAAAAACAGAGCTGCGCACAAGTTGCAGCTTTGCTTCCGCTAAGCTAGCGGCCCTCACCTGGGAAGAACATCCCGCTCTCAGGATGGGAGGGGGGCTTTCCAGCGATGTAAGGGGGGGTGGATACCAAAGCAGAGGTGGCCACATAGATGCAAAGGGTTGGTCCATGATAGGCATTTAATTTTTATTTTCTGTTATATTGCACAACACAACCATATCTCATATTCTCCAGCCAGCAAAAGCAGGCCCAGCGTTGTTCCCATTCCCTAGCCGAAGAACTTAAGAACCTAAGAATTTCCCTGCTGGATCAGGCCCATCCAGTCCAGCAGCATCCTGTTCTTGCAGAATCATAAGGAACAGGAATTTGTCTCCAGATTTTTTTCAATGAATCCGGGGACACTTTTTTTTTTTAGCTGAGTAGCAACAGGGAGTCAGTAGTGGGGATGGTGAGGCAAAAGACCCTGGGCCCAAGAACACATGCATATTGTATAAAGGTGCAAAACCCTTCTTTTGCACCCTGTGAAACATAAATGTGCAGTTTTTTAAAAACTGGGCAAGGTGTGCCGCCTGCCCGTGACTCCCGAGCCTTCCCCAATCTCCTGCCCCCTTCCCCCTTTGTTTTGACAGATCAGGGGAGGCTCGGGAGTCGTGGGCAGGCGGCTGTTGCCCAGTTTTTAAACAATTCTGTGCATTTATGTTTCACAGGGTGAGAAAGAAGGGCTTTGCACCTTGCCTGGCAGAGAAACTGTGCACCGTGAGCCCCTTCTGGGCAACGCCCACCCACCTGCGACTCCTGAGAAGAAGAAGAGTTTGGATTTGATATCCCGCTTTATCACTACCCAAAGGAGTCTCAAAGCGGCTAACATTCTCCTTTCCCTTCCTCCCCCACAACAAACACTCTGTGAGGTGAGTGGGGCTGAGAGACTTCAGAGAAGTGTGACTGGCCCAAGGTCACCCAGCAGCTGCATGTGGAGGAGCGGGGAATCGAACCCGGTTCCCCAGATTACGAGTCCACCGCTCTTAACCACTTCACCACACTGAGCCTCCCCTGATCTGTCAAAACAAAGGGGGAAGGGGGAAGGAGATCTGTACTGTCGGACGTCCCTGGTTCACTGTCGGCAGTGGTGGCGGCAGCAAGCAGCTCCTGAAGCCAGCCAGAGCCAACTGCGCTACCAGGCTGACTCCGGGCTGCTGAGGCTGCCGCTGCCACAATTTCCACGGACAGATTTGCAAATCCAGGGATGTCTGGTATCCCTATCTTAAAAACAGAAACGTGCTTCTCTGGAAGCTGAATTCTGCAGATGTTGTGTCAAAGAACGAGAGAAGATGCCTGCAGGATCAGGCCAGGGACTCATCCTGCCCAGTGTCCTGCTCTGACAGTCTCCAGCCAGATGCCTCTGGAAAGGCCACAGTCAGGATCCGGGCAAAAGAGCAACTCTCCCCTCCTGTGTTTTCCAGCCACTGGTATTCAGAAGCATAGCCATTTATCAATAGCCCTCTCCTCCACCATGAATTTGTCTAAACTTCTTTTAAAGTCATCTGGGTTAGTGTCCATCACTGCCTCCTCCTGTGGGAGGGAGTTCCACAGTTTAACTATGTTTGTTTGTTTGTAGCATTTGTACCCTGCACTTTAGCCAAAAAGGCTCCTACATCAGCTTATATAAAATCAAGGCAAGACACTCCCTACCCGCAGGCAGACAATCTAAATTCATTTTAAGGCTATATCAGAGTCAAACCCAGGGCTAGATTTAGTATAAGGTACTTTCCTCTGTGCTGATTTCGATGAGCTTTCAGACCCACAATATCTGGCATCTTGCTTTAATTTTACAGGAAGGGCCTTAGCTTGGTAACAGAGCTTAGCTGGGAGAACCCAGGTTCACTCTGTTAGAATTCCTGCTCCCTGGTTGCCGTCATGGGATTGTTGTCTATCACATGACGGTGTATGTTTTGATTCCACGGAGTGGGAAGTGACGGAGACAGGATGTTGGTGTTCCGTGAAGTGGGACTATTGTCCTTTGTTCTTTTTCTCTTTGCTGTCTGATGCTAGAGAGAGAGGGAGCCATGTTGCGGTGCTCCGTGTGTATTTATATGTAAATAAAGTAGATTAGCCAAAATGCTGAGTTGCTGAGGTCTGTTACGCAAGCTGCGAAGACTCTGCGGATCCCTAAGTGTGCCAATATCTGTTGGCATTGGTCGCTGTGATGTTTGGGCAGAAGAAAGCTTTTGAAGCTCCCGAACAATCCTCCGAAGGGAGGGAACATGCCAGTCGGGCATGTGTCTCTGCCAGGGTCCTACTCAAGAGTAGGACAAGCTCCTGACACACCCTCAGTCTTCTCCAGATTGGGCTAGAAAAAGTTCCCTGCCTGAAACTCTGGAAAGCCTCTGCCAGCCAGTGTCGACAATATTGAGTTAGATGGCCTAACAGCCTGATGCAAATCAGGCTGCTTCCTGTGTTCCTATTTGAATTGGTCCTTAATGAGGACTGGAATCTTTATTTTCAGGCAAAGGTCCGTAACTCAGTGCTAGAGCACAGTGGTGTAGCGTGGGTTGCCATCGGGGCACAGACAGATGCCAAGTGGGGGACCTGGCCTGACGGGAGGAGAGAGCTACTGAGGTCTGGCCTTCATCTCCGCAGTCTCCCTGCCTCCTTTCCTGTCCCCCAAAAGGAAGCGGAGTTGCTCCTGTCCTACCTGGAAACGGTTCCTATCAGGGTTGGGCGGCAGCGGCAGAGATGTTGGTGGGGAAGGGTTTTACCAGCAGGGAGAGGGAAGCAGATGCACAAACCCCCTTAAAAAATGGACCTGGACAGCCACCCCTCTTGCTACACCACTGTTAGAACATCTGCTTTGTGTGCAGAAGGTGCCAGGCTAAGTCCCTGGCATCTCCTCACTTGGAGACGCACAGGGCAGGGGTCCCACTCTTCCTAGCTGTATGAATCCCCCCAACAAGCTATGGTGGGGGGGGGGAAAGACCACCACCTCCCCACGACCACTTCTCTCGATTCAAATTCTGGCTCGAGCTTCCTCTGTGAAAGCAGAGGAAGGCAGCACAACCCCCCCACCCCCCAAATTATCTCCAGGAAGTGGGGTGTTGCGGAGTGTGGGCTGGGAAAAGCTATATCGACAAGAAAGGAAACAGAGGCGGCAATTAAGGAACCTGCTTTGGACGGGAAGGGAAATTACTCATCGTCACACGCACACCCTGCCCCACTTTCCCAGCAATGTTGCCAACTCGCTCCGTCATTTTGGATGTGTAAAGTGCTTTCCCGCGTATAAGACTAGGTTTTTTCCCCTTAAAAAAATATGCTAAAAAGTGGGGGTCGTCTTATACACAGGTAGCGCACAGGGTGGACGTTTGATTGGTTGCTGCCGTGGCTTTCAGTGGCTATTGGGCATGTCATTGGTTGCTGCGCCAAGGGCTGCTGTTGATTGGCTGACGCTGTGGCAACTGGGCGGGTGATTGGCCGCTTCTGCTGACAATGGGACAGGCGAGAGGCGGATTTTGTGTCGCGTGCTGGTGAGCGAATTTCGGCAATCCCCCCTTAAGAAAGCTCAACAGCCCTGGGCAATCCCCCCCCCCAGATGTTCAACAACTCTGAGCCATCTCTCCCCCCCCCCCATTTTCTTAAATTTGAGTCCCCCAAAATAGGGGGCGTCTTATACATGGGGACGTCTTATACACGGAAAAATACGGTACGTCCACCTTCAGGGCCACAGATTGGAGAACACCCAGGTATCCATCTGCCCACTCGCTCCTCCTGAAGACCACCACATGTTCACCGCTTTGCCAACTTCCTATAGTTTTTACTTCGACAAGCCCACCTAGACTACTGATGTGTTTTCCCTTAATGCCAGCTATAATTTTCTGATTGTTTCCATGGTTTTTAATAATAATGTTGTGGGGGTTTTTTTTGTAAGCCGCTTGGAGGGGTTTCTTCTACAATTGAGCAGTATATAAATGTTATGAAATAATAAATAAAATATTGACAAGACACTGATCAAAGGCTGAACAACTGCTGGCTAACGGGAGCCTCAAAGAGTTCTGCAGGCGGCTCAATCGTTCCAGGCTGTCTATCTGAGTTACAGAAGGCTGATCCCTAGAGCAGCATGTCTATTACCAGACACCCACCTTGGCTCTGTTGATAGTGCAGTGGAGAGCGTTGTTCTCTTGATCATACAGCAAGCTGAAATCTAATGTCCCCAGGGCAGCTGGAAGAAAATGAAAAGGAGACACGTATTGAGGAGAGAAGTGTTTGCCCCTTTTTGAAATATAAATTCAAGCGGAGTCAGAATGACAGGGGGAAAAAGCAAGTCAAAGAAAGGAACCAAAAGCTTTAGGGGTACAGGATCCTTTTGGATCAACCCGATCTGCGCTCCCCAAAACATTACGTAAGTTGACACTCAAGCACCCTTTGCAATTTGTACTTTTCTCTGAATTTTGCAGTTCTGTAGCCAAGTAATAGGTACCAATTTATTTATTTTTGCAAAAAACGCAAGGAGAATGTTGGGCAGCTAGTACCAAGGGGTAGACTCCTCTTGAGCCTGGAGGCTCTACTTAGCTGTCATTGGGGAACAAGCACTGAGTTCAGGGGGCAAAGCTAATCCTCATTCCCTGTTCGGCCAAGAATTGAGATGTTTGCAAGTGAGTCTGCTTCTGGGCTTTCTGACAACATGTATCAACAGCTGAAAGAATAAAAGGAGGTGGGGGAGAGGGGGAAACGTGCAACATCTTTATCATATTGGTGTGTGGAACTCACCTCCACAAGATGTGACGATAGTCCTGGGATTTACATTAAGCAAACTTGTGGGGGATGACTTAGTTACATGGAATTTCAATGCTCAAAGGAAGTCCACCTCTAAGTAATGAATGTTTGACATTCCACTGGATATTTTCCTCTGTTGAAAGGATGGGGAACCTGCGGCTGTTCTGCTGCTATTTGACTACAACTCCCAGAATCCTCGGCCATTGGCCATGCAGGCTAGGGGTGATGGGAGCTGGAGTCCAATGATAGCCGGGGGTGTGAGTTTCCCAGATGGTACCCGCTCCTTGCTCTGGCTTTTAAATTTGATTTTGTCCATCTCCTGCCCACCTCACTTCAGAAGGCCTCTGAGCTTACTCCTGACATTGCCCAGTACCGAATTCCAAGGCACCTTTTCTCAGAATGCCCCATGAGGGCTAGAAACTTGCCTTCTTAAAATGATGGAGGGGGGTGACTAAAAGCTCTGCTGCGGATTCCATGCCTGCACACTGCTCCCACGCAATCCTCGCGAGCCCAGCCTCTGTAATTTGAGGCCCTGTTTGTTCCCACACAAGAGATTATTGATTGAAGCAGAAAGACACCCTGTTGGTTTTCTCTCTCAAAACATACTCAGAGCCGGTCCTTGGCAGAATGGTGGAGGGAAAATAAGGTGGGGGCGATGTGTGGGGGCGGGGGGGAGAGGAGAGGGATGACTGTGCCAATAAGCTGGTTAAATTTAGCACCGCATATTTTTAAAAAGGGGGGAATTTGAGAGGAACAGGGTGGGATAAGGATGCTGATTTGCAGAAATGATGAATAGGTTGTAAATGGCAGCGCTGGACTTTCCAATTCCCTGCTGCGCTGTTTTGTTTCTTAAAATAATATATAGGCATATTAAATTTTTGGTACTGTTGGAGAACCTTTCGTCCCTTGACCTGAGATGGTCAGGTTCCCCAACTTGGAAGGGTTAAGAAGATAAGAAGAGATCTGGTGGATCAAACCGGGGACCCATTGGTGTAAACAAAAATCTGCCCTTTTTCCCTTATGGGGTATCCAAGAGCCCATATAGAGTCCTTACGTAGGTTCCCTATTGGTAGGAGAAAATAACAGAGGCCAACCAGAGAATATTGAGAAGCAAAGCAGCTCATAAGCCTGATCTTTATTGAACTGTTGCAACAGGGTGCTCCCCTCACCCGCAGGAGGGAGGAGGAACCCAGAACCAAGGTGTGCCTGCCCTTACATAGACATTTTAAAATCCCTCCCTGGAGTCCAAGACCAACCCCAGAAACATCATACATACATCACAGAAGGGGTGTAGCTCAAGACCACCACCTCCAGATACATCATACCTACATCACAGAAAGGGCGGTCTACAGCAGAAATCTGAGTGCTTTGTCTACCTCCTGTCTGCCAGGTTACCTGTTTAATGGTCACTTGACTGGATTGCCTGGGGAGCCTGGCCAGTCTTTTGTAATGATAAATACTTAGTTCCTGGGCCAGGTCACAGGCTCACACCCTATTCATATCTTAAATGTGAAGGAAAAGACAGGATTTGTGAGGAAAGAGACAATGGGGAGGTTTCCCACTTTGACCTTACAGAGAAATAATTGAGGTCAGTTTAGGAATCAAAATGGTTCCAGGTCGGTCTTCCTGTGCTGATCTATGTACACGCTTGGTTGGTACACCTATGAACATTTAACATATATCTAAGACCTCAAAATTCCTATCACAATATAAGACCTCAAAATTCCTATCACACCCATCTTGTCCAAGATTCTGTTGTCACAGAGGCCCATCAGGTGCCCCCAACAGGACGCCCACAAGTGGGGCTAAAACAACAACATTGTGGCTAGTAGCCATCCATAGCTTTCTTTTCCTCCGTAACTTTGCCTAGTCCTCTTATAAAGCCATTCGAGTTGGTGGCCATTACTGCCTCTTCCAGTAAGGGCAGGTGGAGGTTGGCTGTCCAAGAAAAAATGGGGACACCAATATGCTGAGGTCCATGTACGGCTGCAGATTTAGAAATAATTCTTGCTATTTAAATTAGGAATGCAGTGCATCTCCCTTTACTGTGACAAAGGTGAGTTGCCTGTCTGCTCAGCCTGCCCACTAGGGGCTTCAGACCTTGTGGGAGCCCCGACTGTATTTTGAAGGGGGGGGGGGGGAGAATGAATTCCTCCGCCCCGCAAATAACCCAGAGATGCATTTTAAATAAAAGGACACATTCTACTCATGTGAAAACACGCTGATTCCTGGACCATTTGCAGGCTGGATTTAGAAGGTGATTGGGCCGGATCCAGCCCCCGGGCCCTAGTTTGCCTACTACTGTTGTTGGGCATAGGAAAAGTGTTGATTGTTTCTGCACCTCAAGTTGCCCAATGAGGGGTGGATGCTCTTAAGGACTTCTTTTGGCACTCCCACAGCCCCCCCCCCAAGGGCCCTGATCCCTGCCCGCTTGGTCACAAGGTGGCGAGGGTGGTGACTTCCCCCTTTTAAAAAGTGCATAGAGTTGAAGTGACAACCTTTCCCGCTTCTTCTTCCAGCTCTATGGGCTTTTCAAGACTCAAGCCTGCACCCAGCTGACTGATCTGAGCCTGAAAAATCATATAAAGTTTGGCAGCTGGATGGAAGGAGGGGTGAGCGGAGAGACTAGGGGAGGAAAGTGGGCACTCTTTCAGAATCCCACATGCACCCCCCAAAGGTTGGCACCCCCAGTTCCACACACACGCCTGGGGTCCCACATTCTGAAAGGATGCCTTCAAATGATAGAAGCCTGTCATATGGAAGTTCTTCAAACAGGAGACAATAGAAGACAAGGGACACACTGTTTTTATTGTGTTATGTTATGTGAGCTGGTCTTTGATCATAATTAATTATCTGATCTGGAGACAAGGGACACAGCTATAAATCCATTTCTCATAACACTTTAAACAGTCACAGCTTCCCTGAAGTAATCCTGGGAACTGTAGTTTGGGTGCCGAGAGCTGTGAGAGGACCCTTATTCCCGTTACGGGGCTACGACTCCCCTGGTTTAACCACCAAATCCTTCTTCTCAAGTACTATACCTCTGTGAGGGGAAAAGATGGTCATTTATGAAGTCTCAGCGCCCAGAACTAACTACAGATCCCAGAATTCTTTTAGGGAAGCCACGACTGCTTAAAAGTGGTACGATGCTGCTTTAAATGTATTGTTTCGGAGCACAATTCAAAGTGTTGCTGCTGACCTTTAAAGCCCTAAATGGCCTCGGTCCAGTATATCTGAAGGAGCGTCTCCATCCCCATCGTTCTGCCTGGACACTGAGGTCCAGTACCGAGGGCCTTCTGGCAGTTCCCTCACTGTGAGAAGCCAAGTTACAGGGAACCAGGCAGAGGGCCTTCTCGGTAGTGGCACCCACCCTGTGGAATGCCCTCCCACCAGATGTCAAAGAGAACAACAACTACCAGACTTTTAGACGACATCTGAAGGCAGCCCTGTTCAGGGCAGCTTTTAATGTTTGATGCATTACTGTATTTTAATATTGTGTTGGAAGCCGCCCAGAGTGGCTGGGGAAGCCCAGCCAGATGGGCGGGGTATAAATAATAAGTGGTGATGATGATGATGATGATGCAGATGAGACCATGCTCACCAGGTGTCAGGACTGGAGTGAAAATCGAATCCAAGACTCCCCACAGCTAACAACCTGGGCTAGTTCCCCAGCCCCTGGCTGCATAGTACTGAGTTCAGATCTTCCGATCCCCAGCCCCAGGTTAGGAAAGGACACAGATAAACAGGGACACAAAGGTTCTGGACATGCAAATGAGATGGAAAGTCTTCTTCTTTTTTAAAAAAAGCAACTGTATGTGAATGGTTTGACATGATTTGGTCTATAGTAACAATGATTAAATTAACTTAGGAAAGAGCGCACATAAGTCAAGCTAATAAGTTTGTAGAAAAATGGGTATTCTTCGTGATGCACTGGAAAAAGCAACTTTAATGCTCAGCCTCATGCAGCCTTCAATTTGTTGTAATACGGTTAGCATTTGCAAGCAGATGTCTTTATTCGCTTTATTGTGCCTTATTTGTGGGAATCTATTATTTTGCTGTCTTAATGATTTAATTTTTTTTTTTAAAAAAAGAAGCAACTGATTCTGGACAGCTGGTGTTTGGCACTCAAGACACTGGCAATGGCCTCATTCTGCAGCCAGTATCGTGGGCCTGGATACAGTGGAAGGATCTGGCTGCCAAAGGCCACGGAGCTGAACACTTCGTTCTGCCTCTGGATCCAGAAAATGGAAGGGAGCAGCTTTGCCTGCCTCTCTGCAAGGCAGGCAGCCAGCCAGCCTGTGGAACAATCCCCCTTTGACCCTGCAAAATGGCAAGTAACTATCCCTGGCTCCTTCCATTGCTCTGGGAGGCTGGGGTGTGCATGGTTTGTTTGTTTTTTTAATTGGATGACAGCCCTTGGCAAAGGTCACTCCATTCTGGTGGAACACCTGCTGCCGGGCCCTGATCCTGCACAGTTCCTGGAGCAAATGATGGTGTGTGTTTTTCGGCCACTAAGCTCCCAGCCCAATGGAAGGTGGCAGTTTCCCTCCCTCTACCCCTCCCTTTCTGCCACTACTCTGTGATGCTAAACCCGGCCTATTAAAATTGGATGGGGGAGATCAATCCTCAGGGCCTCGTTAAGATTCCCATTACGGCAAGCAAACAGCAGATTTATTTTCCAGTGTTTTGCAAAAGCGTCTCCGGGAGGACATCCTTTGAAAATTGCTCTGTTTATATGGAGATGAGGCCTGCGAGGTTTAACCAGACACACACAGAGACACACAGACACACATAGGAAGAGCCTTGCTGGGTCATCTGAGTTCAGTGGCAGCTGTCCCCGCTGGCAGATTCCCAGTATTCAAAGGCAGACTGCCTCTGTCACTGGAGGCTCCACATCACCATCACAGCCAGCCACCATTGATAACCTTACCCTCCATGAATGTACTTAACAACTGGATTCGAACTCAGCTGCCTGCTGGAATTGTGCCCATACTAGGGGACTTTTGGAAAGGTGGAGGCTAGACCATTGGTGTGAATGGGGCCTGCTCCACCAGCCTCAGGAGCCCCCGCCCGCCTGGCTTCTGACTCCCAGCTTGTCCAAGGGGTGGCACTGGCTGGCAGCTTCCTCCTCCTCAATTCCAGTGGGGTGTTTGTAGAGCGCATAGGAAAAGAGGATGGAGCTCTGTCTGTAAGAGGTTCTTGCTCCACCTACACTGGGAGTTGCCTAACACAGAGTCAGGTCATTGCTCCATCTAGCTCAGTATTGCCTACACCAGAGGTCAGCAAACATTTTCAGCAGGGGAGCCAGTCCACTGTCCCTCAGACCTTGTGGGGGACAGGACTATATTTTGGAAAAAAAATATGAATGAATTCCTAAGCCCCACAAATAACCCAGAGATGCATTTTAAATAAAAGCACACATTCTACTCATGTAAAAACACGCTGATTCCCGAACCATCTGTGGGCTGGATTTAGAAGGTGATTGGGCCAGATCCTGCCCCCGGGCCTTAGTTTGCCTACACTGACTGGCAGCAGCCTACCCATGGCCTACACTGACTGGCAGCATCTCTCCAGGGTTTCAGGCAGGGGACGTTCCCAGCTCTACCTGGAAATGCCAGGAATTGAAACGGGGACCTTCTACACGCAAAGCAGATGCTCTCCTACTGAGATGTGAGCCTTGCCTGCTTCCCACACCCCACCAGTCTCAATGAGCACCACCCTCTTCTGTTCTGGAATGATCACACGCAGCCTTCTATTTGTGCGCAAGCGACTGAATGCCAAGCGTGAATCCACAGGCTGGGTTTGAAAGAAAGGAGAGAATTGATTGTTTGTTTTCAGCCCAGGAAGATGGTGACAATTCCCTCCACCCTCAGGTGAAAGGGAAGGCACTAGTCTCTGTTCAGCAACAAACACGATTATAAAAGGAACCAAAACATTGAAGCAGATGCTCTTTTTTATGTATCTACATTTCCTTTTTCTCTCCCCGCCTTGTTTTGGTTTTTTTTTTTAAGGAAAAAAGTGAGCAGAACTGAGAAATGCAGTCTGTCTCCCTTGGCAGGAGAAGGAGGCAGCCTTTGGTTTGTCACGGCTGCTGAGCTCCTCAGGCATTCCCCCCCCCCCAATGCATTAAGCACAGTTTCGCAAAGCAAAAATCGGCCAATGACGTAAAAGGGGTGGGATTTGAGAAATCGCAGCAATGTGATTGGAGGAACACTGTAAATAATATCTACCCCACTCCCCCTCCTGGTCTGAAAGTTTGGGCCGGAACACTTTGGAACCAACTTTTTAGATTATTTTTTCTTCAAGTTTTTGGTCCTCATGAATGCACACAGTCACACCTTGGGGGGGGGGGAATGTTTAGCAGCTGTTGGCACTGTGGGTTAAACCACAGAGCCTAGGACTTGCTGATCAGGAGTTCGGCGGTTCGAATCCCCGCGACGGGGTGAGCTCCCATTGCTCAGTACCTGCTCCTAAACATTCCACCTAAACATTAGGAAGAACTTCCTGACACTGAGAGCTGTTCAACAGTGGAATTTGCTGCCAAGGAGTGTGGTGGAGTCTCCTTCTTTGGAGGTCTTTAAGCAGAGGCTTGACAACCATATGTCAGGAGTGCTCTGATGGTGTTTCCTGCTTGGCAGGGGGTTGGACTCGATGGCCCTTGTGGTCTCTTCCAACTCTATGATTCTATGATTCTATGCTCCTGCCAACCTAGCAGTTCGGAAGCACGTCAAAGTGCAAGTAAATAAATAGGTACCACTCCGGTGGGAAGGTAAACGGCATTTCCACGCACTGCTCTGGTTCGCCAGAAGCGGCTTAGTCATGCTGGCCACATGACCCGGAAGCTGTACGCCGGCTCCCTCAGCCAATAAAAGAAGATGAGCGCCGCAACCCCAGAGTCAGCCACGACTGGACCTAATGGTCAGGGGTCCCTTTACCTTTAGTAGTTTGTTGAACATCTACAAACTTTAATCCTTCCTCATGTATCCTGCTACTCCTTCAATGGGGAGTGGGTTTGAGATGGTCAAACCACAGTAGGTAGGTGAGTTGGTGGGTCTGGGGGTTGGCCGATATGGGTAGGTTAGTGGACAGATCCTTTCTATACAAAATGAGATGTGGGCAGAAATGTTTTCCAGATATTGCAGAAGGGTCTCACGCTCTTAAAGGAAATAAAGACTTTGGCAACAGGAATGAGGGAAGTTGGGGTTTCTCCACCATTTTAAATCACTTAAGTCTGAGAACCTCCGAGTTCACTGAACCCTTGAAGAGCTCGTGAAATTGTCATCGACCCCCAACCCAAATGAAATAAAATCAAGAAATAATTGATATCTAATCAGTGTGTATTAATTACCCTTCACCACTGCTAGGAATCATAAAATGTAAATTTTATGCTTTGCTACCATGCAGAAGTTCCTCATTGCCAAGGGAGGTGCACTCTGTATGTGCTCATGCCCTTTATTTCTGAGGCTCATAGTTTTTCGAATTATTTTTGGGGGATTAAACCTCATCAACTTGTTTTCCACATGCCTAAGCCCATTGGACCCCCTTGGTCTTAATTCACCCATCTGCACTGTTCCATCAACCCCAGGGAGTCAGTACCAGCCAATTTGGGAAGCCTGGACTTAACATTTTTGGAAAACTAACCCCACCGAACTTTGTTCTGACACATGTAAACTTCTGTAACAGCTGTGACTTCTCCCTTGTGAGAGTTGAGATTTTCCTACTAGTAGGTGTATCCACCGCCCATTGCGTCCCAAGGCAAGGCAATTTCAGGACCCTGGACAGAGCATGTGGAAGCTGCTGGTCGTAGCAGCCTCCCTCCACCAGGGGGAGCTGTTGCCTCTGCTGAGTGCGGCTAGTCTGGTCCTGCTTTTGGTCCCTTGCCCTCTGAAGAGCTGCCTGCAGTCTTAAAGGGCAGTTACCTCATTCCACAGCCATTGGCTCCTGTCGCCTGGGGGCAGGAAGGATTGCAATGGCCACGTGTCATCCCCATCTAATAAGCCCAGTAAAACACACATTATCTGGGCTGGAAGGGGTGGGGGTTTCTTCGTTTCCTCCAAGTTCTAGAAGGAAGGGATTAAGGTCAGAGTAGTAGTATTAACTACACCTACTTATTACTATGTGGGACGCGGGTGGTGC
Source organism: Podarcis siculus (assembly GCA_034642415.1). NCBI lineage: Eukaryota > Metazoa > Chordata > Lepidosauria > Squamata > Lacertidae > Podarcis > Podarcis siculus. Next base: position 3,603,598 of record JAXCMG010000018.1, on the reverse strand, counting down.
TGTGGGTTAAACCACAGAGCCTAGGACTTGCCGATCAGAAGGTCAGCAGTTCGAATCCCTGTGACGGGATGAGCTCCCGTTGCTCGGTCCCTGCTCCTGCCAACCTAGCAGTTCGAAAGCATGTCAAAGTGCAAGTAGATAAATAGGTACCACTCCGGCAGGAAGGTAAATGGTGTTTCCGTGCGCTGCTCTGGTTCGCCAGAAGCGGCTTAGTCATGCTGGCCACATGACCCGGAAGCTGTACTCCAGCTCCCTCGGCCAATACAGTGGTACTTCCTGTTAAGAACTTAATTCATTCTGGAGGTCCGTTCTTAACCTGAAACTGTTCTTAACTTGAGGTACCACTTTAGCTAATGGGGCCTCCTGTTGCTGCCACGCTGCCGCCATGCGATTTCTGTTCTCATCCTGAAGCAAAGTTCTTAACCCGATGTACTATTTCTGGGTTAGTGGAGTCTGTAACCTGAAGTGTCTGTAACTCGAGGTATCACTGTAAAGTGAGATGAGTGCCGCAACCCCAGAGTTGTCCGTGACTGGACCTAATGGTCAGGGGTCCCTTTACCTTTACTTATTACTACTAGTAGTTAAGCAGTTGTGCAATGAACTTCTGCAACCTGGATGACCAGGTCCATACATATCATGTGCGCTTGTGGTGTGTACATCCTGAAAAACTCAGAAAGTGTTTATTTTGGAAGCCAAGAGGCTAGTCCTCAAGGTTGTGAAGAGAAGTAAGAGGGGAGAACTGCATGTATTAAGTGTTTCCCAGTTCCCTGTATAGGGACTTAAGAAGAGCCCTGCTGGGTCAGATTCTTGTTGACTGCTCCTGAATCCGGAGGTTGCATATAGTCGGTGTGATTAGCAGTCACCCTTTAAGGTTTAAAATTAATTTTAAAAATTGAGTTTCTCTGGTTTCCTTTCAAAAGCCATCTATGCCAGGGGGCAGGCTCAGTGCGCCTGTGTGGACAAGGCATTTTTGGGGGGGGAAAGGATAAGAAATAGAGTGACCATTGTGCAACAGATCCACTGAATGGTGGCTGTTTTGTACAGTGTTCAGTGGGATTTAGGCCACATCCACACCATACATTTAAAGCACTATGATACCATTTGAAACAGTCAATCTCTTCCTCCCTCAAAGAATTCTGGGAGCTGTAGTTTGATGAGGGCGCTGAGGGTTGTCAGGGAGACCCCTAGTCCCCTCCCAGAGCCACGGTTCTGAGAGCGGTTTAACAATCAATCCCTCAGCAGCTTAACCTAATTAAATGAGGTGTTAAATGAGGAGAGGATCAGAACCGTGTACACACCACCTGGAGAGGAAAAAACGGTGGGAGATAAATGTGATAAATAAATAAAACGAAACTGCATTTCAAAGTATGTAGGTGGAATTTGCACTGAAATGCAGGTGAATTTCCAGGATGACTTTTTAGAAGCGGAAACATTGCAAGCTAACGCAGAAACACAGAGAAGCAGTGGGTACGAATGGACGGATCCATCCCCTCAATAGCCATATAATAAAACCTACTTCAACCGCCACAAGCTCTGAGGCAGCGCAGCTTAAAGCCCCCTCTGCAGCCACACGCCACAGACCATCTGCTCCTCTTGCACCTTTGAAAGGCTTGCAAATGCCCTTGAGTGTCCTCACCTCTGGCTAAGCTTTTTTTGCATAAGAAGCTCTGATCCTAAGCAAGGAGGCAGAGCTCAGGTGATGGATGAGCGGAGAATCGTGCTAAGGGATTCCGCCCTCCCCACGCCAATCCCAAAGTCACCTTGAACCTCCCAGCTGCTGCCTGAGAGAGGACTTAGCCATTTTGCTCTTTTCCCGACTCGGCCAGGCCGGAGCGCCTTCAGCGATGACCCACATTTCGCAAGTCGGCCTAGCATTGGAAGAGAAGGGTAAAATCCGGCCGGGTGCGGGGCGGTCGGACACTCCTCCCCTTGCAAGGATGGGCGAGAGGGCGTCCAAATGAATGTTGGAAGATTCAGGACAGATAAAGAAAGGGATCCTTCATGCCGCACACTGCTAAACTATGGAACTCCCTGCCACAGGAGAGAGCGGTGGCCGCCAATTTGGATGGCGTTAAAAGAGGATTGGGAAAATTCATGGAGGAGGAGAAGGCTACTAGCCACAACTGCCTCCAACGCTTCTGAATTCCTGTTGCTGGAAGCCATGGGAGAGGAGATTGCTCTTGTGCTCAGATCCTAGGTTTCCCACTAAGGCACCTGGTCAGCCGTTGTGAGAATAATAATAATAATAATAATAATAATAATAATAATAATAATAATAAT